>CM051027.1:4560641-5160641 GCA_027627225.1 Congeria kusceri | reverse complement strand
AATAACTGGTCATTGATAACAAGCTGTATGTTGTTGTTGTCAATATTTTCTATGTTTTCTATATTGTAGATGGGAATACAGTATTGTTGTTTAACATTTTCTATTAAGGTATTAATGCAATTTAAATAATCAATATCCTTTAACAGTGAATTGTTGAATTTCCAGAGCCCTTTTCCATGTGCTATATCCTCAAAACTTATTTCTAAGTCAATAATGGAGTGATCTGATTTATAACATGAATCAATAGTAGATTTTCTAATTTTAGATGCCAAACTATTAGAAGTAAGATAAAAATCAAGTCTAGCCTGCTGTAATGGTGTTAACCGTCTCCATGTGTATTGTTGGGTAGTGCCGTTTAGATATCTAAAAGTATCAATTATATTGTTATCTCTAATAATAGATTGCAGTGTTTTTCTAGCATTTTTATTATTATTAATTGATGTATAATTTTGATAGTCCAAGTTAACGTCTAATACACAATTAAAGTCTCCGCATATAATATATTCATCAGTTTGAAAATCTTTTATTTTTTTAAAGAGGTCTGTAAAAAATATAAACGAATTATAGTAATACCACTTTAACAAACTGGCAGATTTCATTTGGGTTCATTGAAGTCAGACAATCTCACCCTTAGGTCTGTACTGAATAACCTGTTCAAGATTTCTGGATGATACGTTTGAAAGGCTAACAACGACAACATGCAACAACCAGTGACTATTAAAGTAGTCATTCTTATTAATAATATATTAAGTTTTATTCGGAATAATATATTAAGAATAATATATTTTATGTAGAATAATATATTAAGTTTTATTCATTTTACAATAAACATATACAACAAAGCTATGTAATCTGACTTTTTACACCCAACATTACGGCTTCTTCCTGAAATTACAAGACGATGATCTGAAAATTGAACTTTATGATGCTATGTCTTTAAAGATTTTTATAAAAAGACGAGATGTAGTTGATACTTGTGTTTTGTTTCATTTCAATTCAGAAAGTTGCAATTCTTCTGCTCTGGTTTGCATCCAGCCATTGGGTAATTAAATGGTAATTAAATTCAATAATATTCTCTTTTATTGCTGTTTAATTTGAATTGTGATGCTATGAGGTTAATTTTTATTTACACTTACATGTTTTGTGAATAATTCTGGGCCAAGTTTGAGGTTCGTGCGCACATATACCGATTTAAACCCCCAATGCTTTGCATTGACCGTTCCAAATCGGTGACCCCAGTTTTATTCATGTGTATTTGGTGTTTGTTATGTGTTTTTGTGATGTCCTGTGTATTATTTTTAGCAATTGGTCACTTGCCATAAATAAAGGACCTCTGGCTGCTAATAAGAGTTATCTCCTGCTGTCGCAACTGGAATTTCGCTTTGTTTATATTATTATTGAGTGGTTATGTATTTTGTGATTGTACATATAAGACTAGAGTAACATATTTATGACCGTTTGAGCGCTGACTGCTGACCTAGTGCTCACATGTCCCATTGTGTTTAATTAAGGATCGAATTTAATATTGGTTGCGTTCATGTGATTATGAACGCAATGGTCAAACTGGCAAATCCATGATGCACGCTAGTTCTTCATGGATAATTTGCCAGTTTGACCAGCGCGTTCATTATCGCATTAACGCAACCAAAATTAATTTCAATCCTCATATTTACATTATATTTGGGATTATTCCATAGCATTCCTTTATATTGTTTTTGTTTAATATGCATTTTATTGCCATTCTAAGAGAAATATCACGCACAGCAGTTTTCTTGTCGGAACAGCGAAGTACCGCTCCTTGTAACCGAACTTCACAAAATAGAATGCAAACTACGATTAATAAAATAGTTCTTTACAAAAAGGTCATTTTCTCCTTATTTTACATTCAATTTGCTGCGACAAATGAAATTTAATGTAAACATTATGTCATAACATTTTTTTTTCTCTCGCATAAAGCATGTCGCTACAAAACTAAAAACGTAAGTGAAACAGATGCAAAAATACCTTTGACATCAAAAATGAACTGCTATTTCTGCCGGTATAGCCAACAAGCACCAAACATTATTAATGCTTTAGAAAGTTTAGTATACAATAAGAGGTGCTTCATTAGTAGGACTACAGTTAATCCAGATCATGAATAGAGCTACTTCTATACCATAGTTGAGTTCTGACGCTTTCATTCACACAATTCCTAGGCTGAGAGTTTAACAGATCGTGGATAATCCTGTTCAATTATTAACACAACAGATGGAGACTTAAATGCGTTTAAATGCTTTAAATCCACACCATAGTATCCACATTTTCACTCGGCGAGAAAAATGCAAAACAATCCACAAAATACATCACTAAACGAGTGACGTGTAAGCTAGGTTATCGATCAATAGCATCTACACGGGCGTATCTAGGCTCTTTGCTTTGCCTTGGCATAACTTGTCTTAGAAAGGATAACATTTTAATATAAATCTCAAAATGCATTGTTTTCTTATTGTACATGTTAAACAATTCATCATTATTAACTGTGATATAAATGCACAATAACTTAGACGATCTACATGAATCTAGCAAATAGACACATCAATGTGAAATCAATCCATTTTAAAGCTACTTTCGTGAACCGACGTTACGTCATGAAGATTTTCTGTGGTCGCTTCTAAAAAAAGTAATGTTTACTTAATATACCATAACATGTACATATTAAATGCTAGTGAAATGGCTTTGTTTAATAATAATACATGTAGACCTTGATTGATAGAATCCTATCCAGCAAAAGTGAAAACAATGTCAAATTGATTTTTGTAGAAGTAGAACTGGAACGAAATGTTCATGTGTATTAATTATACATTTTTTAAAAATCAAACGGACACAATAAATGCAAACAAGAGTAACATTTAACAGTGTAAGACATCTTAGTTCATGTAAATATTCTTGTCGAAATATAATTTGCATAAACATAGGGCACACAGATATTACTACGCCGGTGATGAGGCATTGCGTTCATACGATTATGAATGCATACCCCTTCCATATTAAATTGCCTATGAAATGTAAATAATATATTCTACATACAATTTAAATTACATTCTTTAAGTCATAAATCATATTTTAATTGTGACCAGCATTTATAACTTCGATTAATTCTATAAAAAAGTTGTACTAAAAAGTAATCATTAGTACTCATGAGTACTTTATGTATTGCTCAGTACTTACTTAAGTACAGGCACTAAATTGAGTACTCAGTACTTACTCAAGTACTTTCGAATGATCAAGTACTCAGTACTTACTTAAGTACTGAACTCCAGAACTCGACCCATCCTTAAATTCATCTAAACGTTTTATTATCTGGGTTTACTGGTTTATTTGGCAAATCGGCATGAGCAATGCCTTTGGCCATTTACAAAACACATAATGAAAGATGGCCATTAGCAACATTACAAGTTCAAAATACATAATTCCAATTATACAAAGCAGTCTTTATAAAAAAAATGTACAAAATCATATCTATCTATAAAGTGGATTGATTAACTTATTTTATAAGTAGGTTAAGAAGCAACACTATCTAGGGGTTGGGAACGTCGTAACATCGCAAAGTACGTCAATTTTGAAAGTCGTCTTAACAAACCAATTTTTTCTGATGACATGAGATTAACAAATTTATGAATAGTACTAAAAGCATTTGAAATTTTATATTTTTGCCTTAAGTCATGATACAAGGGACAGCAGAGTACAAAGTGGAATTCTGACTCAACAACATTGTAATTGCATAGTTTACATAGTCTATTAATTCTATCCACATTATTGTATCTTCCTGTTTCAATCTCAAGAGAATGTGAACATAATCGTAACCTAGTCAATGCAATTCTATACTTATCCTGGTCAATAGCATCTACATATGTTTCATACCTAAAAACAGTTTTAAATTTTTTATAATACTCTAATTTGTTTTGATAATTCACAGTTTCCGACCATATCTGTATATATTGGTCACGCAACCTTTGCTTTAACATGGGTATATAGCAACAGTTAATATCAAACATATACCATAAGTAGCCATATCCAAGCTTATCTAATGCATTATTAACCGCCTTTCCCAAGCTATTTCTGAAATTCAATGAATTAAAACTGTTATCTAAAATATGTTCTATAAATATTTTGCCTGGAAGTGATTCCGGATTTTTCATAATTTTACACCAGTATTTTAAGGCTCTTTCCCTGCAAATGACCGAAAGTGGGAATCTACCTAATTCGCCAAGGACGGCAACTGTGGATGTTTGAGTACGCACGCCAAGAATATGCTTACAAAATTTGATATGGATTTTGTCTACCTCCTTGAAGTCATATATGCCCCAAATCTCACTACCATACAAAATAATAGGTGAAACAGTCGAATCAAACAGTACAAATTTTGTTTTAATATCTAAAGATACTCTAATAAACAGTGGTATAAGGCCATTATATGCCTTCAGAGCCTGTTCATTTAGTGCTTTTACAGCATTAGCAAGACTTCCGGTATAATAAAATTTCATACCAAGGTAACAGAAACTATCAACAATCTCAAGATTAATATTGTTGATACTCCATGTAAAATTATTTCTAGATTTTTTGCGTTCAAATATACATATTTTTGTTTTAGCTACATTTATCTTGAGGCCCCATTTAGAAGAATATTGGTTTACACAATCTAGCTGGGCCTGCAAACTTGGGATCAGTCGTAAACAAAGCAATATAATCTGCAAATAGTAACATATATAGTGATAACTTTTCAATTATCATAGAGCTACAAGCGATCACATTAAAAATGATTTGTTCTAAAGTAAACAGTGAATGCAAATACGTGTGTGTTGCTGCGTCCAACTATCATTCACTAAATGTTTACATGGTAGTTTTTTGGAATACCATTGTCTAAGAAGTGTCTACAAAGTATCAAATCTAGAGTCTGTTGCAAAGCATAAGTTTCGTCCTAATGACACTGAAATGGAAATTATGTGATAATTAGTCGAGATATGTCTTGTTTCTTTGAACAAGTATCATAGATGGATTGCGGTGTTATTGTGATGTGTACACATGGACGTATTAGGTCTATGCTTGGAGCTATATTGAGACGATTTCAAAGGCCAGTTTGTATTTATTAGCATTGGTCAATTACAATTGCATTATACACAATGATCATTATTTACTACTAGCTTCATATGTGTTGACATTAGAACATGCGTAATATGGAAAAAAAAATACAGATGATACTAACAGAAAATCGTTTTCAACACTAACACCATATATGTACTATGTTAACCTAACAATATTGTATTTACAAATGTATGTTCTCTTAACCTTGTCATACGTTAGTTCAAATTCCGGTCACAGTGGGGTAATGACAATGGTGTCCGCCTTGCGATCGGGAGATCGTGAGTTCGATCTATACTCTGTAAGCATGCGAATGATTTTTCACAGAACACACCAAGAACGGATTATATATAAGAAACGGAATCCAAAATGTCTCGATAATCCTCCGGAATTTTGTCACAATCGATCTGAAATAAATAGGTTTAAACTAAGTCAAATTCTTGGAATTAAAAATACGGATCTCAATAAAACATGTGACAGTCATATTTTGCTATAGTTTACCGCATAAGTTAAAATATACAGCAACGTTTTGCCAGCTGTATAGGCCTTTCCAAAAACTAGGTGATCTCCCTTGGAAATTACCTCCCGTTATTGCGAATTTCCGCCATATTTGAAACCCGACTTCCGGCGACGTTTTTCCTAGCTTGCCATAAATAGTAGTATAGATCTAAGACCAAGCGGCTTTCAAAACTTGTAATGGAAATTTTTAAAACCATATTTTTTTGATTAAATATTATTAAAAAAAACTCATAGAGGATATATCTTACAAAAATAAATTATTAGAACTAAATGTAGTAATTTTAAACTCATTACCAAGGCCACATGTCCGTATGACAGGTATCCGGAAAAAACGAAGTAGTCTCCTTGTCTCGTCTTAAACGGTTGTTTTCAATACATAAATACCACCACATGTTCTCTCAATGGATACTTAGTTACCTGACTGAAGAGGGGTCATACAAATACCAAAGCCACAAACCGCTTGGATCTTATCAAATTGCCCTTAAAACAATACCGCTAATCCGTGCAATTGCGTAATGCATTGATGATAAAGATCTACATGCAGAGACAACTAACATGTCACACTTCGTCTCCATTGTTTGCGTCTCAAGTTAAAGTTTATATCACATTTAAAAATGTTGTTGTCTCCGTTGTTGTTCTGTGCCTATCACCCTATGAAATTTCGCCACCTTATTGAACAGAACAGAACATATTTAAAAGCATTAAACAATTTTTCGAATTAATAAATTGGTTTAAATTGAAGAGTGAAATAATATAGCACAGCATTTAATTTTCAATTCTGAAGAATTGAAAGGTGGTGAACATTTAAGAGCTCATCGTGTTTTATTTTTCTAAAATATACGGGAATTACCGTAGCTGCTGCGAGAATAAAATGTTGTTTGTTGACCACGATTCCGACAGAAATTAAGAAATAATCTCAGAGTTATATACATGAAGGAAAACTGAATACTTGTTCAAACAGACTCAACAAGTATAACATATTAATTCAAACGTATATTAGACTCTTCTGTTGGCTTAGTTAATTACTTACTCTGAATTGTGTAAACTTGTTTCAAAATGTTTATATCTATGTCTGTTTTATTATAGATACTCACCCTATTATGTACATAATTATCACGGCATATCTATTTCCTGGTGACATACAGACCCATTGGGTCGGGTGTTATTTGTTTCGTTGATTATATGAAGTTATCATGAACATTGTTTAAACACGTGACACAATAATAAACAAATTACTTACTTAATCTCTTTAATACAACATCAGTTATAACATTTAATGAGCAGTGACATCATCGTTAGTTATTGTAATATTGTGTTAACAGTAATTAAAAAGATAGTTGTTTTGTTGCATTATATTTCAAGATTAAAGCGGAGCCTGTTCAAGCACCGAATTTAAATTAACACACAACAAGAATATCTGCAACGAAAAATGCTTTAAAGTTAAACACAAATGTGTATGGAATTCAAATAAGAAGTTGCTGCCAAAAACATCGGAATTACGCTCAAACTTTCTGTGATGATATCTTATTTTCGTAATTTTAGTCGCCAGAAGAATGTTAGCTTAGAGGTACTTAGCAAGATCATTTTACTAAAAACAGCTTTTTATTTATTTTATTTGATAATGCAAATTTAATACATGATTAAGGCATAGGTTGTTTAGATACTGAAATCGTTATTTTTGTGTTTTGTTGCATAATAACCGTTAAACGTACTGTGTACAGTTTGTTTGTCAATCTGCAAAGAGTAGACTTCCGTTTTGGTGTAATTTGACCTCAAATATATTGCATGTTTGTCGGTAAATATCAATACGCATATCCCGCCTTATAGGTCAAATTACACCAAAACGGAAGTCACATCCTCAGGGTTACAGCTGTCAGTTAAATAATAAACACATATGGTTCAGTGTATAATGCATATGATTTTTAAAATACTGTTTAAATGATATGTTTTGGTATCAATTTAAAGGTATATATGTAAGAAATAAGAAAAAAGGACAGTTTTAGGGATTACTTTAAATGGTTCCCAGCTTCATAACTTTTGGCCCATGTATTCATGCACAAAATGGCTGCCCCCATGCCTGTCAAAACCGGTGTGTTTATTCTAAGGTAAATATTTTGAGTTACAACGTATAGAAATTTTTGACATGCTGTTTTTTCGAAAGGTTATGGCCTTATCTTTCCAACAATGTATGGTGATATATTGGGAAGTCGCTTGGTCATGGTGAAAATTGAGCTCAAACATTGAATATTTTATATGTAACAATGAAGGAATTTATTTGCGCATGCGTAACATATAATCAATAAACGTCGCCGGAAGTGAACAGGGGACATCACTCGTGATTACGCAAGGGAAGTAACCTAGTTTTGGGAAAGGCCTATATACCTACATATATTAATATATTTCTTCCTGAACTAACTAAATGAAGTTCGAACATCATTTCCTACAATATAATATATATACCGAATTATTGTAAGCTTGCATACTGTTATGTCTGTTTAATATTGGACTGAATCTAATATGATCCAATGAATATGCCGAGATATTATAAGCTTATTTAGAAGAATTCGCATTCGTTTATTTAGTCATTGAACCAGCAATTTGTGTGTTAAATGTATATTCTCTGGTTCTTTCCCAATGAAATTGAAAATTGAACGATACAATGTTTTTCGTGTGGGGGCATAATCGTCCATTTGACAGCTAAAATATCTTATTTTCCAAGTGATAGTAATTGCATAGACAATGCTAAAAGGGGGCATTAAAGATTCTTCAGACACCTAAATAAATATGCGTTAGTAATTTCATGGCGTTTTTGACCTGTTATTTATCGTCCGTTTGGCATGTCTTTGGCACCATGATTCACTGTTCACAATATTAATTAGTATCTCGGACTAAAAACAGAGCAAACGTCCTGAATTATTATCAGAAAGTTCGCATGCGTCACTTAACGTAATATGATAATATTAAATCAAAATAATCAGAACGCAGATTTATTTACTTTTTATTAACAATTCACTATATCTAAACATAATAAAACGAACTTAAACACCTTTGTTTATTAAATTTTATTTTTACCGACGGTGGCCTTAGAGTTTTGAAAACATATTGATATAATATGTAAAATGAATTGACGAGTTGTTATTCGCTGTTTTCCTTTAAATATAAGTGTTACATCTATATGCTCAAATAAATGAATGAAATTGACTCTCGAATTTCACTTTTCTGATGAAAGGTTCCCTTTGTAGAGAAGACACTTTGTTCCATATCCGATAAGTGGGATGTTTTCCACACTCTCAGATATTCTTACATACCATAGCTTTCTGCAACATGGACTTGCCATTAGTTTCACATCACCAGCAATTCCTCTCATCTATTTGTTTCCGATATACTATAATTATACTATAATTAAAAATGCATTTGCAGTTGTCAGGATTACGCAAATGCCTATATGCCAACATTTTAATCGTCTTACATTAATCGACGGTGGTTTTTGTCGTTAATTCGATATTTAAAGAGAAAAGACGGATTAATTTAAGTTGAATGTACTGAATGAATGTTTTAATTGCGATTGAATATATTTATTATAATTTTGAAAACACGTACTTATTTTAAATGTTTCAGGATGAACAGAGCATATCAGTCTATTATGATGTGTTGAGTAATTTACAGTTCAAATTGTAGCAATTAAATTGCATTAATTGCCAACAAGGCCGAACATATTTCTATGAATGCTTCTTAGTCGATCTATCCATACGTTGCGCGGAACACAGCGACCTCTTGCGTAAAGTCTATTGCTAGCTAGCAAATGCGCCTTTGAGTCAAAATGTTACCCGTAATCATCCATTTTAATGGAGTACTCATGAAATTGTACCATTACTCGGTATTTATCTTTCTTAAATCACTTCTTTTGCGTTAGATAAAAACTGCTAACTACGCCGTTTTACAGCATTATCTTTAAATAATACAGATACATATTTGGAACTATTATTTCATAGATCACACTCATATTCATAAATTACTGACTATCCATTCAGAATATTTTATCGGTTCTAATCCTTATCATATTTACACGTATTTATCCTTTAAATAGAAGTAAACTTTATGAACTTGTTAAAGCCAGAAAAAGTGTGCCAGTAAGTAAGTCTGAAGGTGTTAGCCATGTGTGTGTGCACGTGTGGTACTCAGATAGGTGTTACTGGTCATCATTGGTCATCATTGGCCGTCATTGGACCTCACTCTGTTATTGACACAACTCTGGACAGTATCTTCCGACCACTAATCCAATAACGCACTTCACTCATGCCCAAAAGGAGATCTTCGTAATGAAATATTGGCGTAATTAACGAGAGCGTTTTGTCGTTTCACAAACGCCACTTCGTGGTCTGTTACGATGCTGTGTTCAGCAACATTGCGCATCAATAAATTATGTCTGGATGACTGTTGTTGTGGGAAGATCATGGAAGACAAAATGTCCTAGGAGGAGGAAATCATTATTTAAAGAAGATCTCACACCTCGTGTCAAATCCAAACACCATCGACATTCTTTGAATAGGAATGCATTTTTGGTACGATTTATGCCGTTTATATGAACAGTGAAATTTGCGTTCATATATAGAATCAATTAATGCGAAAAAAATATTTATATTCTAACTGTAATGATGTGCTCTTAGCCGATAAAGATTATTACTTTGTCAACAACGATGCTTACCTAATTGAAACACTCTTCTTACTATTATAAAATAAAGATAAAATATATAAATAAATAATAATTTAAATAAATACATAAATAGGTAAAAGCATAAATGAATGAATAAATGAAGAATGAATGAATGAATGAATCAATGAATGGATTTTCTATGCAAACAATACAATTACAATCGATTACTTACAATTTATGGAAATTTTCGACACACATCGCCGATAGTTGGGATTGTAAGTGGTTATTGTCATTTATTTGTCCAAGGAAAACAACGACATGGCACCCTGGTCAGCAAACAGGAAGGGCGTAATGCTCTTGTGTGTATCATTTATAGTAACACAAACTATTCATCAAATAATAATAAACTGTTAGAGATCTCTTGAAATCATCCAATATTTGGAACGTAAGCAATAGATCCTTTTGGGCAAAAGGACACATTAAACTCATAGATTAGGAAACCAAATTGAAGGAATAGGAAAATAACGTTCCATATATAGTATTTATTGTCCACAAACACAAATCCTTCATTATACTCAGAAACAGATTAAACTAGTCCTTAATTTGCTATTTCAATCAGCTATTTATGTTTGTGAAAAACACATAATATATCGTTTACATTTAACATTTTATAATTGCAATATATGAGGCGCGTTGTCGGAAAACCGGACTTAATGCATGTGCGTAAAGTGTCGTCCCGGATTAGACTGTGCAGTCCGCACAGGCTGATCCAGGACGGCACTTTCCGCCTACAGTGAATTTATGTTTAGAGGAGACTTCCTTGAAACAGAAAATACTATACAAGCGGAAAGTGGCGTCCCGGATTAGCCTGTGCGGACTGCACAGACTAATCCGGGACGACACTTTACGCACATTCGTTAAGTCCGGTTTTCCAACGACGCGCCTCATATGTTCTAAGAAAACAGAATGCTTATTAACAAGTGCATATAAATAGACAGTGAGTAGTGACATTTAACTGACAATTAACAAGTATATCAACGGCATATTGGAGAGGTTTTCTATGATATATTATGGCCGTATCAAACTCATGTATGTTTGTTTTCTTTTCGATTTTTATGTTATTAAAATAGCTGCATACAATATTACTTTCTACTTATGCTTCTATTATGTTATAGTTAATTTTAATAACGATGTATTTCAAATTTAGATGTAAATAAAAACGTTGTAAAACACCAATTTCTATAATTTCTGTTTAATGTCATAATCGCATAACGTGTGTCTACAAACATCATCATCAACGCAACAGAATGACCAAAATGAGTAGCCGTCAAGTCAAGTTTTTGTGTCCAAGAAATTTACTAAGTATAAAAGGCATATATTGTCAGCTTTTTATTTTTTTCCCCACCAAATAACGTATTTTTGTATCTTTTATATTTCCAGATTGCATGATGCAATGCGAATTACACATGTTATCTATTAAATTTAAACAAATATTTGAAAAGGCCCCCCGCATGTTAAAACCACAATTGATACAATACATTAGTAACTATTCTACTTTTTTTACCAGACAAACTCCATGCAATAGTATATTAATATATAGCACATGCTTAATTGTTGTATCGCCAACTTTCAATTGCAAGCCTTATAATTATATATCACATCAGAGCCTAACACTCATTACATGTTTGTACCTCATGTTATCATGATCTGAGTGAAATAAAGAGTTTTGACTTGACTTGACTTGATGTCTACGTTCGCAAGTTAAATGTCAGTGCACTTGTTACAATCAACCAATCAAATTATATCCACGCAGATTCAGTTTTCAGTGACCATATTAAAGTAATATACGCCATGTACTGGCAGATGAGTTGTAATAAGTTAATTTTAGAAAATAGCAATCCCGGTAAGACATGTATCTGAAAGTTGCGTTTAAAAAAAAAATAAAAAGTTCGCGAAGATAATAATAAAGTGCAACGTTATATTGTCACATGCTAAAATAATTGACTTTTAAAATAGTTTTGAGAAATTGAATAAATATATATTTTTATAGATATTCGGCGTCTATGGTAATTTTTGAAAATAACAAATATAATATGTTTTACTTATAATTCACCGGTAAAAATCATTCAAGAGCGTCGGAGAATATCATGAATATGCCCTAGCAATGCATGCCGTTCATGAAGATTAATTCTATCAACAGAGTGTGGCTAATAAATATCTTTTAAAAGATATTCGACTCCTATGGTAATTTAGAAAATAAGGAATTTAATGATTTGTTACTTATAATTCACAGGAAAAATTCATTTAAGAGCGTCGGTCAATGTCATATATGCCGTAGCAATATACACCGTTCATGTAGACAAATTCTATATACAGAGTGTGCCTAAGCCTATTGTGTACGAATATACCCAGCAAGCGAGCCCAGATAGGACCCATATGGGCCCCTTGAGGGTTTACAAATGGGCCCCATGTGGGCTACCGATATGGGCCCAACCCCAAAAAGTGCAACCGGAATTTACGTGGGTCCCATATGGTTTACAATATGGGTCTTAAATGGGACCCATTTGGTCTCAACGTGGGACCATAATGGGCACACACAGATAGGACCTTGATGGGATACAAATGGGCCCCACCTTAGAAATTGTAACCGGGATTTACGTGGGTCCCATAGGGGTAACAATATGGGTCTACCATAGGATCCATGTGGTCTCAACATGGGACCATAATGGGCAAACACAGATGGGACCTTGATGGGATACCCACATGGGCCCCACCGCAGAAAGTGCAACCGAGATTTGCATGGGTCCCATAATGGTTGCAACACAGATTGGTCCTGAAGGGAAAACCTGAATAAAAGCTTTACGATAAAGTCCAAACATGATTCTCTTCATAATTTGTCACTTATTCAGAGGTAGTTGTTGCTAATCTGTGTGTAACATTCTATGGTTGTCAAACTTTATAGACAGGACAATATAAACATAGGCTGTTAATGGCCACAAGTAGCTTTCCAGTCTGTAGTCCTGCTATCATTGTAGTCTTCTTGACAATCACATGTCTGTCAGATACAGCTTTACAACAACCAACACTTAACAAATGAAATATTATTTGGTGTATAATTTGGACCATATCATGCAAGCTTTGAGTTGGTGTTAATTATTAATGTATTGATAATAAAACACTTAACATCATGCTTTTAAACAAGATATTTATCCTAATCCGTAAACTTGACAAAACGTAATATTTTAATAATTGTACAAGAACAAAAAATGCATCATGTGAGACAGATGTTCAAATAAGCATATCGAGATCTACATGTATATACTTTTTATTATATTATTATTATCCATGTCCTCATTTCTGGTTAAAAAGGGTGCGTATTAAAATAAAGATAGACTTTATTCACTGGACCCATGAAGTATATTAGCCCAGGTAAAACCCATATCGTGCCCACATTGGGTGGCTTGCTGGGACCCATATGGGCTTACTTGCAGTGGACCCACATGAGCTTCCTTTCTTGGACCCATATGGGTCTGATATAGGCAAAAATATCATTTGGGACCCACATGGGACCCATATTGTATTTTCTGTCCAGCTATAGCCCATATTGGGCACATATGGACTTGCTTTCTGTGTCCCATATGGGCTTTCTAGTAGGGACCGAAATGGGTTTACTTCACTTGGACCCATAGGGCTTTTATAGTTGCAAGATAATGCATATGGGACTCACATTGGGCCCATATTGTATTTTTTGCACAGCTATAGCCCATATTAGGACCATATTTACTTGCTTTCTGGGACCCATATAGGCTTTCTAGTAGGGACCCTAATGGGTTTACTTTACTTGGACCCATCTGGGCAGTAGCAAGATAATCCATATGGGTCCCACAATGGGCCCATAAGGTATGTTAGCCCAGGTAAAACCCATATCGTGCCGACATGGGATGGCTTGCAGTGGGCCCACATTGGCTTACTTGCTCGTACCCATATGGGTCTGATATGGGCAAACAAATATCATTTGGGACCCACATGGGGCCCATATTGTATTTTTTGACCAACTATAGCCCCTATTGGACCCATATGGGCTTGCTTGCTGGGTAGAAGGGACAATCTGAAGTAGTAGAATGCATTTTTTTTTTTACAAAGCTACCAAATGCCATATAGTTTGCTTTACAATATGTAAATAGCATGTAAACTATGTTGATCTCATTGCTTTTATATAAAGGCTGTTATTTTAAGCGAACCGCGTTATGCTATTAACGAATTTGCCATCAGTATTCCAAACTTGAAACTAAACTATTCTACATAGTTTTGGGATGTTGCGTCCGTTCTTTTATGATCATATACCAGGAACGAATTTGCCATTAGTATTCGAAACTTGAAACGAAACTATCCTCCATTGATTTTGGGATTCTTTTATGATCTGTTTAGTGCGGATTTTGTTAATTAGCCGATGCAATGTTAGATTTATTTATTCGATACTACTTGCTGGAAATGTTCACAACACTTGATTGGATATTGAGAAGGTCAAAAGTAGGTAAGACATCTACGTCGCAAAAAGTGAACGATATAACATATATTATCTAAATCATAATAACAGGAACTGATTATTATAAACTAATATGTACACATGCAATACTAGTACACGTGTGACTTTCTAAACATAAAACACCCAACCCATTGGGCCTATACGTTGAAGCGTGGTAATAACACAACACGCATCACAGAAGTTCTTCTCCAGTTGTTATATATATTTGCTATTAATACAGCCTGAGCATAATATACCCCGTATGTTATCAATCGGTATTCATTTGATATGTACTAGTGCATGAATACTATATTTTGCATATTTATGTCATCAAACATGATGCAAAGATAATCAAACATATATTGTGCAACTGTGCAAGTTTAGATACTCTCTTCTTGAAAATAATTTACTTGAATTATTTATGTAATTTGTAAATTATTTAAAAGATGAACTTGTTACAAGAAAACTATGAAAATACTGTTTTTATTTTTAGAACTGTCTTTCATTTGTTGATATAAAATATTCATAAAGTAACCCTGGGGTTTACTTGAAATAAATGTATCAGTGTCTCTTAGTGTTTACCAAGAGCCAATACGAATGTTTGTCAATCTCAGAGTTTCAATTTTATCAGTAGATGGATTACTTTAAAACCCACTGTTTTTGATATGTGTCTATTTGTTATCTAAATAAATTTATGCCAGCTAAATAGAGCAGGAGTATTTGTGGACTAATGAAATAGCGCATCCTGAAATATTTTATCTGACTACCAAGTTATGCTGAAAATAAATCTGAAATGTCATTATACTCGCAGTTGGAACTGATTGGTTATTTAAATGTTAACGCACCCAACTTGACAAACCACCCAAAGTGCAACTGTCTATCGTGTCAAGAAATTGAGACACTAAATAACATTTGTTGCACTGGAAAGTGTATAGTTCTTTTTCAGACAACATCATTGTAATTAATATAAGGATAAATGATAACACCGACATGTGGAAAAGTTCAATATATATTTAATGGATCTCATTAGATTCCGTATGTAAGCCTGTGTAAAATAGGTTGTAAAAATAAATAATAATTAATGTTGAACATAGTCTAAATCGACTTATTGGTCACGCATATAAATTACGTCTATAGCCGACGTGGATATAATGTATTAAGCGTCCATTTGGCAAATGAATAAGCAGTTGGGTTAACAAACATATTTTATTCGTAAATTATATGTCTATATTTTGCTTCGGAACCACAATATGTCTGTGTAGATACTGATTTTACGACAATAACACAAATAATACCATCCAGTATGCTCGGTATAAATAATTAAAACATCACGTGAAACATTAGTCACGTGTTTTTAGATTCTTTACTGGTTAAACGTCATAACTCACTTCTGAGAAAGAAAAATAAGGATTATAGAACAATCAGTATTTGGCAAAATTTAAGAGACAATGCATATGTGCAGTATTCAACAAATATAATGTGTTTTGAAAAACAAAACAAAAGTGTTACGACATATTTATTATTTTCAATAATGTAAATAATAGGATGTTCTGCTACACCCCTTGGTATAATATAACGATATTTTGTATCAACATTGGGCGTTTTAAAGTTTTACGTGACTAGTTAGCTATACAATATGAAGTGTTTTGCAATGAAACTGTCTCTGATGTAACATTTAACATTCAACACGACATAGTATTTGTATTTCTCAAATATTTGCAATCTACTGATGCCAATATGTTGCCTGACATTGTGAGATTGGGGTTTACCTGCATGAGCAATAAACACCTATACACCGCTAGTTTAATAAATTAATGACAAGAGGACAATGGTCAATACACCTAAGATTACAACAGAAAATATAAAACAATCATAAACAACGCCAAATATTAAAACCTTGGTCTACGTCTTAGAATTATCAACTTACAGTCCGGGGTTTAAACCGCTTGAAGGCGCACCAATCTTCATTATTAGTCCAGAAATACTCAATCTAAAGCCAGTGCAAATACATAATTATCAACACCAGATCAATTAAATTCATGTTACAAAGCAATGCTAGATAATACGATCTTTAATTTAATCACTCGATCGTTATCGGCAACCAGTGCACCGTAATCACAATTTTTAGAGGCACGTGGAAAACAAATAAAAACGAGTACAAACTTCATCAATACTGTTAAAAAGATATCAAAACAAAATGCCAGATTATATCTAAGATAATCGTACAATTCAGAAAGAAGCCGTAATATTGAACAACACTTGAGTATAGTGTTGGACACTTGGCTATCATGCAATATTACACGAAGGGACCAAAATGTACTAGGCAATATATTATTTGGTAGTATATGTAGTGCAGTAAAGGAAGACCAAGAAAAACTAGAGACGAGAAATAAAAATATGTAACATCTAATATGTTGCCAAATATAGCAGTATAAGAGTTAGACATAAAATGTTAAAGATTAGTATGTCACCCTAAATCACGGTCAATAAAACAATGTATAAGACATATACACAAATAAAACATGTGGATATTTGACACTTAAATTCTCATTAGACTATTTTGAAAAAGTATAGTTTAAACTTCTAAAACATCTCTGATATATTTCTGTAGACTTAACTCAATGTAGGGCTATAATTGACTCTTATTCCTAAAATAAGTATCAGTTTGTATTAGTGTGTCTAATATGCCACTTTGGAAAGTTTATATTCTTCATAACTTGATGATTCAATTAAAATGTATGTCAGTACCGCATTTGTTGGAAAAATATTGCAATCCAGTCATCCGATCAACACAACTGTAAATAGAAATTCGTTCCAATTATAATTTTAGGCCAGCATATGCTGTATTTTTGTAACAGTGTCTGTTAATAAATTGGCAAGTTAAGTGTAATAGTGACGCAATATGTGTGCCATGTAACTGATTTTATGATAGATTTTTGTGAAAAAAAACAACAACAAAACGACTTGACTAAAGTATTTTTAGTTGAAAGATAAATTTCCAAACCATTGTTTTAACAACGTCTTAATTGAAAAAAAAACGTGTTTATAGTGACTGCACAAACATCACTCGCTTCATTAACATAGTACGACCATTATAAGAAGTCATTATATCGACGGTCGACAAATTAAAGGCCAGTGAATTTGGTACAATCAACCAATCAAATTATATCCACAGAGATTAAAAATCGGTTGTTTCACCAACATGACAATTTAATTCCTAGTGAAAATATTAAAGCAATTAACAGGCAGTTAACTGCCAAAGCAATTGGCTGATGCGTTGTAATAATGTAATCGGAAATTCTAACATTCATACAATATATTGACAGTGAGTTTAAAATAATTGAACTATCTAGAATATTAATTTGAGCGCACACCAATTATCAATTTAATTAGCGAAGACATCGCTGCGCCACAGAGATTAAACGCTTTTGTTGACATGTAATGGGCAATTTAATAATCTGTGGAAGGCGTGGAAATGGGAATAAGGGCCATATCCACAAAGCTCAGAAGAAAAAGCTTAATGTTAGACGTACTTAATTGAAATGTTCAGAATAAATGTTTTAACATTATATAATTTTCATTTGAAACAGGGTACAACAAGAAACAATTGTTGAATCTTAAATATAATAAAACCATTTAATACGAAATAGACTTTAATGCACTAGACGCAGACTAAAGGAATTTTAAGATTTTAAATTCTGTCCGATAAAAATAATCATTCCCCGTCAAATATAATGAAACACATAGTTAAACCGCTCGTTTTCCTTCGCGAACTATCTCGTGTTTACAGAATAAAGGGCACCGAATATTCCAATGTGCCAGGTCAATGTTGCCAGATAATTCTTAAATTGTACTTTCCCTGCTTCATCGCATCGTATCCCATTCCTGACTAAGTAACTTTCCATTTGGTACGTGATGGTATCACATTGCACTAATTGCACTATTGCAGAAAGTACATTGCTTTCAATCTGAAATGGCAGTGAAGGTTTTTTGCCCCACACTTTAAGATATTCTTACATACCATAGCTTTCTGAAACATGGACTTGCCATTACTTTCACATCACCAGTATTTCATCACATCCATTTGTTTCCGATATACTATAATTAAAAATGCATTTGCAGTTGTGAGAGTTACGCAAATACCTATATGCCAACATTTTAATCGGCTTACATAATCAACGGTGGTTTTCGTAGTTAATTCGATATTTACAGAGAAAATAAATATTTTAAGTGCGCTTGAATATATTTATTATAACTTGGAAACAGAAGCAAACACGACATTTAAAATGCTTCAGTATGAACAGAGCAAGGTGTGTTGAAGAATTTATAGTTCAAATTGTAGCAATTAAATTGCAATAATTGCCAACAACGCCGAAAATATTTCTATTGATGATTCTTAGTCGATATAACCATACGTTGCGCGGAACAGGGCGACCTCTAAGGTCATATGCTGATTGCGTAGCGTCTATTGCTAGCTAGCAAATGCGCCTTGAGTCAATAGTTTACCCGTAATCATTCATTTTAATGGAGTAATCATGAAATTGTACAATTACTCGGGAGATATCTTAAATCATTTCTTTTGCGTTAGGTATACGCTTCTAACTACGCCGTTTACAACATTCTCTTTAAATAATAGAAAACAAAACAGAACTATTATTTTACAATTTATCTCTCATATTCATAATAACTGACTGTCCATTCAGAATATATGTACTGTTTCGATCCAATAGACGTAAACTTTACGAACTTATCGAAGCCAGAAAAGTGTGCGTGTAAGTAAGTCTGAATGTGTTGGCCAAGTATGTGCACGTGCGATACTGTGATAGCTGTTATTGGTCATCATTGGTCGTTACTGGACCTCAATCGGTTAATTTACACAATTCTGAACAGTGTCTTCCGACCGTTAATCCAATAACGCACTTCACTTATGCCCATATCTATGATCAGAAACAAGAAAGAGATCTTCGTAATGAAATATTGACGTAATCAACGAGGTTTTTTTGTCTGTTCTCAAAGGCCAGTTGGTGGTCTGTTATGATGCTGTGTCCAGCAATTATGCCAATAAATAAATTATGTCTGGATGACTGTTGTGGTGGAAGTTCCTGGAACACAAAATGTCCTAAGAGGAGGAAATCATCATTTAAAGAAGAGCTAACACCTCGGACCAAACCCAAATAGCAACTTATTCGTTTGAATAGGAAATATAGTTTTGGTTCGATTTATGTTGTTTATATCGACATTGAATTTCGCTTTCAAATATAGGATTAATAAATGTAAACAGAATATTTGTATTTTAGCATTAACAATGCATTGTTAGCCGATACAGATTATTACTTAGTAAACACGCTACTTAAATAATTGATACATAATACTGACTTTATAAATAACAAAAGAAAAACAAATTAATAAATATTAAATGAAATAAATACATAAATAAGTGACACAATAAATGAATGAATGAGTGAAAAGATAAATGAATGAATGAATAAATGAGTGAGTGAGTGAATAAATGAAAGAATGAATGAATGAACGAATGAAGTTTCTAGGCAAATAATGCGTTCTAAAAGCTACAATAAGGAATACAATTCAAACCGATAAATTACAACTTATGGAAATATTCGCCACACTAACCCTCGATAGTAGGGATTGTACCTGGTTATTGTCATGTATTTGCCCAAAGAAAACAAAGGACATCACACCCTGATCAGCAAACAGGAACGGCGTAATGCTCTTTGTGTGTATCAGCTATACTAACACAAGCTAGCAAATCTAACAATTATAAACCGTTCAGTGATTTATTGCATTCATCCAGTATTTAGAACGTAAGCAATAGATCCTTTTTGGCAAAACGACACTCTGAATCATGGATTAGGAAACCACACTAAGGGAAGAGGGAAATAACGTTTCATAGATAATATTTATTGTCCATAAATACATATCCTCCAGTATACGCAGAAACAGATTAAACCAAACCTTAATTTGCTATTTCAATCAGCTATTATTTTTTTGTTTTTGGGGAAAACACATAATATATCGTTAACATTTAACATTTTGTAATCGGACGTTTTTATAAAAGCCCATAATACATATTAACACGTGCGTACCAATTGACAGTAAATATTGTCATATAACTGACAATTCAAAAGTTTATCAACGGCATTTTGAAATGGCTTCTATCATGTATTATTGGCGTATCATACTCGTGCATGTTTGTTTTCTTTTCTTAGCTGATGTTAGTAAAATAGCTACATGCAACCATACTTTCTACTTTCTGCTTCTATAATGTTATAGTAAATTCTAATAACGATGTAAATAATAATTAGATTTAGAAAACGATGTAAAATACCAATTCCCAGACATTCTATTCAATGCCATAATCTCATAACGCGTGTCCACAAACATCATCATCGAAATGAATAGCCGTCAAGTCTACGTTCGCAAGTTAAATGTCAGGGCATTTGGTACAATCAACTAATCAAACTATTTCAACTGAGATTAAAGAATCGTTTGGATTTACTGACATGACTATACAATTCCCAGTGACAATATTAAAGCAATATACGCCATGTACCGACAAATGAGCTACAATAAGTTAATTTTAGAAAGAAGCATTAATACATGTATGAGAACGTTGCGTTTTAAACACATTTAAAAAGTTCGCAAAAAAATATAAATGCAACATTATATCACATTCTAAAATATATAATTGTCGAAATAATTTGGAGAAACTGAATAAATATATATTATTTCTTGATTGCAGTTTCCAGACATTTCAGGTTTACAATATAATGGTAGAGAATATGGGATTCTAATAGTTTATAATCGGACGTCATTATTTAGATTTCAAACGTAGACATGTTGGTATAATAGTGCACAAAAAGTCGTCTTCCTGAATTATGACAAAAAAAACATTTATAAACACATATAATCTTCACCACGTACACTGATCATTTTCAACTAATACTACATGAGCACATGTATGGCCTTTCAGATATAAAGCACAAAACCCACTGGCCTATAAGTAGACGCGTAGTAATGTCACAACACGCATCACAGAAGTTCTATACTATACTTCTCCATTTGTTTATTATCTTTGCTGTTTATAAAATGTTCACACACATTTGAAATTTGCTACTTTAATGAGTCCGTTGTTAGCCTGAGCAAACCTTTAAGAAATTATTCGGTGTTCATTAGACATTTACTTGTCCATTGATACAACAGTTTACATATTTATAACATCAAATATGATGGAAAGATAATGCAATACAAATTGTGCAATTGTAGCTACGGTTTTGCTTGAAACTAATTTACTTTTGAGTAATTGATATGATTTGTAAATTGCTTGAAAGTTGAAGTTGTGCAATTTTAGAATTGTATTTCATTCGTTGATATAAAATATTCATATGGTACCCAGGGATTTACTTGAAATAAATGTATCAGTGTCTCTTAGTATTTACCGACTCAATATTAATGTTTGTCAATCTCAGAGTTTTAATTTTATAAGTAGGTGGATTGCTTTAAAACCCACTGTCATAATATTTGTCTAATGGATTTGCTATCTAAATAAATTATGCCAGCTAGAGCAGGAGTATTTGTGGACTAATGAAATAGCGCATCCTGAAATATTTTATCTGACTTCCAAGTTATGCTGAAAATAAATCTGAAATGTTATTGTACTCGCAATTGGAACTGATTTGTGATTTAAATGTTAACTTGACAAAACACCCTAAGTGCAATTGTCTATCGTGTCAAGAAATTGAGACACTAAATAACATTTGTTGCACTGGAAAGTGTATAGTTTGTTTTTAGACAACATCGTAG
This sequence comes from Congeria kusceri, assembly GCA_027627225.1. Taxonomy (NCBI): domain Eukaryota; kingdom Metazoa; phylum Mollusca; class Bivalvia; order Myida; family Dreissenidae; genus Congeria; species Congeria kusceri. The sequence continues at coordinate 5,138,004 of CM051027.1, read as the reverse complement.
TAATTGTAGTGGTAAGATGAATGATAATAGCTAAATGTGGAAAAGGTCCATACATATTTAATTGATCTCATTAGATTCCGTATGTAAGCCTGTGTTAACCTAGGTTATCAAAATAAATAATAATTAATCTTGAACATAGTCTAACTCGGCTTATTGGTCACGCATATAAATTACGTCTATAGCCGATTAGGATATAATGTGTTAAGCGTCCATTTTGGCAAATGAATAAGCAGTTGGGTTAACAAACTTATTTTATTCGTAAATTATATGTGTATATTTTGCTTCGGAACAACAATATGTCTTTGCAGATTTAGATTTTACGACAATAACACAAATAATACCATCCAGTATGCTCGGTATAAATAATTAAAACATCACGTGAAACTTTAGTCACGTGTTTTTAGATTCTTTACTGGTTAAACGTCATAACTCACATCTGAGAAAGAAAAATAAGGATCATAGAACAATCAGTACGTGGCAAGTTTTAAGAGACAATGCATATGTGCAGTATTCAACAAATATAATGTGTTTTGAAAACCAAAACAAAAGTGTTACGACATATTAATTTTTTTTAATAACGTAAATAATAGGATGTTCTTCTACGCCCCCTTTGTATAATATAACGATATTTTTGTATGAACATTAGGCGTTTTAAAGTTTTACATGACTAGTTAGCTATACATTATGAAGTGTTTTGCAATGAAACTGTCTGTGATGTTACATTTAACATTCAGCACGACATAGCATTTCTATTTCTCAAATATTTGCAATCTGATTATACAAATGTATATCTAATTGTTTCCTCAAAAGCTAACAAAAACGTTTAAAATATTGTTGTGAATCCTGTACAGATGCCAATTTGTTGCCTGACATTGTGAGATTGGGATTTACATGCATCAACAATAAACACCTATACACCGCTAGTTTAATAAATTAATGACAAGTGGACAATGGTCTATACACCTAAGATTACAAGAGAAAATATAAAACAATCATAAACAACGTCAAATATTAAAACCTCGGTCTGCGCCTGAGAATTATCAACTTACAGTCCGGGATTTAAACCGCTTGAAAGGCGCACCAATCTTCATTATTAGTCCAGAAATACTCAATCTAAAGCCAGTGCAAATACATAATTATTAACACCAGATCAATTAAATTCATGTTACAAAGCAATGTTAGATAATACGATCTTTAATTAATCACTCAATCGTTATCGGCAACCAGTGCAACGTAATCACAATTTTTAGAGGCACGTGGAAATAAAATAAAAACGAGTCCAAACTTCATCAATTCTGTTAAAAAGATATCAAAACAAAATGCCAGATTATATCTAAGATAATCGTACAATTCAGATAGAAGCCGAAATACTGAACAACACTTGAGTATAGTGTGGACACTTGGCTATTGTGCAATATGACACGAAGTGACCAACATGTACTAGGCAATATATTATTTGGCTGTATATGTAGTGTAGTAAATGAAGACCAAAAAAAAAAATAGAGACGAGAAATAAAAATATGTAACATCTAATATGTTGCCAAATATAGCATTATAAGACATAAAATGCCGAACGTTAAACATTAGTATGTCACCCTAAATCACGGTCAATTAAAAAATGTACAAGACATATACAAAAATAAAACATGTGGATATTTGACACTTAAATTCTCATTAGACTCTTTTGAAAAAGGATAGTTTAAACTTCTAAAACATCTCTGATATATTTCTGCAGACTTAACTCAATGTACGACTTATTTCTAAAATAAGTGTCAGTTTGTATTAGTGTGTCTAATATGCCACTCTGGAAAGTTTATATTCTTCGTTAGTTGATGATATATTTAAAATGTATGTCAGTACCGTATTTGTGGGACTTATATTGCAATCCAGTCATCCGATCAACACAGCTGTAAATTCGTTCCAATTATAATTTGAGGCCAGCATATGCGGTATTTTTGTAACTGTGTCTGTTGATACATTGGCAAGTTAAGTGTAATAGTGACGCAATATGTGTGCCATGTAACTGATTTTATGATAGATTTTTGTGAAAAAAAAGACTTGAAAAAAAAAGTATTTTGAGTTGAAAGATAAATTTCAAAACCATTGTTTTAACAACACCTTAATTGAAAAAAACGTGTTAATAGTGACTGCACAAACATCACTCGCTTCATTAACACAGTACGACCAAAATGAGTAGTCATTACATCTACGGCCGTCACATTAAATGCCAGTAAATTTGGTACAATCAACCTATCAAATTATATCCACAGAGATTAAACATCGATTGTTTCACCAAAATCACAATTTAATTCCTAGTGACAATATTAAAGCAATTAACAGGCAGTTAAGTGCCGAAGCAATTGGCTGATGCGTTGTAATAAGGAAATCGGAAATTCTATAATATTCATACAATATATGGACAGTGAGTTTAAAATAATTGAACTATCTAGAATATCTATTTGAGCGCAGCGTAATATTTCTTTGATGATAAATGACTGTCTAAATATGACAGGGAAAATAAACATTTTTTGTTTGTTTTCATACCTTCCTGGTTGATAGAAACGAGGAAGTGAATATAATCAAAGATCTAATAGTTTCTAACAGAAAAGTATTCGATTAAACAAAAACATGATGTATGGACTTGGTCTTCAATAAATGCAACCGTGTACTTAAAATTAAACAGTAGTCCGAATGCATTCCAAGGAACGTTTGTAAATTGCCTGAAAAACGGAGGCAATTTTTTAAAACTTACTGTGTTCAAGCTAAAAAAATGCGAAACAAAACACAAACATTGCTAGTTTGCAATAGTAGTAATTGGTTATCAAATTGAAGTGCGTATATAAAAAAAATGTAGTTGATACTTCCATATCTACATGTAAGTAAATATGTATGTATGTATGTATGTATGTATGTATGTATGTATGTATGTATGTATGTGTGTGTGTGTGTGTGTGTGTGTGTGTGTGTGTGTGCGTGTGCGTGTGCGTGTGCGTGTGCGTGTGTGTGTGCATGCATGCATGCATGCATGCATGCATGCATGCATGTATGTATGTATGTATGTATGTATGTATGTATGTATGTATGTATGTATGTATGTATGTATGTATGTATGTGTCGTTCTTTATGTGCAAACGACTTGAGACAAAATCTAATGTGGGTTTGCAATAATTGAAAAGGTAATTAAAATGATTCAATAGTTTGTATCCTATACTCAAAAAGTTCTAAACAATTTGATTATCATTGCTTTTGAAGTATTCCCTTCTAATGCACATTTGTGTAAGCGTTCATTAATTGCATTTATAGACGATAGTGTACACTTATATTTGTTTTCAGAAATATGTGGAAAGTATATGTCTGATACATATGACCAAAAGTATATAACGAAACAGTGACATTAAATGGTTTAAGAGTCAACATTCTATATAAAGCATCAAATCTAGCTCCTGTTGCGATGGTTTAAATTTGTGCTATCGGCACACCAATTATCAATTTAATTAGCCAAGACATCGATGATGTATTTGAACATGTCACACTGATGAATCTTGATGTCATGACAATATTTCAACACTGATGCATCAGTTTTAAGCTTAATATTCTGCGACCCAGAGATTAAACGCTTTTGTTTACATATTATGGACTATTTAATAATCTGTGTCAGGCGTGGAAATAGGAATAAGGGCCATATCCACATTGAAATGTTCAGAAGAAATGTTTTAACATTATATAATTTTTATTTGAAACAGGGTACAACAAGAAACAATTGTTGAATCTTTGATATAATAAAACCATTTAATACGAAATAGACTTTAAATGAAATAGACGCAGATGAAAGGAATTTTATGATTTTAAATTCCGTCCGATAGAAATTATCAATACCCATCAAATATAATGAAACACATAGTTAAACCGCTCGCTTTCCTTCTCGAACTATATCGTATTTACAGAATAAAGGACACTGAATATTCCAATGTACCAGGTGATTGTTGCCAAATAATTCTTAAATTGTACTGTCCATGCTTCTTCGCATAGCATCTCATACCTGACTTAGTACTTTTTCATTAGGTACGTAATGTTATCACTTGCACTATTGCAGAAGGTACATTTCTTGCAATTTGTAATGGAAGTGCACTTAATTGAAAACATACTACAAAGTGTTGTTTTTTGTAAAATATTAATACGCTATATATTTAAAACCATTTAAAACCAGGTTAATAAATGTCTAGTGGGACCACAGCAATTACAATGACATAATAAATGTTTGACTGTTTGTCCATGATATAGACGATGATGGCGCATATTAAATATATGTTGAGCTGTGCTATTAAGACTGCGTTATTATTTATGGACGAGAGGTGATTTGTCTCCGAGTATCGTCAAAGGACTGTATAACACCATTGACGTCTTAAGTTCGAATCGGTGGAGGTACCTTTTTATGTTTTTATTGATATATTATTTAATGTCGAAAGACATTTTTCAGACATACAATCATCTGGGAACAAGTCTTTTAACATAGCTAGATGGTAGGCTTAATGTTGATATACATGTAACAGCCGTGCAAAATCAGTGAAAGAAAAATTAATGTAAACATGTTATTATTCTACAAGCGATTACATTTAAAAATTATGTTAACGGAATTAAACATCGAATGTAAGTACTGGTGTGATGTTGCGTCCAAATATCATTCCATACATGTTTACATGGTACTTATTTTCTTGAATATCATTGTCTAAGCAGTGTCTATAAAGCATTAAATATAGTGTCTGTTGCAAAGCTTACGTTTCCTCTTTATGACACTGAATTGGAAATTATGTGATAATTAGTCGAGATATGGGTTGTTAATTTGAACAGTTATCTTAAATGGATCGTGGTGTCGTTGCTATGAGTACACATGGACGTATTAGGTCTATGTTTGGAGCTATATTGAGACGATTTCAAAGGCCAGCTTGTATTTATTAGTATTGGGAAATTACCAGGGCATGATACGCAATGATCATTATTTTCTATAAGTTTCATATGTGTTGAATTTAGAACATGAGTACTATGGGCAAAATACCGATGTTACTAACACAGAATCGTTCTCAACAGTATTACCCTATAAACATGTACTACATGTACGTTAACTTGACAACATATATACAAATGTATGTCCTCTGACCCGTGTGATACGTTAGTTCGAATTCCGGTCGCAGTGGTGTAATAACAATGGTGTCCGCCTTGCGATCGGTTGATCATGAGTTCAATCCTTACTCTGTGACCACGCGTATGATTTTTCACAGAACACACCAAGTACAGGCCATATCTAAGAAACGGACTCGAAAATGCCTCGATAATCCGCAGGATTTCGTCACAATCGAGCTGAAATACATAAATTAACAAGTCATATTCTTAGTATTAAAAAATGATATCTCAGTAAAACATGTGTCAGTCATATTTTGCTATAGTTTACCGCATTAGTTAAGATATACGGCAACGTGTTGCCAGCTGTATATACATACATTGATTAATATATTTCTGCCTGAACTAACTTAATGGAGTTCTAGCATCGTTTTCGTACTACATAATATATTGCACTTTGTGCCGACACCCTATTTGTAGGGAGGATCAATACGTTTAACGCTATGTAAATGTATTATAAAATAATTAATATTAAATGTATACAATATAGAATTTGGAAACAAGTGCAATATTTTTTATCATTCTCATTTCTATACCGAATTATTGTAAACTTCCATAGAGTCAGTTATGTCTGTTTAATATTGGAATGAATCTAATGTGATCCACTGGATGTTCCGAGAGATTCGATTCAGATTATATGCCTAGTTAGATGATTTTGCATTCGTTTATTTGAAGTCATTGAACCGGGAATAGAATGATAAGATTTATGTGTTTAAAAACTTTAAATGTATATCAGCTGAAATTGAACGATACAATGTTGATGATGTGGGCTTAAAATCGTTCATTTTGACAGCTACAATATATTAATTTCCAAGTGATGTAGTATTTGCATAGAAAATGCTAAACGGGGGCAGTTAATATTTCTCAGATACTTAATACATATGCATTGAAAAGTTGGAGGCGTTTTTGATCTGGTATTTATCGTCCTATTGGCATGTCTTTGGCTCCATGATTCACTGTCCACAATATTAATTAGTAGCTCAGTCTACAAACAGATTAAATGTCATGCTTAATGAGTAAGTTCACAATGGTGTCCGCCTTGCGATCGGGAGATCGTGAGTTCGATCTATACTCTGTGAGCATGCGATTGATTTTTCACAGAACACACCAAGAACGGATTATATCTAAGAAACGGACTCCAAAATGTCTCGATAATCCTCTGGAATTCGTCACAATCGATCTGAAATAAATAGGTTTAAACTAAGTCAAATTCTTGGAATTAAAAATACGGATCTCAGAACAACATGTGTCAGTCATATTTTGCTACAGTTTACCGCATTAGTTAAGATATACGGCAACGTTTTGCCAGCTGTATTTACCTACATATATTAATCGATTTCTGCCTGAACTAACTTAATGGAGTTTGAACATCATTTTCGTACCACATAATATATGGCACTTAGTGCCGACGCCCTATCATAAGGAGGATCAATACGGTTAACACAATTTAAATGAATTATCAAATTATTAATACTAAATGTATATGTAATAGAATGTGGAAACAAGTGCAATATTTCTCGTCATTCTCATGTGTATACCAATTATTGTAAGCTTGCATACAGTTATGTCTGTTTAATATTAGGGTGAATCTAATATGATCCAATTTCGAGAGATTCAGATTATAGGAATAGTTAGAAGAATTTTCATTCATTTGTTTGAAGTCATTGAACCGGGAATATAATGATTGTAAATTAGCTGGTTCTCTCCCATTGAAATAGAACGATACAATGTTTATCGTGTGGGTGTTTAATCGTCCATTTTGACACCGAAAATATCGTATACTTCAAGTGATAGTAATTGCATAGACAAGGCTAAACGAGGTAGTAAATATTTCTCAGATACCTTAATATATATGCATTAAACAGTTGATGGCGTTCTTGATCTGTTATTTATTTTCCGTCTGGCATGACTTTGGACCATGATTCACTGTTCACACTATTAATGAGTATATCGGACTACAAACAGGTCAAACATCATGATTTATAAATAAATTCTCATTTGTCATTAAAACCTAATATAATAATAGTAAATCAAAACAACAAGAACGCACACTTATTTACTTTCTTGTTTAACGTTTCCCTATGTCTAAATAAAATAAAACGAACACTTTTGTTTTATCATTGTTATTTTTACCGACGGTGGCATTAGAGCTATGTAGCATTTAAAATGCATTGTATAACATTCACAATCGTTTTTGGCTGTATGCCTGTAAATATAATAATTTTTTCATCTATACGAGTATGCTCCAATTGATGAATGATATAGACCGATCCGAGTTTTGCCACGAATAGTTGAAACTCCTCCCCAGCTATTGTTAAAGGAATAATTTCCATTGATCGAAAATCACAAAAATTACCACGTGGTCATTTGAATATTATAAACATTATGCACGTGCTCTTTTGTGTGAAATAGTGTAACCGCTAAACACGTGATATTCAAGTACGATGATTGGATAATATTGCAGGTTTATTTGAACATGATTGCCATTTGTGGAAGAGTCTATTGACTCTCGAGTTATACTTTTTTGATGAAAGGTTCCGTTTGTAGAGAAGACACTTTGTTCAATGTCCGATAAGGTTTTTTTTCCCCACACTTTAAGATATTCTTACATACCATAGCTTTCTGAAACATGGACTTGCCATTAGTTTCACATCACCAGTATTTCCTCACATCCATTTGTTTCCGATATACTATAATTAAAAATGCATTTGCAGTTGTGAGAGTTACGCAAATACCTATATGCCAACATTTCAATCGGCTTACATAAATCAACGGTGGTTTTCGTAGTTAATTCGATATTTACAGAGAAAATAAATATTTTAATTGCGCTTGAATATATTTATTATAACTTGGAAACAGAAGCAAACACGACATTTAAACTGCTTCAGTATGAACAGAGCAAGGTGTGTTGAAGAATTTATAGTTCAAATTGTAGCAATTAAATTGCAATAATTGCCAACAACGCCTAAAATATTTCTATTGATGATTCTTAGTCGATATAACCATACGTTGCGCGGAACAGGGCGACCTCTAAGGTCATATGCTGATTGCGTAGCGTCTATTACTAGCTAGCAAATGCGCCTTGAGTCAATTGTTTACCCGTAATCATTCATTTTAATGGAGTAATCATGAAATTGTACAATTACTCGGGAGATATCTTAAATCATTTTTTTTGCGTTAGGTATACGCTTCTAACTACGACGTTTACAACATTCTCTTTAAATAATAGAAAACAAAACAGAACTATTATTTTACAGATTATCTCTCATATTCATAATAACTGACTGTCCATTCAGAATATATGTACTGTTTCGATCCAATAGACGTAAACTTTACGATGCCAGAAAAGTGTGCGTGTAAGTAAGTCCGAATGTGTTGGCCAAGTATGTGCACGGGCGATACTGAGATAGCTGTTATTGGATCATTGGTCGTTACTGGACCTCAATCGGTTAATTTACACAATTCTGGACAGTGTCTTCCGACCGTTAATCCAATAACGCACTTCACTTATGCCCATATCTATGATCAGAAACAAGAAAGAGATCTTCGTAATGAAATATTGACGTAATCAACGAGGTTTTTTTGTCTGTTCTCAAAGGCCAGTTGGTGGTCTGTTATGATGCTGTGTCCAGCAATTATGCCAATAAATAAATTATGTCTGGATGACTGTTGTGGTGGGAAGTTCCTGGAACACAAAATGTCCTAAGAGGAGGAAATCATCATTTAAAGAAGAGCTAACACCTCGGACCAAACCCAAATAGCAACTTATTCGTTTGAATAGGAAATATAGTTTTGGTTCGATTTATGTTGTTTATATCGACATTGAATTTCGCTTTCAAATATAGGATTAATAAATGTAAACAGAATATTTGTATTACTTAGTAAACACGCTACTTAAATAATTGATACATAATACTGACTTTATAAATAACAAATGAAAAAAATAAAAAAAATATTAAATGAAATAAATACATAAATAAGTGACACAATAAATGAATGAATGAGTGAAAAGATAAATGAATGAATGAATAAATGAGTGAATGAGTGAATAAATGAAAGAATGAATGAATGAACGAATGAAGTTTCTAGGCAAATAATGCGTTCTAAAAGCTACAATAAGGAATACAATTCAAACCGATAAATTACAACTTATGGAAATATTCGCCACACTAACCCTCGATAGTAGGGATTGTACCTGGGTATTGTCATTTATTTGCCCAAAGAAAACAAAGGACATCGCACCCTGATCAGCAAACAGGAACGGCGTAATGCTCTTTGTGTGTATCAGCTATACTAACACAAGCTAGCAAATCTAACAATTATAAACCGTTCAGTGATTTATTGCAATCATCCAGTATTTAGAACGTAAGCAATAGATCCTTTTTGGCAAAACTACACATCTGAATCATGGATTAGGAAACCACACTAAGGGAAGAGGGAAATAACGTTTCATAGATAATATTTATTGTCCATAAATACATATCCTCCATTATACGCAGAAACAGATTAAACCAAACCTTAATTTGCTATTTCAATCAGCTATTATTTTTTTTGTTTTTGGGGAAAACACATAATATATCGTTAACATTTAACATTTTGTAATCGGACGTTTTATAAAAGCCCATAATACATATTAACATGTGCGTACCAATTGACAGTAAATATTGTCATATAACTGACAATTCAAAAGTTTATCAACGGCATTTTGAAATGGCTTCTATCATGTATTATTGGCGTGTCATACTCGTGCATGTTTGTTTTCTTTTCTTAGCTGATGTTAGTAAAATAGCTACATGCAACCATACTTTCTACTTTCTGCTTCTATAATGTTATAGTAAATTATAATAACGATGTAAATAATAATTAGATTTAGAAAACGATGTAAAATACCAATTCCCAGACATTCTATTCAATGCCATAATCTCATAACGCGTGTCCACAAACATCATCATCAAAATGAATAGCCGTCAAGTCTACGTTCGCAAGTTAAATGTCAGGGCATTTGGTACAATCAACTAATCAAACTATTTCAACTGAGATTAAAGAATCGTTTGGATTTACTGACATGACTATACAATTCCCAGTGACATGACTATACAATTCCCAGTGACAATATTAAAGCAATATACGCCATGTACCGACAAATGAGCTACAATAAGTTAATTTTAGAAAGAAGCATTAATACATGTATGAGAACGTTGCGTTTTAAACACATTTTAAAAGTTCGCAAAAAAAATATAAATGCAACATTATATCACATTCTAAAATATATAATTGTCGAAATAATTTGGAGAAACTGAATAAATATATATTATTTCTTGATTGCAGTTTCCAGACATTTCAGGTTTACAATATAATGGTAGAGAATATGGGATTCTAATAGTTTATAATCGGACGTCATTATTTAGATTTCAAACGTAGACATGCTGGTATAATAGTGCATAAAAAGTCGTCTTCCTGAATTATGACAAAAACAACATTTATAACACATATAATCTTCACCACGTACACTGATCATTTTCAACTAATACTACATGAGCACATGTATGGCCTTTCAGATATAAAGCACAAAACCAACATCCCTATAAGTAGAAGCGTAGTAATGTCACAACACGCATCACAGAAGTTCTATACTATACTTCTCCATTTGTTTATTATCTTTGCTGTTTATAAAATGTTCACACACATTTGAAATTTGCTACTTTAATGAGTCCGTTGTTAGCCTGAGCAAACCTTTAAGAAATTATTCGGTGTTCATTAGATATTTACTTGTCCATTGATACAACAGTTTACATATTTATCTCATCAAATATGATGTAAAGATAATGCAATACAAATTGTGCAATTGTAGCTACGGTTTGCTCGAAACTAATTTACTGGAGTAATTGATATGATTTGTAAATTGCTTGAAAGTTGAAGTTGTGCAATTTTAGAATTGTATTTCATTCGTTGATATAAAATATTCATATGGTACCCAGGGGTTGACTTGAAATAAATGTATCAGTGCCTCTTAATATTTACCGACTCAATATTAATGTTTGTCAATCTCAGAGTTTTAATTTTATAAGTAGGTGGATTGCTTTAAAACCCACTGTCTTAATATTTGTCTAATGGATTTGCTATCTAAATAAATTATGCCAGCTAGAGCAGGAGTATTTGTGGACTAATGAAATAGCGCATCCTGAAATATTTTATCTGACTTCCAAGTTATGCTGAAAATAAATCTGAAATGTTATTGTACTCGCAATTGGAACTGATTTGTGATTTAAATGTTAACTTGACAAAACACCCTAAGTGCAATTGTCTATCGTGTCAAGAAATTGAGACACTAAATAACATTTGTTGCACTGGAAAGTGTATAGTTTGTTTTTAGACAACATCGTAGTAATTGTAGTAGTAAGATGAATGATAATAGCTAAATGTGGAAAAGTTCCATAAATATTTAATTGATCTCATTAGATTCCGTATGTAAGCCTGTGTTAACCTTGGTTATCAAAATAAATAATAATTAATCTTGAACATAGTCTAACTCGGCTTATTGGTCACGCATATAAATTACGTCTATAGCCGATTAGGATATAATGTGTTAAGCGTCCATTTTGGCAAATGAATAAGCAGTTGGGTTAACAAACTTATTTTATTCGTAAATTATATGTGTATATTTTGCTTCGGAACAACAATATGTCTTTGCAGATTTAGATTTTACGACAATAACACAAATAATACCATCCAGTATGCTCGGTATAAATAATTAAAACATCACGTGAAACTTTAGTCACGTGTTTTTAGATTCTTTACTGGTTAAACGTCATAACTCACATCTGAGAAAGAAAAATAAGGATCATAGAACAATCAGTACGTGGCAAGTTTTAAGAGACAATGCATATGTGCAGTATTCAACAAATATAATGTGTTTTGAAAACCAAAACAAAAGTGTTGCGACATGTTAATTTTTTTAATAATGTAAATAATAGGATGTTCTTCTACGCCCCCTTTGTATAATATAACGATATTTTGTATGAACATTAGGCGTTTTAAAGTTTTACATGACTAGTTAGCTATACATTATGAAGTGTTTTGCAATGAAACTGTCTGTGGTGTAACATTTAACAATCTGCACGACATAGCATTTCTATTTCTCAAATATTTGCAATCTGATTATACAAATGTATATCTAATTGTTTCCTCAAAAGCTAACAAAAACGTTTAAAATATTGTTGTGAATCCTGTACAGATGCCAATTTGTTGCCTGACATTGTGAGATTGGGATTTACCTGCATCAACAATAAACACCTATAAACCGCTAGTTTAATAAATTAATGACAAGTGGACAATGGTCTATACACCAAAGATTACAAGAGAAAATATAAAACAATCATAAACAACGTCAAATATTAAAACCTCGGTCTGCGCCTGAGAATTATCAACTTACAGTCCGGGGTTTAAACCGCTTGAAAGGCGCACCAATCTTCATTATTAGTCCAGAAATAATACTCAATCTAAAGCCAGTGCAAATACATAATTATTAACACCAGATCAATTAAATTCATGTTACAAAGCAATGTTAGATAATACGATCTTTAATTAATCACTCAATCGTTATCGGCAACCAGTGCAACGTAATCACAATTTTTAGAGGCACGTGGAAATCAAATAAAAACGAGTCCAAACTTCATCAATTCTGTTAAAAAGATATCAAAACAAAATGCCAGATTATATCTAAGATAATCGTACAATTCAGATAGAAGCCGAAATACTGAACAACACTTGAGTACAGTGTGGACACTTGGCTATTGTGCAATATGACACGAAGTGACCAACATGTACTAGGCAATATATTATTTGGCTGTATATGTAGTGTAGTAAATGAAGACCAAAAAAAAAAAAACTAGAGACGAGAAATAAAAATATGTAACATCTAATATGTTGCAAAATATAGCATTATAAGACATAAAATGCCAAACGTTAAACATTAGTATGTCACCCTAAATCACGGTCAATTAAAAAATGTACAAGACATATACAAAAATAAAACATGTGGATATTTGACACTTAAATTCTCATTAGACTCTTTTGAAAAAGGATAGTTTAAACTTCTAAAACATCTCTGATATATTTCTGCAGACTTAACTCAATGTACGACTTATTTCTAAAATAAGTGTCAGTTTGTATTAGTGTGTCTAATATGCCACTCTGGAAAGTTTATATTCTTCGTTAGTTGATGATATATTTAAAATGTATGTCAGTACCGTATTTGTGGGACTTATATTGCAATCCAGTCATCCGATCAACACAGCTGTAAATTCGTTCCAATTATAATTTTAGGCCAGCATATGCGGTATTTTTGTAACTGTGTCTGTTGATACATTGGCAAGTTAAGTGTAATAGTGACGCAATATGTGTGCCATGTAACTGATTTTATGATAGATTTTTGTGAAAAAAAAGACTTGAAAAAAAAAGTATTTTGAGTTGAAAGATAAATTTCAAAACCATTGTTTTAACTACACCTTAATTGAAAAAAACGTGTTAATAGTGACTGCACAAACATCACTCGCTTCATTAACACAGTACGACCAAAATGAGTAGTCATTACATCTACGGCCGTCACATTAAATGCCAGTAAATTTGGTACAATCAACCTATCAAATTATATCCACAGAGATTAAAAATCGATTGTTTCACCAAAATCACAATTTAATTCCTAGTGACAATATTAAAGCAATTAACAAGCAGTTACGTGCCGAAGCAATTGGCTGATGCGTTGTAATAAGGAAATCGGAAATTCTATAATATTTATGCAATATATGGACAGTGAGTTTAAAATAATTGAACTATCTAGAATATTTATTTGAGCGCAGCGTAATATTTCTTTGATGATAAATGACTGTCTAAATATGACAGGGAAAATAAACATTTTTTGTTTGTTTTCATACCTTCCTGGTTTATAGAAACGAGGAAGTGAATATAATCAAAGATCTAATAGTTTCTAACAGAAAAGTATTCGATTAAACAAAAACATGATGTATGGACTTGGTCTTCAATAAATGCAACCGTGAACTTAAAATTAAACAGTAGTCCGAATGCATTCCAAGGAACGTTTGTAAATTGCCTGAAAAACGGAGGCAATTTTTTAAAACTTACTGTGTTCAAGCTAAAAAAATGCGAAACAAAACACAAACATTGCTAGTTTGCAATAGTAGTAATTGGTTATCAAATTGAAGTGCGTATATAAAAAAAATGTAGTTGATACTTCCATATCTACATGTAAGTAAATATGTATGTATGTATGTATGTATGTATGTATGTATGTATGTATGTATGTATGTATGTATGTATGTATGTATGTATGTATGTATGTATGTATGTATGTATGTATGTATGTATGTATGTATGTATGTATGTATGTATGTATGTATGTATGTATGTATGTATGTATGTATGTATGTATGTATGTATGTATGTATGTATGTATGTATGTATGTATGTATGTATGTATGTATGTATGTATGTATGTATGTATGTATGTATGTATGTATGTATGTATGTATGTATGTATGTATGTATGTATGTATGTATGTATGTATGTATGTATGTATGTATGTATGTATGTATGTATGTATGTATGTATGTATGTATGTATGTATGTATGTATGTATGTATGTATGTGTCGTTCTTTATGTGCAAACGACTTGAGACAAAATCTAATGTGGGTTTGCAATAATTGAAAAGGTAATTAAAATGATTCAATAGTTTGTATCCTATACTCAAAAAGTTCTAAACAATTTGATTATCATTGCTTTTGAAGTATTCCCTTCTAATGCACATTTGTGTAAGCGTTCATTAACTGCATTTATAGACGATAGTGTACACTTATATTTGTTTTCAGAAATATGTGGAAAGTATATGTCTGATACATATGACCAAAAGTATATAACGAAACAGTGACATTAAATGGTTTAAGAGTCAACATTCTATATAAAGCATCAAATCTAGCTCCTGTTGCGATGGTTTAAATTTGTGCTATCGGCACACCAATTATCAATTTAATTAGCCAAGACATCGATGATGTATTTGAACATGTCACACTGATGAATCTTGATGTCATGACAATATTTCAACACTGATGCATCAGTTTTAAGCTTAATATTTCTGCGACCCAGAGATTAAACGCTTTTGTTTACATATTATGGACTATTTAATAATCTGTGTCAGGCGTGGAAATAGGAATAAGGGCCATATCCACATTGAAATGTTCAGAAGAAATGTTTTAACATTATATAATTTTTATTTGAAACAGGGTACAACAAGAAACAATTGTTGAATCTTTGATATAATAAAACCATTTAATACGAAATAGACTTTAAATGAAATAGACGCAGATGAAAGGAATTTTATGATTTTAAATTCCGTCCGATAGAAATTATCAATCCTCATCAAATATAATGAAACACATAGTTAAACCGCTCGCTTTCCTTCTCGAACTATATCGTATTTACAGAATAAAGGACACTGAATATTCCAATGTACCAGGTGATTGTTGCCAAATAATTCTTAAATTGTACTGTCCATGCTTCTTCGCATAGCATCTCATACCTGACTTAGTACTTTTTCATTAGGTACGTAATGTTATCACTTGCACTATTGCAGAAGGTACATTTCTTGCAATTTGAAATGGAAGTGCACTTAATTGAAAACATACTACAAAGTGTTGTTTTTTGTAAAATATTAATACGCTATATATTTAAAACCATTTAAAACCAGGTTAATAAATGTCTAGTGGGACCACAGCAATTACAATGACATAATAAATGTTTGACTGTTTGTCCATGATATAGACGATGATGGCGCATATTAAATATATGTTGAGCTGTGCTATTAAGACTGCGTTATTATTTATGGACGAGAGGTGATTTGTCTCCGAGTATCGTCAAAGGACTGTATAACACCATTGACGTCTTAAGTTCGAATCGGTGGAGGTACCTTTTTATGTTTTTATTGATATATTATTTAATGTCGAAAGACATTTTTCAGACATACAATCATCTGGGAACAAGTCTTTTAACATAGCTAGATGGTAGGCTTAATGTTGATATACATGTAACAGCCGTGCAAAATCAGTGAAAGAAAAATTAATGTAAACATGTTATTATTCTACAAGCGATTACATTTAAAAATTATGTTAACGGAATTAAACATCGAATGTAAGTGTGATGTTGCGTCCAAATATCATTCCATACATGTTTACATGGTACTTATTTTCTTGAATATATCATTGTCTAAGCAGTGTCTATAAAGCATTAAATATAATGTCTGTTGCAAAGCTTACGTTTCCTCTTTATGACACTGAATTGGAAATTATGTGATAATTAGTCGAGATATGGGTTGTTAATTTGAACAGTTATCTTAAATGGATCGTGGTGTCTTTGCTATGAGTACACATGGACGTATTAGGTCTATGTTTGGAGCTATATTGAGACGATTTCAAAGGCCAGTTTGTATTTATTAGTATTGGGAAATTACCAGGGCATGATACGCAATGATCATTATTTTCTATAAGTTTCATATGTGTTGAATTTAGAACATGAGTACTATGGGCCAAATACCGATGATACTAACACAGAGTCGTTCTCAACAGTATTACCCTATAAACATGTACTACATGTACGTTAACTTGACAACATATATACAAATGTATGTCCTCTGACCCGTGTGATACGTTAGTTCGAATTCCGGCCGCAGTGGTGTAATAACGATGGTGTCCGCCTTGCGATCGGGTGATCATGAGTTCAATCCTTACTCTGTGAGCACGCGTATGATTTTTCACAGAACACACCAAGTACAGGCCATATCTAAGAAACGGACTGGAAAATGCCTCGATCATCCGCAGGATTTCGTCACAATCGAGCTGAAATACATTAATTAAGAAGTCATATTCTTAGTATTAAAAAATAATATCTCAGTAAAACATGTGTCAGTCATATTCTGCTATAGTTTACCGCATTTAGTTAAGATATACGGCAACGTGTTGCCAGCTGTATATACATGTACCTGACTGGTTTTTAACTCTTTTTTATGGTATTGTGTAACCTATTCTCTTGTGGTCTATTTCTATACTGTTGGGTATTGGGTTTTGGTCAGCTGATCAGTCTGTGCAGAAATTTGAATGAGGAAGGACCGGTTTTGTCTCATGACATTGAGAAAACCTTTGTTGTTTGTTTCAACCAGATTCTCACTGGTTGGTATGTTGTCTTTGATTGTGGTAAACTGCATTCATTCTGTTGTACTGTTGTTTTGTATTAAATGAAAAATCTAACACGTATGACATGTAAAGTCATATGTTTTCGCGAACATTGTAATGGTTGCACAATGAGTATAATTCTTTATTTTAGTATTTTAATATTTGACGCGGTTTTAACAAATTACTAGAATGTGCACTTAATATGTTTTGCATGGTTAAATACAGCAGTCACCAAGGAGTGAGTGGAGGGAAGGAGAGCAGGAGGAAATTGGTAATGGAAATGTGCGTTCTGTGTTGCATGCCATGTTACATTTGTTTGTTGCTTTATTTGTTTGTTTGTATATAATTATTTTATGGTAAAATAATGTTTGATGTCAAGATGTAATTGTAAAGCCACTAGAACATGACACTATAACATGACACTAGTAATTCGTATTTGATATTATTATTATTAATAGTAATAGCATATATTAATAATAATAATATGATTATTATAACTATAATGTTAATATTGTGCATTTATATGTTTTACAATTTCAGGATGGAGCTTTCCAGCTTATAAAAGCTTGCCTGAGATGTTCTGTCATCTGAGAACAAATGAACAAAAGAACTAGAAATTATTCTTGTTATATTTATTATAATTCCCTCCTTTATAAAAACGTACACAAGTTACATACATACATTGATTAATATATTTCTGCCTGAACTAACTTAATGGAGTTCTAGCATCGTTTTCGTACTACATAATATATTGCACTTTGTGCCGACACCCTATTTGTAGGGAGGATCAATACGTTTAACGCTATGTAAATGTATTATAAAATTATTAATATTAAATGTATACATAATAGAATTTGGAAACAAGTGCAATATTTTTTGTCATTCTCATTTCTATACCGAATTATTATAAGCTTCCATAGAGTCAGTTATGTCTGTTTAATATTGGAATGGATCTAATATGATCCACTGGATGTTCCGAGAGATTCGATTCAGATTATATGCCTAGTTAGATGATTTTGCATTCGTTTATGTGAAGTCATTGAACCGGGAATAGAATGATAAGATTTATGTGTTTAAAAACTTTAAATGTATATCAGCTGAAATTGAACGATACAATGTTGATCATGTGGGCGTAAAATCGTTAATTTTGACAGCTACAATATATTGATTTCCAAGTGATCTAGTATTTGCATAGAAAATCTAAACGGGGGCAGTAAATATTTCTCAGATGCCTTAATAAATATGCATTAAAAAGTTGGAGGCGTTTTTGACCTGGTATTTATCGTCCTTTTGGCATGATTCACTGTTCACAATATTAATTAGTATCTCAGTCTACAAACAGATCAAATGTCATGCTTAATGAGTAAGTTCGCATGCGTCATTAAACGCAGCATAATAGTAAATCAAAACAACCAGAACGCTCATTAATTTACTTGTTTATGAACAATTTACTTTGTCAAAATTATATAAAACGAAGATAAAGACCTTTGTCATTGTTTTTTTTTTACCGACGGTAGCCATAGAATTTTGTAAACATATTGACGTACTATGTAAAATGAATTGTATAATATACATAATTGTTATTCGCTGTATGCCTGTAAATATAAGTGTCAAATCTACATGCTCCAATGAATGAATGTTATTGACTCTCGAGTTATACTTTTTGGACGAAAGGATCCGTTTGTAGAGAAAACACTTTGTTCGATATCCGATAAGTCGGATGTTTCCCACACGCTCAGATATTCTTCGATACCATAGCTTTCTGCAACATGGACTTGTCGTTAGTTTCACATCACCAGTATTTCCTCACATCCATTTGTTGCCGATATACTATTATTTAAAATGCATTTGCAGTTATTAGGGTTTGGAGTTCTGATGCGTAGAAAATGCCTATATGACAAATTTTAATCGGCTTAAATAAATCAACGTTGTTTTTTGTAGTTAGTTCGATATTTAAAGAGAAAAGACAATTAATGTAAATTTAATGACAATGTTGATTATATGTTGAAATAAGCGTTTGAATATATTCATTATTTTATTTTTAAAACTGAAGAAACACTAATTATTTAAAATGTTTCAGAATAAATACACCATGCATACAATGGTGTGCTGAGGAGTTTATAGAATGAATTGTAGCAGTTAATTGGTTGGATATCCACCAATGCCGAGCAACGTTCTTAAAATGCTTCTTGGTCGGTCTGACCATACGGTGTGGAAACAGGGCGACCTGTTTTTGTTTCGTAGTTTATTGACAGGTCATTCCGAGCCTGAGGCTGCATTATGTGAGAACCTGCCCCGGTGACCTGGCAGGGTAAAATGTTTAATTCAAAGCCAACGTAGGTCGAATTTATCCTGGCCGCCCAGGCACAATCCAACGAGATGAATCCGATTCAAAATGGTCAGTGCACGTTGGCCAATGAGACTTTAATGTGCATTGATTCATCGCCGATCTGAGCGACACTTTCAGATTATCCTTTCCGTCCAATCCGCTCTATCCAGGTTCTTCCAACAGCTGACGTCCCGATCTCCCAAACAGTTTCCCAAGCACGTTGAGCGTACCTGGTACCGCCGTCCGGGGACACTTGAATAGCTTTCATAGGAGCCACCCCCTCGAAGTCCCAGTCTCCATTGCTGTCCGTCCCGGTCTTCCTCCTCTGCTGCCACTTTCACTGCTCCCCTTTCCCTTCCGGGCCACCTTCCGTCGTGGTAATTTTACGTTGGGTATACACTTCTAACTACGCCGTTAACAGCATTCTCTTTAAATAATACGGATAAATATTCGGAACTATTATTTACAGATCACTCTCATATTCATGACTGTCCATTCAGAATATTTCAACGGGTTCGATCCTTATCGTATGTCTAACCGAAAGTATTTCTCTGTGGAAATAGTGCACACACGAGTTTCCAATACATGTATATATCCTTAAAATAGACGTTAACACCGAACTTGTCGAAGCCAAGAAAGTGTGCCAGTAAGTAAGTCTGAATGTGTGGCCAAGTGTGTGCACGTGTGATACTAAGCTAGCTGTTATTGGTTATCATTGGTCATCATTGGTCGTTACTGGACCTTACTCTGTTATTAACACAACTCTGGAGAGTGTCTTTCGACAGCTAATTCATTAACGCACTTCAGTCATGCCCATATCTATGATCAGAAACAAGAAAGAGATCTTCGTAATTAAATATTGGCGTAATTGACGAGGGTTTTTTGTCTGTTCTCAAACGCTACTACGTGGTCTGTTATGATGTTGTGTTCAGCAATAATGCACATAAATAAATTATATCTGAATGACTGTTGTGGTGGGAAGTCCCTGAAAGACAAAACAACCTAGGAGTAGGAAATCAACATTCAAAGAAGATTCTAACACGGCACGCGGCTAGGTTTCCATCGATACAGAAGGAAATCAACCATGGGTTATTCTGAATGTTTTGAAAATAGTCCCGGAAATTCAAAGAAAATGCAAGTGCTTAAACGCGCCACAGCTAAATTGTGATAAACATCATTTCTGCATTATGTAGCGCAATTAAACCACATGTTTACGACATATATTATACTTAAGTTCACGAAAGCGTTTACGTTTTGTTAATATGCTTTTAATTTGTGCTTGTTAGCACAATAATTTTACTGTATTTATTAATAAGTATGACGCCATTCGCTCAATATCTATCAACGAAGCTGTCGTTATTTTGAATTGTTATGATTTATTGACATCACTTAAATGCACGTGTTAGCGTTGGTTATTGCTGTAATAAGGCAAACATTTTGTTCTCAAAGCTACAATACGGGAGTCGATACATCAGAACAAAGATCGATGAATTACAATTTATGGAACTATTTGCCACACATGTCGATAGATGGGATTGTACCAGATTATTTTCATTTGTTTGCCCAAATAAAACAAACGACATGGCACCCTGATCAGCAAACAAGAACGGCGTAATGCTCTTAGTGTGTATCAGCTGTAGTAACACAAACTAGCAAATCAAACAATAATAAACTGTTCAGTGATCTATTGCAATCATCAAATATTTGTAACGTAAAACAATAGATCCTTTTGGCAAAACGACCCATTTAACAAATATATTAGGGAATCGAAATGAAGGAAGAGGGAAGTAACGTTCCATAGATAATATTTATTGTTCAAAAACACAAATCATCCATTATACGCAGAAACAGATTAAACCAGGCAATAACATGCTCTTTAAATCAGCTGTTATTCTTTGTGAAAAACACATATCATACCGTTAACATTTAACGTTTTGCAATCGCGATATGTTTTCTAAAATCCCTGCCGCATGTTAACGAGTGCATACACATGTACTTATGACTGTTTGGAACGGTATAGTGTTTTGTTCTACGTCTGTGTATTGCTATTTTGAAATAAAGCGAACACTTCATAATGTAGTTTATACTATAAATACCGTTTTTCATTTGAAGAACACGTTTCTCGGGTGGTTACATGAAATAAATTGTTTATTCCAAAATTATACTCGCTAATTTGTCAATAGACAAAGAATAAAATTATCGTTGTTAAACTACCCAGTAAAAAACGCAAAAGGTAGTCCCGATTCTGAGCGGAGCATAGCAAACTGTAGTTCTCATTACAATTGCAAACATATATGTCAAATTATGTTAGAATCAAATAGTATCATTGTTTATCGGCCAATAAACAACTCTTTGATTCGCGGCTATTAAACTCCTTAATTCCTACGCATCAGAACTCCAAATCGTTGTTTATTGGCCAATGAACAACGATAAATCCAAAATTTGTTCTTAAATATATATTACAAAATTATCAAGAGTTTATAATGAGTTTTAATAAAGGATATCTCTTTAAATAAACAACTTTGATTTTATAGTGTAAAACATTTTATAGCGAAGCTCGTTTATATTTTTGTCAAGTTAAATTGTACACTCTTTGTAAAAAAAAATCCAGGTTTTCTATCCAGTCTACTAGAATTTCCTGTCATAATTCACAGAATAACATTAACTTAGTATCCAATGTACGAAAAAGATTTAAAGAGGAAAACATAACAAGACTATATTCCAGAAGTTACACTTAAAACGAATCTGTTGCGGCTGAAATGTAAACTAATATAGAAATTAATCTTCTGCCACATAACCGCCCCCGAATTGCATGTATTGTTCAATTTGTTGCCATGCTGTAAAACTCGTGTTTTCGAAAAAAAAGTTATACTTTTTTCTTCATGTATAAATTTGTAACAAAAAATAAATGTTCTTTATGTGCATCCTCCGGTATCTTTTGTAATCAGAAAATAATGTCAACTTATCAAATAAATAGTATGGCTCTTACGTTACAAAGTGTAAAAATCATTAACCATGGAATCTACTTTGTCCCCATATCTTATTTCGTTGATGATAATGCCCAAAAATCTAGGTCTTTGACTTTTGACAAAAAAAACTTAATGAAATGCTAGTAACTTACTGGGAATGAACAGCGTTAGCTTGCAAAAAACAAGAACAAAACAACAACAACAGCAACAAACACATTGATATTATAAATGTGCAACCCAAAACCCAGATGTTTCATCTGAAAATAACGTACTGCCTAACGTAACAAACACTATGCACAACGATGAGAATTTAACAACAGTTTATTTACAATACATGTACGTATCGAGAGTTTTAATTATCTCAGATTTTGTTTTGCCGCTAGTCTGATATAAATAGTCAATCTGTTATTTGTACCATCGACAAAGACCATGGCCTAACATGTCACACATGAGCGTTCTTAGTAGCTGAATTATATCTGCATAGATTAATATGACTTCAAAAATGAACACTTATATTAATTTAGATGTAATCACTAACATAATTTTTTTTTAAATATTTCTACACATGACCAGCACTAAATGAAAGTCAGATGCAAGTTTGACCTAGGTTCAAAAGCCACACCTTTTACGATTGTCTTGATCGAAAGTTTCTGTCATTATATGGCGCCATATATTATATACGGCGTATTGATGTCTTAAGGAACATATTTGAATTGTCAATCATCAAATGTCCATAACGATAGACCACTCTCGAATAAGTAACTAGCGGCCTTCAATTGTCAAAGGTACGATGGAAGCAATTGTCAATGATCCCATATTGACAGGCGTGGCTATTTAATCAAGACATCAACTATATTTGCGTGATTCATAGTACAGACCTTTGCCCACAATGTGAACCACTGGACCGTCGTACTACATTTGAACCCTCTCCACCTACTATCCTTTCCTGATGACGCCGTCCCCGCATGCTGCCATGCCACCCCTCCACGCACGTGCATACATTATTGACATCATTATATAGGCGAGTCTGATCGGCTACCGGAGCCATTTGTGAAACCGCAGTGAATAAAACACCGTGCCGTGAAATACGTTGGTAGTAACAAGTTTAGTGCCAACTTTGCATGCCTATAAACACATTTTTTCGGACACTTTAATTGGGACTGCAAATACAAAAAATAATCTTTTTTAAATATTGAAGACATTTTAGTTGTGGATGTACTGCAACGTCTGGTGAGCAAAATAACTGTGGTAAGAAACTTTGATTATTTAAACGTTAAATTACAAACCTATAATAAAAATTAAATTGATGTGAATAAATGTAAATATTTCAGTTTTAGGTTGTTTTGATATTTGGTTTAAATAAATATAAAAAGAATCTATTTTTAATTGAATTTTGATTTGAATTTTAGAAGCTAAAGCGGGTGAACAATTCTACATTGAAAGATTAATGTATATTTTCGACTGGTAATGTTGTTGATGGTAGCTAAAAAATATGTTTTAGCATTTAATATGTTACTCAATTAGGTTTAATGAGATCTCAGATAAATAATATCACGTTTAGTTAGTAAAAATACTAAGTTGACTAATACTAATTAGTCAAGTTTATGTTCCATTCAACGTTTTAAAAGAGACACCAATGAGATTGACATTTCTGTATTGAATGTGTAAACCTATAATAGTTTTAATTACACATTTCTTCCATTTCTTCCATTTCTGTACAATGTTTGACCTTTACTGCTTTCTGTTGTTAAGCGTGAGATGAAATAATTATCAGGAAGGAGCATTTACAATTTCGCATAAACTATCAGATACCATGAATTTGGAACCACAGACGCAGTCATTAGTGGTTAACAGTGATTGGGCGTTTGGAAAATGTTTTATATTGAACGTTAGAAAATTGCGCATGGCGTTTAAACTTGATAAGAATGGAAACTACAATATAATTATACTGTGTTATATGAAAAATTAGCGGTTGTATTGCACTAAATATAAGTCAACCAATCATCGTGCATTTTCTTAGTACGTATGACGAGTACATGTGTAAATTTGATTAAGCATTGAATGATTTTGTGTTTGCTTTTAATGTGTGTATGGTTGTCCGTTTATGCGTTGAATATTTTTGAAGTTGCTAAATATTTTAAAAGCGAAATAGTGTTGTATGCTACAACACTTTCGTCTTTTCTTTTGTATTGGGAAAATTCAAACATTAATTTGGTGCTAGGGCGTGACATCTGAAAGCGATCGCGATCTCATTTGCGTTTTTCCATGCATTAACATTTATCATAATTATATACTGAATTCTATAAATGACACGTACTGTAATACATTAAATTTCTTTATTCACCTAGCGATTTTATGAGGAATAAAAATTAATCATCTAATGTGTGCTTAATAAGAAGAACTGGGGTGTCAGTCGGAATCAATTACAATGACAACAATTCCCAAGCCTCATGGGTCATTTACCGACAATGAAGCACTGAATGAGTACAGTTCGTTTTCTTAGAACATAGGTTTAATTAAAAAATATAAACTCTGCTCGTATCAATGTTGGTATATGACATATTTATTACGTCGTTGGATAAATAAAAGTACTGGACCTTAATTAAATTCGTTTTATTCTGTTGTTTGCTATGTTTAAAATTGCAAGACTATCGTCGTTATTCTATATATTGGGACACTTCAAGGATAATTATGATTTTTATGATCCCCCTGAATGTGTCCCAACATTTGGAATCATCAGGTGAGGTACAACACCATTCTTCGTAAGGTACACTTGGGTAATGGGTGTGTGTATATATTTATCCTTATAAAACAAGCAAATCGCATTGGATATAGATCTTTGCCCCAGGGATTAATTTATGACGCGTCGATAAGGGGCCACATTGATTGGCTCCGCTGCCATGAGATACAGATTTATGGAATACGCACTCACAACTTTGATCGTTTGCTAATACATTGCAATTTATCGGTGCCGGTAAATAAACACTTAGATGGCGACTTTTTATTGCGGACCTAACGGAAAACGACACTAAATTGCCAATTTGGAAAACGGTGTTCCCAAGATTTAGAAACAGGCAATAATTCAAATTCTCAGTGTCCCAAAAGTTAGTCACGAAAGACAATTATTTAATCTGATTTAGAGGGAGTCCCAAAATTTAGAGTGTCCCAACCTACAAAGTAATTACGGTAACCATCTCCTACCATGTTCTAAATAGTTTGAATATAAAATTCGTACTTCCCTTTGTATTTTCTTTGGGCATTAAGGTTGATAAACCTAACATACCAACAATGTTGGTTTGTTCACTTTAGTAGCTGTGATGTACATTAAATGGTCTCCACCATGCGAGCAAGGGAATCGTGATTGCGATCCTTTCTCAGGTAGCGTTCCAGAAATCTTTCTCAGAGACAACAAGTACAGTTTCCCAGATATATATTCGACAGTAATTCAGTAAGCCACGGGCTGTTCAATATTGGGATCATCGAACATAAATAATTAGACTTACTCTAAAGGTTTTATTAGATATTGTATAAAAACTCATTTTTAAAACCCTTAATACAACTTTATTACCGTAATATATTATACTGTAGGAGTTTCAGATTGTTTCACCTTTGTTTTGGCAATTTTGAGGACAACTGGAAGCACAAAAAAATAAGTACTGAAACAGGCAAAGAACGTGTAACAGAATTCTGAGCTATTTAACATGTTTAACAAAATTTTTCGTTTAAAATACCCAAGCATAATAACGATAAACAAGTAAAAATGTTATTCACCAAACATCAAAACGATTTACAAAGGTTCTCAGTGATACAATCGAACACAATACGGTTTGAATTTTTATATTAATTTTTAAAACACGTTTTAAATGAAATACCATGTCATTGATTTAATATAGTTCATTTATGATATTCTAATCAAATATATTGCAAATATTTTGCTATTAAAATATTTGTACTGGATTATAAAACGTAAATAGAAACTAGTAGATCTTTTTCAAGAAATATACCTTACTTTTCTTAAAGTATTGGGATGCTTACTAACATGTTATGTGTTAGGATGCATACTAACGTTTGATTATAAATATTAATCCCCAAATTATGGCCCACGATTCATAGCAATAAATAATAAATCGTGAAGTGGGTAATATTTTGTACTACCACGGGGTATTCCTCACTTACTTGAATGTTTTAAAAGCATTAAACAAATACAACAGATTGTGTACTAGTATATGGCTGCATAGATGGTCATTTATAATTGCGAGAGCGTTATTGGTTGTTTTCGAACAATTAATTGAGAATACCGTGTCAAGCATGTACCGGTATAGTACAGAGTTTGCGTCGTGTGTCAGTTAAACTGGTCCCGGATGGCGTTTATTTGGTTGTATGTAAGGAATAGGAATATACAGTGTCAGTTAGCCGTAATGCAACCGGCGTAGTAGCAGGGTATGGAATGTTTATACAGAACAAATTAACGAGGTATTGTACTGATGCAATATGTACTGGACAAGACAAGCATTTAAAACGTGTCCATATATTAACGGAAACGAAACAAATAGGTGTTTCCCAATCTATTGCGTGTCCCAATACTTATGATAATTACGGTACTTACAATTTAATGGTCAATGGACATTCATTTTGTGCCACAAAGTGTTCACGTATTATACTCAATATTTTTGTTTCATTTGTGGTTTGAACGCTGGTCTGTCAAGGACTGATCCTGGTTTAGTTTTATGTTTCCGTGTTGTTGTCTTTTTTCATTGAAATGATTAAACAATGAAATAAACACCGATTGCAGATTATAACAAATTACATGCAAAAGAAATTACTTTCGCTGATAAGCACTGCTGGAAGCATTTTTATCGCAGAAATTAAATATTGCACCGTATTATTGATATATACGACCACCTTTCCATATTATTGACAGATTTTTAATCAATATCTGCGATTTCTAATTTTTCTCAATATACATTGCACCAACTTTCAATATAGCCCACACTCGTCAATATAATTTGTTAATTGCATGCATTGACCCAATTGCTTTAACTGTCTTAATTAATGTGTATGCGTCCGATAAGTCATATATATATATATATATTGTGGATTACCGCCTGTATAAACATGATTACTCAAAAAAGTAGTCGCACAATTCTAGGAAACAAGTGGTTTCCATATGTATTATACTATCCAAAGCAGATGTTTTGGCACATAATTTGCAAAGTAAAAAGAAAGCGTCTCATAAATAATTGAATCGTTGGCTTTCCAGGAATTACAACGGTAACGACATACGAACAGTATTCATTTGTTATTCTAACGTGTTACTCGCTTTTTTGACAAAATCATCGTTGTTAAACTACCTAATAAACCACACACAAAATAGTCTCGATTCTGAGTGGAGAGTAGTAAACAGTAGTTCCAATTACAATTGCAAAAATATATGTCAAATCATGTTAGAATTGAAATAATTTTCGCATTATAGTTGTTTATAGGCCAACAAACAACTTTTTGCCGTTCTGATGCGTGGCTTTTAAGGTAGTACAACTGTAATCATTTCCCGCGTTTTTTTTCTAAGATCGGCCGATATCGATGACTGTCGGAAAGTTTCGTTACACAGGCCGTAATATGCCCGTTTGGTTCCGATTCTTGTCGAACACATGATATTTTTAAAATAAGTACATTCTTTTATATAATCACATTATTTTATACATGTTAGTATCATATATATACTTCTGACGAAATGCAAACAGATAAATATTTTGACATAATGAAAAATTGATAGAAATCGAAACCGAAAGTCACATATTTTTCGTGGTATAAATAAAAACAACTGTCAAATGAAAAGTATAAATACGAGCAAAAAGGGAATGCTTACTGAAAGAAAATCGGAGCCATATAAATAACCGTCACGAGATCATACATATGATGAACCAGCTTGAATCCTGATAATAAGGAGATGAAACACATGTAAGTAAAACAAGAAAGTGAAAGAATCGTATTTTTATTCTGAAATTTATGAATATATTATTAATATTTGTCTATAAAATCAGAACGTAATTCATTAGAGAATAATGTGATGCTTTTTATTGCAATGCTTGAATTACGAAATTGTATTGCTTAAATGTACAATTAATATATTAGTATAAGTAATAGTATTTACATGTCCATGTCACCCATGTATTTGTGTTTGTCCATTTTCTATATATACTTACAGTATACATGTAAGTAAATTAACATACAAGTCATAAAGTACATGTATGATGTGTCAGTCACTTAGTTTTGAAGCCTCAATACACTTTAATAGTTGAGTACTTATACTTGATATGTGTGCCATTTTGCTTATGAATGTGTGCACCAGTGTTTCTTCATGATCAGCGTACTAATAAGGATCCATTCAGTAATTCCACAGTTTTGACATGAATTTTACCTAACACTGAAAAGTATGGCTTACTGGTTGGGTTGCACATATACTGGAAAGTTTTGTATGTATATTGTTAAATATGTAGTGGAAAACAATCAGTTATTGGATTGTTTTAAAATATTGTTGCAGCTGAAGGAAGATAATTGCCACAAATCACTCGGAATGCTCCCCTGAGGGTCAAACCTTGTGCTCAACACTATACACATGTTTTTCTGACGGTGCCAGTTGGTGAAGATGCAGCCTAAATTACCAGCATATACAACCTCAATTACCAGCATAAACATTGTTGACATGAAGATGATTGGAAACGAAGATAATAAATAAGACAATTATTGTTGATGTACAGCTGAAAACGTTGCAGGATGTGGGTGGCATTTTGTGTACCCCTATGGAACTAAATTTGGAAAAAAAAGAACTGAAATAATAACATTTAATTATCAATATATTTAGTTCAACTGGTATAAATGGTGTATTAAACTTAAAATGCATAATTTATGTCACATTTGATAATTATTGTTGTGGAATTGCCTAAATATAGCTGTCTATTTTTTTAAAGGGTATGATAGTTTTTCTTCACTTCTTCAAAAAGTACACGGTAAATTTGTTTCTAACTTTATATTTTAGTCAAATATATGTAATAGATGAAAAGTAAATAAAAAGATTTAAGTGAAAAATATACCAGTCCAGGAAAACCAAAATCTTTAAGACAATAGATTATTTTGTATGTTCTGTCAGCTTCAAGTTTATGCTGAGCTTCCATGGAAAATTGATAAATATCAATACTTTTATATTCATTAACGCCTTATGTTGCCTTATTTTGTGATCTCCAATCATTACTTGTATAAAAGACACCAACATTTTGGATATATTTGAAACTATAATTGAGTTATGATTTTTTTTTCATCCATAGGGTAAATGAATTTTGATGGAAAAATGGGAAAAGGGGTTGTCCTGAAAATTGTCAATTTTTTTTTTTTGGCATGGAAAGCTACCCTCAAAATTTGTATTAAGATCAATTATGTAATACACATTATGGGAATAATATTTAAAATTAGGTTTGGAATATTGCCCATTACAGTTGTACTACCTTATATAACTCGGGCTAACGCCCTCGTGGTTTAATTGCTACGCATCAGAACTCATAATCGTTGTTTATAGGCCGATAATAAACAATAAATCGAAAATTATTTCTTAATCATTAGCAAAAAAGGTTCGCACGGATCGGCATCTATATATCTTACATTAATTATTTTTGCACAAATTTGAGTATACGGTTGTTATATAGCACTAATTCACGATAGAGAAACAAAATATTGTACTACATGTATTTCGGAGGCATTGCAAGATCCAAATCAGTGGTGTCCTAAATTAAATGATAGATGATCTGTTATTAGCATTTCTGATACGATGCTATTAACTTATTATATACATTTATGAGTACCAATCTGCGATCCGTTCACAGTGTCATAGAAAATGGTAACGATGAATATAAATTTGACTACTTAGTTGTTGTTTTTAGGCAAAGGCAATTAAGCTTTTGTATATACATGTAATGAATGAGTGGATGTCTATATACTGATAAAGTCACATTTAATTCTAAAATATACGCGAGCAGATCTATATTTCTTCAGCATTTAAACATATTAAAACCGATTCCCATCCGAGGTTGACATTTTTGGAAAGTGGATTCTCTTTTCATTGTCGCATTGTCCCTCGAGGTTGAAGCATATCACTGGCATTTATCTAGTCAAAATAAATAGCGATCGTATTCTTTCTGCATGGAGAATGGGTTGCACGTAAATGTTGCAGTTGAAGCAAATTTAAAGTGTTCGATAGTTTTACTAAGGTGGTTAAAACCGTTGGTTCAGGTTGCCACCAAATGCCATTAGGCGTAAAAAAATATATGAGGTGCGTCGTGGGAAAACCGGGTTAATGCATGTGCGTAAAGTGTTGTCCCGGATTAGTCTATGCAGTCCGCACAGGCTAATCCAGGACGGCACTTTCCGCTTTTACGGTATTTTCTGTTACAAGGAATTATCTTCTGAATATAAATCCACTGTAGGCGGACTGCACAGGCTAATTTGGGACGACACTACGCACATGCATTAAGCCCGGTTTTCCCACAACGCGCGTCATATGTTTGTTTCAGGTTACATGCCCAAAAAAATTAGGGCAGGTGGGTCGGGATTTATTTTTATTTATTTATTTTGTTATTTGGTAAATTGTCAACTTGAAGATTCTAAAACTGAATAAATATTCAAAACATATCAGTAATATCCTTAAACATTGTTTATAAGTGGATACTATCAAAACAAAACACTTATTTATCCAAAAACTGATTTAATTATTGATACAGGTAAATGAAACAAAAATCAATCTGACAAAGCCAATAAAATAATATAGGGTGGGGGCATTTTTTTAGGCTAGGTCGGTTAATTTGAAACAAACATATTTTTTTTACGCCTTAGTAGACTTTTTGGAGGATTGTGGAATAATGATGGTTATCTAGAACAACTATTTGACATATAAAAAAAAAAAATTGATACATATTGTTTTACCGTACATGTGTAGCAATGTTAACGTACTTCTTGTTTGTTTTTAATTATTTATTCTTGAAATAATCTTTATGTTTGTATGAGGTTTTGCGTAACATGTAAATGCACTTTTATTTATTGCATCGTGTTTTTAAATACAAGTTTCATACATGTACACTAAAATAAAACAAAAAACATGTATAACAAACGAATACATATCGCAGTTTAAAAATAAGTAATTGAAATTAAATTCATGCCAACTATACAACAACCATAGTTTGCAAATATGAGAAAATATGAGAAAATATGAGAAAATATGAGAAAATATGAGAAAATAACTGTTTTGCTAACATAAATATTACCTTAGACATAGACTTCAACATTAAAGTATATTGATACACTTTAGTAGAACTTAGAAAAAAACATTCTGATAATCGTATAATGAATGAGATTTCCTCCGTTATTAAATAAAACGTTTCTCAGAATAGTTATCAAAATTCATCGTGTCATGTTACGTATTCGTTATAAATAGAGTGCACTATTGCGAGCATTTTAAGCGTGTTGTTTGCCATCTGTGCCGTCAACATCCTAATCGCTGAATGAATGTGCAACAATGTGCCGTCAACATCCTAATCGCTGAATGAATGTGCAACAAATTAGCAGCAAGTAAGGCCAATCATATAAATGAAACACAAAGTGGTCATTGTAGGAAATAACGATGGTCATTGTAGGAAATAACGATGGTCATTGTAGGAAATAACGATGGTCATTGTAGGAAATAACGATGGTCATTGTAGGAAATAACGAAGGTCATTGTAGGAAATAACGATGGTCATTGCAGGAAATAACGAATGCAGTGTTCAAACGCATATTGACTAACCGATTGAATTCTGTTAACTCAGACAATTACCCACCATTACAAGCCTGACACTAATTTGATTCTTATGCGTTTTTGCTCTGCTTAGCCTCATTATGTGAACCCTTGTTCAAGCATCCTGTTCGTGATGTTCGTTAACGACATCATCGAAAATATAAACTCTAATATTGAGGGAATCATAACAATTGATGATATAAAATTCGTCCTATTATCATACGCTGACGACCAGGTCTAATTCTCAACCTCACCCACATCAGTCCAATTAATGTTAAATGACATCGAAAGTTATTGTAACAGATACAAACTTAAAATTAACACTAACAAAACAAAAGTTGTTATTTTCGAAAAAAGCAACCGACACACACATTTTAATTTTTATTTATACGGAGAAGGGTTAGAAATCGTAACATCATTGAAATATTTAGGTGTAACTTTATTTAAAAACGGAAACTGGTGTAGAACTATACAATCAATATCAAAGCACGGTAGCAAAGCATTACATCGACTTTTCTCTGTAATAAACCAGTATGAATTCCAAACCAAAGAAAAATTAAATCTTTTTGATAAATTAGTAACACCCGTTCTTCATTATTCCGGAGAAATTTGGTGTCATAATTCAGGAAAAAAGAGAGATTATTCATACAAAATTTTTAAGAAAAATACTGTGTGTAAATAAATCAACAAATCTTTCAGCATTATATGGCGAATTAGGAAGATATCCCTTATCTGTTATGAGAAAATTACACATGTTTAGATATTGGTTTAAAATAATCTCATCAACAGAGACTAGTCTTATAAACATAGCATATGCATTACTGCTAAATGACATGGAACATAACACTACATACAATAAAAGAAATTGGGCATATCAAATCAAATCCATACTCGAACAATTAGGCCTAATTTAAATATGGAATGGACACGAAACCCTTACAGAAAAATCAGAACAAACATACACTTACAATCTTATCAAACAACGATTATTTAATAATTACAAGCAACACTGGTACAGTGAGATAAACAATTCATCAAGACTCATCACATACAGTCGCATAAAAGACACTTATTGCTCGAGAAAATAGAAATGTAAATTTTGTAATCTCAACGTCATAGAAAGCGAATACCATTTTTTGTTAATATGTCCAATATACAGAGATATTAGAAAAGCATATTTGAAACCTTATTTTCAAAGATGGCCAACATTAAATAAATTTGATGATTTAATGAGGACTCAAAATAAAAAGGAAATCCTCAATCTTTCAAAATATATATACAATGCAAACCGATTAAGGAATAGTTTAGAAACCTAAATACATTTTAACAATTTATCTATTAATTTTATAAATACTATATAAAAATAATTGAATGACAATTACCTAATTTCCTATTTTTCTAATCCATGTATAGCACTTGTGTTATTTTTGTATATGGCTAAAAAGCAATTGTATGCTTAAGAGCTAATAAATGTTGTTGTTGTTGTTGTTGAATATTGCCTGAAAGTCACGTTCTAATTTCTACTCATAATTTAACTATAAATAACAACAATGTGTTGAAATGTCGAAATTTAATATTTGGTATACACACTTAGGCGACATGAATTGACATTTGTAGTAAAATTCCGGTATACCGACAACTGAAGTTAAAATGATTATAATATATGAATGCTTTGGTCAGTATAGATCTAAGTCAGTAATTTGAAATGTATTCTCTTTTTACGTTTCGACGCTAATGCTTACATGTAACTGTGTCTGTGTCATACAATACAACACAATAGCAACAATATTATATTTCGTTTTAAGACCGATCTACCCACAGAAAACGAAACGCAGCCGCCCAAGGCAACATGCTTGATCCAAAATACATGTGTCCATAGTTAATGCACGTAGTGGTTTTCTTATAAATAAAATTATTAAAATAATATAGATGTACATATTGTGTTTGTAAAGTTGAATCCTTAAAATAAAGATGTAAACCGTATGACAGGAAGGACTCGCTAGAAATTTAATTTATTTCATTCCATTGGCTTGATCAAGCAATAACAATCATTTTGATTGGTGGAACCACACACTGTCTAACAGGTTTTATAAGCTAGGACAATAGATCTCCGCTTTACGGTGTACTTTTGAGAAATGTTAATTACCTCGTTCTTATTATTATTCGTACTAAAGTATCATATACGTAAGAAAACACGCATGAAGATGAACATTATTGCGTTGTAAATACAAAAATGTACAGTTGGCCAATTAAACAATGTTTAAACGACTTCAGATTGGGACGGTTTCACGCTGTTCTCGTATTTGTAATTGTCTGCACTGCAGACCAATATAACAACCAGGAAATACTTGCCAAAGGTATTACCGATGTTTAGGAGTAGCAGTATGAGGACGCGTGCTAATAAACAAGATGCTTACATTCATGCTACACATAATATTCAAATGAATTAATTTCCCAATGGGTCGAACAAGACATCCGATTCAATTAAACCAACTGCAAAAATATGAATTAATTTAGCAGTTTGGATGGAGAACGCTGGTGCAAATGGTCACGATGCTCCGATGATTGGCAATATTGTACTCAATCGTCATGTATGTGTTCACTACTTCAATACGTACATGTAAATGAAGGAATGTGTCATGCTATGCATCACTGAAAGGATAATTACTACAAATGCATTATGATTGATATGGGTTGGTACTGTTTTTTTTAAATAATTTTCTTAATAGTTGTTACGTCCTTGCCTGCAAAAAGCGTATTTTTAATGTTTTTAAAACATACTTAGCACGCTTACAAAAATTATTTAATTCAGTTTTCAAATAATCAACTAAGTAACCATTCACCCTAGATACCTTATGTACATTTATACATGTGTATTATGATTCTGTCAACATTTACAATGGTTTATCTTTATAGTGTTAACGTATTTATAAAATGAAACATACACTTACGATTTGACTCGTGAGTAATTTATCGGTATAAAGCAATGGATAACATATAAAGATTATCTATAGTTTATCATTAATTACATCAACTTAATTTCATGAAGTCATAGTTGCAATACAAATTAATATAAAACATAATTCAAGTTTTTTTTTCAGAATTGTCGAACATGTGTTTTGTTGGTATTAATTGCAGTGGGATTTTCTTTCAGGATTACCATGGGAAACAGCTTTCTGGCACAGGTTCTGTTGATATTCACGGCTTCGTATCTATGCATGTCGCAACCGATTACACTACCAGACGGCGAAGATATCAACGATCTAGATGAGACGGACCGGGATATAAACTTCGAAAAGCGAATGAACCGATTTATTCGTATCGGCAAGGCCTTGAATTCATTCGTACGAATCGGTAGGGATAACCCACATGGGGAGTTATTCAGTGACGTTGCTGGCGATAGTGGTGCGTACGATGGCTTTTATCCAGACGCAAATCCAGATGAATATCAAGATGAACAGAAAAGAACAAGTGCATTTGTTCGTATTGGTAAGAGCGGTATTCCAGCGTTTGAAGACGAAGATGCGTATGACGCTCCTGAAAAGCGTGCAGGTGCATTTATTCGCATGGGAAAGTTCCCGTCTTCGGCGTTCATTGAACGCTTAGACGATCGCATGAACAGCTTCGGACACCAGCCGTACTACAGGCGAACTGGCAGGATTGGGCATTCCTCCTTTATAAGGATCGGGAAGCGGGACACTTCCGATGCTCTGAGGCGCGTTGAAGAGGAAGCTGGGCTAGATAAAGCAGAAGACGGACAGCAAGCTGGCGTTGATGTAGAAGAAAAGGATATATTACCGAGGTACCTGCGAATAGGGAAAGATCTGGGAGATCTTGATGGCGAATTGGAAGCGCAGAAGCGGCTCAGCAACTTCGTTCGTATCGGGGGAGGTTTTTATGGACCACAATCTAACTCTGGTATGTATTCAAAGATATGTTATTATAGGTCAATATTTATACGCAGTACTAATACATAATTCACGTGTAGCGCCCATAAACAATAAAATGAAATATTGAATATAAGCATACTTATGTTACTACGTTTCAAATATAAATATGACAAATCGAGTTGAAACAGAATAACGACGTGCATCTGGTAGTTTGTACGATCTGTTGCCTAAAACGAATATTTGTCTTAAAATTGTCGCAGATGCTCCATATCTATGTTAAGTTAACTTTGTGTTACTAGTTTATATTTCAGGGTTTAAAATAAGTAAAATCGGAACCATGCAATGTATATTTTCGAGCATATATTATTACACGTTAATATTTATGTGTAATTCGCCTTGGGCAACAGTATTTGCTCGGGTTGACAAAATGCACTATCGCCCTCAAAGAATGCA
Source organism: Congeria kusceri (assembly GCA_027627225.1). Taxonomy (NCBI): domain Eukaryota; kingdom Metazoa; phylum Mollusca; class Bivalvia; order Myida; family Dreissenidae; genus Congeria; species Congeria kusceri. The sequence continues at coordinate 5,101,133 of CM051027.1, read as the reverse complement.
ATATGTATGTAATACTAATTTTTAAACTAACAAACATATCAATCATTTGCATGTCGATTTGCAATATAATTACCAAATTTATTTTGTGCAGGTGTATCATGTGTTACATTAAAATAAAATATATTTTGTCTTGAAACATTTAGTTCGCTTATGCAAAAAATCTACAAGAAGTTGAGTTTGTTCTAATATGTTTAAAATAAGTTTAAAGGTTTAAAATAATTATCAGATTCGTTCGTACATATGTATTGTTAAATTCGTGGGTTGTTTAAAACAAACCGTATTATAATATAAATTACAATAATTTGTATGTTTTAGGTATCTATAACTCCAAACGGCCCAGCTCATTTGTTAGGATAGGCAGACAACCAGAAGAATTAGAGAAACGCTACAGTTCCTTTGTTCCAATTGGTAAAAGCAACCCATTTGTCACGTCAGACGAAGGGACAAGCCGTATGGAAAACACTGATGACCGTGGCAAACGATATAGCTCGTTTGTCCGCATCGGCAGAAACAACCTGCTTGAAAACCCCGAGAAACGGTACAGCTCCTTTGTAAGGATCGGTAAAAGCGGTATGAACGAGGACCCAGAAAAAAGGGCCAGTTCGTTTGTACGAATAGGCAAAAATGGACAAGATGCGCTTGAAGATGACTTAAATAACGATAGTGTGAAATGCAGCAGCTCGTTCGTGCGAATTGGTAGGAATTCGTTTGTTCGAATAGGGAGGGACGTTGATGACGTCATCGACTCAGAGGAGCCAGCTAAACCGTCCAAACGCGCGAGCTCTTTCGTCCGTATCGGGAAATCCACAGACGCTACCAAGCAAACAAACATTGGGAGTGATCAAGCTATTAAAATGTAATTCGATTTTAATAGGACAGATATATTTCTTATACGCATGAACATGTGAAAATCTACATAGCAATATACACTATACGATCTTATACAATAGCCTTTTAAATAAATGACTCGTATTGTGACATGTTAATAATTACAAATCCGATTCATATTTCATTGAAACATATTTCCTGATTTTTAACTTAAGTGTGTTTTATCAATAAAGATATATTTTGGACTGAGTTTTAATTCAAACCAGTATACTGAAAAGTATAAATTAAACGTTATCCAAATGTATGTCACGTTTGAATGCTGTTGTGCGTTACTTAATGCATGAGTTATTTCACATGTCAATTATAATTATTCTATGAACTATTTATAACAGTTACTTATGTAGCAAAACCAATATGACTGCTAAGATTTAAACATCACGTACGACTCAAGTTGATTCAAAGGACAATTTCCTATACCGTTCTTTCGGAAATGTTATCGTGGAATTGTTGTTATAACACGAAGCATCATTAGATGCTTAATTTATCTGTAAGACGCTTTAAAATAGCAATATAGGAAAAATAATTTTGAAAACTATGTGTAATGTGGCATTTAATAGTCTCGTAACTGTATACGTATTTCGATAAAATTTTAATAATGTCTGCTTACATGTATGTGGTCTGGACTTATCGATGAAAATTAATTCTTGTTAACCATTCGGTAGCCCAAACAAAACACAAATACAACTACATGAACAAGCGTAACAAAAACGTCGTTGCACTTCACTGAAAAAAAAATCATATCATATAACTTTAGAAATTAGCAACGTTGCAATTAGCTCATATAAGCTATACGCCTTACCCACACCGTTTTAGAGCAATATGCTAAATATCTTCGTGACTCAATGATAGTTGTTATGACAGAACTGATTGCAATTTGTTTGAAATTTTGAATCTTCAATTATTTTCTGAGCGTCAAAAAACATTGACTTCGTAGCTAGCATTGTCTAAACGATGACAATTCCTTCTGTGAGAGGCTAGTATTTAGGTCTGGATCACATTAATATTAACGTTATCAGCGCTTTCGGCAAGTATGATTAAGTTGGAACTAATATAATTGTGGTATACGAGAGGGACGTGGTAGACAATTTAATAATCTCGATCTGTATCGGGATATACCAGTCGGGGTAATACGGTCATGGATATTGCTATTGCTCCCCTTTTGAACTATCATTACTTTGACTGTGCATATTAAAGGGACTTATTCACAGTTTTTTGTATTTTTGAAAACTGTCATTAAATGTCTTAACTGCATTAGCTTAGGCATCTGTACTAACGAAAAACTAAAAGAAACAACACAAAAAGCATTGAAAAGTAAACTTTATCTCATCATCATGCCTGCTTTGACGAAATAACACAACGTGGGATAAACATAGCTGTATTCCATCTTGTTGAATACAGCAAACACGCACATTATAATATTGTCATTTTGTTTATTTGAGAGACGTCATTTGATGTTTTTCATGTTTTTCAGTGATTTTCTTTCCTTTATTTTCAAAATAAAGACAGTAAATTGATGGAATAAATAGAATACCAGGTAAGTGTTGAATACAAAAAAAGTTTATTTTCCAAGGCTTGTGTTTTAGGTTTTCTAAGCCTCGCTAAATAAACTTATCTGTATTCAACACTAACCTAGTATTCTCTATGTTTACCTCTGCCGGGGTCTGAACCAATGGAGATCATATCAAATATCTGTGAACCTAAACATTAGATCAGTCGGCAGTATCTGTATGCATGTGAATGCTTTACGCTATATAAGTGATACACATCATTTCCAAGATACCTACAACAAACGTTACAAACTCTTAATACTTTATAATTTATTTCAATTGTTGTTTATCCATCAACGTCACATTATTATCAAAACATTTCTGTGTAACTGTTTTTCGCGTATCGGTAACTATACATAGTATATTATATTTTTGAATTCTTTGGCATACCTATTGATAGCTTTTTCTTGTTGGATTCTGCGACAACCCTTTTGACATGGTCTGTTTGACAATCTTTGAATTGTCCTTTTAGTTTATATCGTTAAAATATATTTTTATGGTGGTATTGACCGAAAGTATATTTACCAACAACATTGTCTCGCCGTGAGTCGCAATGAAACGAAATATAAAATATTATGAAAAAACAACAACAACAACATATCAACATAAACTCTAATTAACAAATCAGGGTCCTGTGTGTAGGACAAAAGCCTATAGGACATACTATTAGCAGACCAGGAAACAGACATAAACCACAACAAGGAATAATATGGAGTACGATTAGGGTCATTAATATCGTAGACAACATCATGCTGATACAAACGAGCATCATGCTTTATAGTACTAGGCCGTTCGAAGAGAGTCTTTATTGCCTAACCCAGCATGATGCTCCAAAAACTAGCGTCACGCTCGAATTGACGAGCTTGATGCTCGTTTCTATGAGCATGATGCTGTCGAAGATATTAAAGACCCTAATCGTACTCCATGAATAAAGCTGCGTTTTCGCACTGGAAAGATCAGTGTCTCATATGGTAGAATTAACGTGAGCGCCGAACATCAGATTTAACACTTACGTACCGGTATGTTACGCAAAACTGCTTTATTCGTAATTGTCAATTTCTCACAAACACCTTAATTAACTAACTAAGACTCATTTTAGTGTTTTCTTTATTCAAAGAATTTTGTTTTCAAAGCTTGTCTGCGAACTGGGTGTGCGTGATTTATACAGGTTAAGTATGTTCATTATCTTTTCTGAACGTTATTTCGCCCAGTTAATACAGCACGACGAAGCCCGACGTTGTGTCGTGACAGAAGATACACATATCACGCATCAGAGGCACTTTCAATGCCTTCAGGACCGTAATTAATTATCCGATTCCATGCCGTAATTACCTCATCCGGTAACATCCTCTTTCATGGCATTTATATCCACAATAACGAGATAAGGATTGTTGGGGAAATCACTGCAGTTATGATTTGTCCCCAAGGAAAACAAAACCCGTAGTTAAAGCCGTAAAGAAGAGACCCGTACATGGATCATTCTGCCTTAATGGTCGCCTGGCAGTTGTTAACCTTCAAGGTCCGGCGTGTGATTAATTAAGGATGCCTGGTTGTCTGGATTGCATATATCCGAAATCCAATACTACAGTTAAAGAAGACTGAGATAGTTGGTTCTTATATTGAATAGCGACCTATTCATGTGATGTGATGTGCTTGTCTAGTTTTAATCGAAACGTTTTACATAATAATAGTCTAGGTAAGTGCGTACTTTTTTTTAATTAAGGCTTATAAACGCGCACATACATATGCATATGCAAATTGCATAAAGTATCAACAACAACATAAATTGATACTAAAACCAGAAAGGACGAATTCAAAACAGCGTACACGTTTAATCACGGTTTTACGAAATAACATTGCACTACGAAAGCGTTCATTAGGCCTGTATGTTTTTTCTAAATACAAATTAAAGGCACTCACAAGGTGCTATAGGTCAAGACAACCAATTAGATTGTAATTAAGATTTTACAAATACATTAAATAAAATATTAGGACCGAATAAATACTAGTTTACATGTTCTTAACATACATGGTATTTGGCTAATTTTAACTCCACTGTTACGTAGACTAAGTATTGTTTTGTATTTAGCAGCTCGACGAAAGGTAACGGTGAACATATGGATAAAGACCGCGTCACCACGATTATTAGCTAATAAACAAAGCACATGTTTTTAAACAGTTAACTTGGAGGATCAGTGTATTTATTTTAAACAGTATCCAGCAACTGACGCAGTGTATAACAGAAGCTCAAGCATACAATAAGGTACCTTTACCTGGCATTTAAATGACTCTTTTGATTGTTTATTCTGACAACTTTCATTGTAGCGCGAATTTTAGCAATATAAAATTGCGGAAATTTTACGATAAATTATATATACCAGTTATTACAGTCCAATTCACTTTATGCACGTGTAGCAAACACTTGATTTATATATTCCGGTTATGGCGGCCGACTAGTTGTGTATTTATTGCGGTCGAAATAATATGTGATTTCCTGGAATTAGTTCAGTTTTAAATGGGCAGAATTGTATGTAGATCTTGACAGTATTTCTGATAAATACCTATCACAATTCCATGAATATTAAGTAATATAAAGTTCGTATATAGCATGCAGCATACAGCCTATATACATTGAGTATACTGTGTGAACTCTATAACTCTGTATATCAGGTCTAGTTACCACGCATCACTGACTGTGTCATGCCAAATTGACTTATTATCCACGATTTCCACGGGCCACGCTAATTTGACCAACGGTATACATGGCGCAAAAGAAAGGGCTCATGAGTCACTACACACCTGTCCCAGTGGACACATCGCCTCTGGATCAACTAGACTTTAAAAAGTCCAGAACGATCTCGATTGACTCAGACAACAACCTATAAGCATCGCTTTTACCAGCGAAGATGTCAATCGTATCTCCGATGTTCTGAAATCTTCCACCGAATCCAAAGTAACTGAAGTTATTACTAATAGCATATCTAACGACCATATCGTCCGAATAGCCAATGCCTTGGGTGTCATTCGAATTGAAAATCACCGACATTGCAGCAAGCATTGTTAACGACGTAGTCGGTGATCTTCGTACCCGAGTCACTACACTCGAATCCGAGAACCAGGTCCTGCGCGATCGAATAACCAAGCTCGAGACCAAACAGGAAAAGCACGGCAACGATGCTGATAAACAGAACCAATGTAGCAGACGAAACTGCTTGCAACTCTCTGGGATTGACGAGGTGAGCTACGAGTCTACTGACGATATTGCACTGAAAGTGCTCGCGGCAGTCGGTGCTGGCGTCACACTCAACGACATCGACAGGTCGCATAGAGTCGGTAAGCCGCGAACGAATACTATCGCAAACTCCGGTGGTTAATCGGCCTCAAACACCCGTCCCAGAGATATCATCATTAAGTTTACGAGCTACAGATCCCGGCAAAAGGCATACCTTCTTCGCTCAAAGTTAAAAACCAGTGGCTACCCTGGAGCCTATCTCAATGGGGAGCTAACCAAACAGCGAAGTGAGCTTCTATATAGAGCACGTTGTCTTCTCAAATCCGGGAAGATCGAAGGTGTTTGGACCTCTGATGGGGTCATCCTCATTAAAAACAGAGCTCAACATGGCACACGGATTGAAACAACCATGGACTTTGAGCGGTTCAAACAAAGTAATACAATCGCTTAATTATATTTGTGTACATTGTAGATAACTGTTAACAGCGAACTGTTCTGTACGGTGGTTTTGCTACCAAAACTATAGCACGTCAATATCAATACTTCACATGGTAAATTGCGCTAGTAAGACGTCTCATTTTAATGTTTGAAATTGGTTTCTAAATTTAATGTTGATCACTACTATAAAATATTCTTTCACAGCTTGTTGTGTACAGCTTTACATTGATTAGGTAAATAATGGGAAGGGATATATTTCTATACATATTACGCTTTATTTCACTTTTATCTTTCTTTAAAATTGCGATTTAATACAATTATATAAACTTAAGTTGGTCGTTAAAATTAGTAAGCCTTATATAAAAATAAGAGAAAATCGCAGCGCTATAATTTGTTAAACTATGTGTTTTATTTTGAACATCTCATAAAATGAAAGTGTACACTGCGCTGGAACGTGACATTTTTCTTACATAACTAAAACCGGCTGAAATGTATAATCTCACACAGTCTGTTGTGTGTAGCCTTACATTGGCTAGTTAACGCTATAACGACGGGCCTTTGAACATATACATGGACTTTACTTTTATTTCTATTCCATTTGCTCATTTTTGCTTTCAGTAAATATGAAATTCCACGTCTAAATTTTAAGTACCGTATTTACCCTAAGTATTGGGACACTTAAAAAATAATTACAACGAACGATGTTAGGTTGTTTACCCTCGGGACTTCGGTTATAAACCATTGCCCGAGCACACTGCTTATCACAGTTAGTATAACTATTCCACTATGGGAATTCACAACATATATAAAGATTGCAGTGTGGATACGGTGCCATAATTTTAAAAATCTATGTGGTGTTGCCGACTGGTTTGTTGTGGATTCTATATCGTAGTAATTATTATATATTATGTTTTGAGAAAACAGAAGAAACTCTTTCGGCATCTGTAATAAGTATATTTATAATAATAAATATTATAAATGTCCCTCTTGCATGAAATGAAAGTATCGAATGACAGGTTTCTATAATAACAATACAACAAGAATTATGTGATCCGACGGCGAGTTAATTGAAGTATAATATATAATCAGGAAAAATAATAATTACAAGCAATTTGTAACAATGTCAAATACAAATAATACAATAAGACACAAAACAAAGATATAATATAATTACCTGTAATAAGTATGTTTATAATAATAAATATTATAAATGTCCTTCTTGCATGAAATTGAAATACCAGAATTGATGGGATAGAGAGAAGATTGAAGACTCTTGACGAGGTAGAAAGAAAGGTCAGTAGCTTTGAGTCAGAACTGAAACGATTGTGGGTAGTTGTCGATGAGAGAAACCGGAAGTTAGGGGAACAAGTTGCTAGAGTTGAGTAAAAGGCCGAGAGTATAGACTTTGCAGTTGGTATGGTCAATAGTAAGGTTACGGAGTTAGAAAAGCAGAGAAGTAGTTTACAAGAAGACGTAGTATATTTACAGTCCCAGTCTATGAGGAACAACTTGATATTTGGAGGCATCCCGGAATCACGCGTTGGTGACGATGAAGATGCAGAAAATACGATCCGGACGTTCCTACATGAAAAAATGAAACTAGCTAAAGACATAGCGGACAAGATTGGGTTCGAGAGAGTCCACAGGATGGGCTCAAGGGTCGAAAGCAAACCTCGCAACATAGTCGCCAAATTTACATTCTACAAGGAACGTGAACTGGTCAGACGGCAGTGGTCAGCGCTGAAGGGTACTCAATTTTATGTGAGTGAACAATTTCCAAAGGAAGTTATTGATAAACGCCGGAAGCTGATCCCGAAGATGAAGGAGGCTCGCAAAGACGGTAAATCTGCGTGGATTGCTTATGACACTCTATACGTTGAGGGGAAACCAGTGCGGGATTAGCAATTCCAAGGGGATGAACTACACATCCTGTCGTGGAATATTCACGGACTAACAAGCAGCAAGAAGGAAAGTGACGATTTTCTTAAAACAATTAATACTTGTGATATAGTTTTTTTGTATGAATCCTGGACAAATAGTAAAAGTGATATTAAAATAGAAGGATACACCAGCTTTAACTTTTTTAGAAAATTCCAAAATCGTAATGCTAAACGTTCTAGTGGCGGTATTGTTCTCTATCTTAAAGATAATATAAGCAAGGGTATTGAAGTTATTTGTAACCATTTGGATACCATTATTTGGATCAAAGTTGATCATGCATTTTTTCATTTTGATCAGGATGTATATATTTGTGGAGCTTATATTTGGGGAATAGATTCGCCAGCTTACACTATAAATAATATAGATCTATTTGAGGTCCTTGAATCAGATATAAACTTTTATGATAATTTTAGGAACGGTTTATGTTGTAGGAGATTTAAATAGCAGAGTAGGAACAAAATTTGATTACATTATTCAAGATATAAATATTGACTATATTGATGATTATGATTATGTTGCAGACGTCCCCTTGTTACGGGCCACGCCGGATAAAACTTCTAATAGTCATGGGGTTAAACTTCTTGATATGTGCAAGGTAACGAACGTGCGAATTCTTAACGGTAGATTTCATAATACTGATCGTTTTACGTTTGTTTCACAACAAGGCGCATCGGTGATAGATTATTTACTCACGAAGGAATGTGATTTTTCGATGATAAATAGTTTTACTATAGAGGATCTAAATGTATGCAGTGATCATACACCGTTAAAATTGTCTTTACTATGTAAAATCGATAATCGGGTATCGTCGTCCGAACAGTTTGTCCAATTTAAATGGAACGCAGAGAACCGAGATCTATTTCGCTCGGCACTGATAGCCAAATTACCCGAGTTAAATAGATTAACGGATATTAATAACATTGATATTACAAGCCGACCATCAGTGAATAACCTTTTAAATGAATTTACGTCGATATTACGGAATGTTGCGGATTCTTTGTTTTCCAAGCAAGTGAAGTGTAACTATAATGCTAATAACGAGAGACGCCGTCCGCATGACGCTGACTGGTTTGATCTCGATTGTATTAACGCCCAAAATCGATATTTACAAGCACTAGGTGTTTTTAACAAATGTCACTCTGTACATAACCGTGAATGTCTTTGTCAATTAAAAAAGGAATATAAGAATTTATTAAACAAGAAAAAGCGCATTTTTAACAATAAAAACTTAAACGACATAGAAAAATTAAAACACTGTAAACCGAAAGAGTTCTGGAAATATTTTAAAAAGAAAAAATTAACACGAAACAACGTGATTACATTAGAAAGCTTCTATCAATATTTTTTGTCCCTTAGTAACGATATCTCACACTGTTCGAATCAAGAAGCGGAGCAGTTTTGTAATAATCATGATTTTGATGCCCCGAATGGTACGTTTCCGGAATTGGATAGCGAAATCACGATTCATGAAATCTTGAACGCGGTTAAATCTTTAAAGTGCGGAAAATCTTCTGGCAGTGATTACTTATTAAATGAATATTTTATTGAAAGTATCGATATAATTTCATTCCACGTTTGCGATATATTCAATGCGATATTGAACTCTGGCTATTTTCCAGATAAATGGACCGAGGGAGTTATTGTTCCTGTCCACAAAAAAGGTGACTTAAATACTGTTAATAATTATAGGGGTATAACGTTGCTCAGTTGTTTATCGAAATTGTTTACTACAGTCATAAATAAACGTGTCGAAAGTTTTTGTAACAACAACAGTAAAATTTCGGACGCGCAATTCGGATTTCGCAAAGGGTGCAGCACTGTTGATGCTATTTTTGTATTAATGTCTTTAGTCCAGAAATATTTAAATGATAACAAACGTCTATATGTTGTATACGTGGACATGTTTAAATGTTTTGATTCTATATATAGGAATGCGCTATGGTTAAAGCTTTACGAGACCGGAATCCAAGGTAAATTATTAAGAGTTATACGGGATATGTACCAGAAAGTTAAATCTTGTGTTAAAGTATGTAATAGCTACACTGATTTTTTCGAATGCGCCGTTGGTTTGAGGCAAGGGGAGGTTATTTCCCCTCTACTTTTCTCTTTATTTGTTGAAGATGTTGAGTTATATTTGCAAAATAATGTTGATTCGGGATTGCTTCTTGATGACATTGTTATTATTCTTTTGTTGTTTGCTGACGATATGGCCATTTTTGCCAAAACACCACTTGAGTTACAAGAGAATTTGAAGTGTTTAAAAACTTACTGTGATAAATGGGGTCTTAAAGTTAATACTGATAAAACAAAAATAATGGTTTTTCGTAAGCGAGGTAAACTATTACCAAACGAACATTGGGTATATGATGACAAACCTATCGAAGTGGTAAATGATTTTAACTACCTAGGTACTGTGTTCAATTATACGGGTAACTTCAGTCTTAACCAGGAATACCTGGCCGGAAAAGCTATAAAGGCATTACATGTTTTACTTAATAATTGTAAACGTTATCAATTGAAACCCAAGTTTTTATGTCAATTATTTGATGCTTTTGTTGGGTCGATTTTAGGATATGCTTCAGAGGTATGGGGGAATTCAAAGTCGAAAGAGATAGAACGAATTCATCTTAAATTTTGTAAACAAATTCTTCAAATTAAAACAAATACATCTTCTGTTGGTGTTTATGGCGAATTGGGCCGCTACCCTTTGTATATTTCAAGATATGTTAAAATTATAAAATATTGGTGTAAATTATTACACACTAATAATATTATATTGAAAACAGTATACCACCAAGCCCTTCTAGATTGTGAGAAAGGGTTACCAAATTGGGTTTCCAATGTAAAAAAATTGTTAAATGATCACGGTTTTTCATATGTTTTTGACAATTGTGCAAATGTTGATGTTACTTCGTTTCTTCCGATGTTTAAACAGCGTGTTATTGAAGTATTTATACAACAATGGTCAGTGGGGATAGAAAGAAATGCCGCACTCGAAAACTATAAACATATTAAACACAGATTTGAATATGAAACTTATCTTCATACCTTACCACATAATCTAAGATGCTTCTTCACGAGGCTTAGATTGTCAGAACATCCTCTCCGAATTCAAACAGGCCGGTATAGTAGGAATAGAATTGACAGAAATCAACGTTTTTGCTTATTATGCAATAAAAATGATATTGAAGACGAATACCATTTTATGTGTATATGCCCTTTATTTTGAAGATTTAAGAAAGAAATTTTTATCCCGTTATTATTTTAAGAAACCTTCGATGTTTAAATTCCTTGAATTAATCAATACGCAAAATAAAACTGTATTGTTTAATGTTGCTAGATTTTTAAAGCAGGCGTTGGCTCTTAGAAATTACACGCTATTAGCTATTCATTGATTTTGTTCACCCTCTTTTTCCTTTCTTTTTTTCTTATTTTCTCAAAAGACTGTATTGTATGGTACCTACTTTCTAAGCCTTTTAACTTATTATGTGACATATAATTGTTTATTTGTACTGAATTTGCTTTGACGATGTACTTTTGTGCAAGTCACCAATAAAATTTCTGTTCTGTTCTGTTCATGAAATGAAAGTATCGAATGACAGGTTTCTATCATTCGATACATGTGATTGGATTTTTTTTTTGAGCAATTATCAGATTAAAGTGCATGGGCTAGGGAGTAAGTGAAATTCATGTTAGTAGAAAGTGAGATTTAGTTATCTAAATCTATTCAACTAAATAATAGCCTCAGCAGTTAAACTTCTAAAAATAAATGAATGTACATGTTACTACAACTACTATCTGCAATTTATACATTTACGTTTTTTATTAACTACATGTATTATCTTTAATTTAAAATTTAAGCTGCACAGTGTTAAATTAACTGATTATTAATATAAAATGGGCTTTAAAATAACAATAACACAAAGCATAATTGTTGAATATTTATTTCAGAATCGTATTATCAACGCCCTGTAACATGGGGATAACAATCACAGTATATATAATACACAAAAGTGTTAATAACCCACCATTTAAATGGTACTCTGTATTATATTTATGACACAACGATATATGTTGACATTATTTTGTATGTTACTTTGTAGAATATTCACTATTTACTATGATTACTAAATTCTACGTGTTGAACAATTATGTATATAAGAATACAAAGTAGCAATAAAACAGCTGAGTTTCTGTGCTAAAAAAAACGTTAGAAACGGATTGACCTATTTAGAGAGGCAAGGGAAAATCGGTCGGCCAATCGAAATTGGGGGTGTGCGCGTGACGTCACAGTCAAGGTATTGCTATCGTGTTAACATTTATAAAAACTTTAATGATTTTGTGTGTTAAAATAAAAGTTATTAGATAACTTTTTTACTTCGAATTGTAATTATCATATGCCACAGGGGTCATACTATAGCATATTAAAACGTGAATGGGTTTGGAGAGTGGTAGGATGTTAACTTTATTTGGTAAAGTCATTGAGAATTGAAAACCGGTCACGTGGTGACTTTTTACAAAAAGTGTCCAAGTTTGGGCTTAATAATTATTATAATATAAGGCATTTTGGTGAACCAACACCTTGTATAGGTAGTAAATACCTAACATAATTAAGTTGGGAGGATTCAATGTACTAGGAATATGCTAGACGATGGAAATAGCAGTTTAAAGTCGAAAAATACGACAATTTACCAAAAACGGATTGACCTACTTCAATTGGGCGTTAGTGACTGTTGACCAAGCAGAAACAGGCATGTTTCTGAAGGTCACAGCACATGTATAATGTGTTATTTACTATAGAAATGTGTGTGTTTCACCAAAAATACATAAAAAATACACTTTTACATGGAAATATTAATTTTTTAAAGTATTTATATTATTTATAATGATTGTTTGCTGCCTACAGGAATAAATAACTTAATAAGTGGCCTGCATAGGAGTAGTTTATGCAGGGTTCTTCATCAGGTTATTAAACCCTACGAATCGATTCAAAATTCATAGAGTTTGTTGGAGTCTTTAGACATAGGTATCTGGAACATTGCCTTAAATAGTGGTATAAGGCTATTTTAATTATCTAAAAAGGTGTGTTAGAAAAATTTAACCACTGGGTCAAAGTTGTATTTAATAAAATAAATTCTTTGTGTTTTATATACAAAAATAAGGTTCTGATACCTATGCGGTGAACAATGTCCAGAGAGAATAGGTCTTTGAATTGTCAAATTTTGTTCCATGTAGTGTATATGGAACTGTTACAAGTTAATCTTATGCCTATGAGATAGGCTACAGTACACTAAGAAACAAATTTCAATATAACATTATGTAGATGTAGGTTTTATTGAAATGGTGCATGTTAAGACATATATATGAATGTCATGAGTAGAGAATTTATAATTTTCTGATTAAAAGAGCAAATAATAGTTAAAACTTAGATATGTCGCAATATATACAACATGAATAATACTAATATGTACATGTGTATTGCAAAATATTGGTGTTATGCAATAACAGAGGAGAAAATTAAAAGGTTTTGACATTTGGTCACACATGCCGACAGGGAATATAGCCTTCAATGCTCCAACTTGAGACCCTGTGGGTTGAAGTATGCATAAAAGAAAGTTCTAGGCAGCTTTTACTAACAATATCCAATGAGATGTTTAAGATTTCGGGTTCCCCACCTCGGTGGCTGTTAAAAATAACAGTAGTAAAAGGTATTATGCGCTACGGACACCTTTGTAGAGCCACAATAAAAGGGTTGAAACTGTTAAAAATGACAAAACAACATATTTACACCATAAATATGTACAAAGTATTTATACTGACATAATAAAAGATGTACTTAGCCACCGGGTGGGGTAAAACAACTTAAATGGCGGATATGAATATAGGATGGTAGGCGGATTTGAAAAGTGTGTAGGGACGCAAGCTGGCACGGCGGCTGTAGAGACCAGGGTTTTGAGGGATGCCATCGAGATAAAAGGGAGAATGGAAAACAACAACGTAATTAATACAGTAAAAACTGGAATAAAATAAAGAACCAGGTCTGGGTGTAGTAGTCGTTCTATGGGATAAGGTCCACACTAATTGAGTGCACTATAATCAAGGCACATTAGTGATTAAGAATAAAATATTGTGTCAAGTACACAATATATGTATGTAGCTATTAAGAAACAAGATTTGTACATTTAAAACTGTTCTGCTCACAAACAGTTTATATTATAGTTAAAACAGTGAATTGGCCCGTCCTCTCATATACTTAAAAACTGCTTTAAGACCGGGTTTAATTAAAACTCTGAAAGTTGTATAAGTACACTAATGTGATTATTGGAAAAAAAAGTTCTTAAAATAAGGTAACCAAAGTCAACCAGGTTGGGGCATTTCACCGCATAGATTAAAGGAGAGGAGCAATACATAGGAGTGATGGCATTCCCCTCCCCAACCATCGCGGCTCAGTGGGTGTAGACTATGGGCAGCCTGTGTGTCCTAGATAGGGGACATGGGGTGTTTGCTGTACTAGTCTCCCTTGGATGGTATAGGGGATAAAATGGAATATTGACATGCATACAAAATGTACAAGGGCAGGAGTGGTCTCCCTTGTACTATAAAAGAGTTGTTTTAAGTAAAAGCAGGTAAATTAAACCTTTTAGGGTTATTTCCCTTTAACTGCAAATTAAGTAGGAAATTTAATATTATCACTTATTTCAGGGAAAAAAAATGTATTTTAGGTAAAGATGATGTTATTAATAATTACAATTTTTCTTGTCCCAATATAAAGGGTCGTTGCGCCGCGTGCTTAACTGAGTGAAGCGTGTCAATTAACAACACCGGGTAGTATAGCGTGTTAGTATACAGTTTGCACCACGGGTCAATTAAACAGACCCTAGACGTGTTTGTTTAGCGATAATAACGCCGCATGTGGCACACTTATTGTAACCTACGTGAGACCCGACAATTATCACATACTACCGGGTAGTAACCCTAATATTGATAACTTTTAATTGACATTAATTGGCATTTTATGTACACGACACTATGATAATTTTATAGTTTGCTATTATATAAAAGGGGTACACACTTATTGTATTATTATTTGCAGCATATCTATTGCAATATACGGTGTAAACGGAAGCTATCCAACAGACGTACAGTAGATCTATACTACTCTGATCATATTGAAATCGAGATATATTTATTTTAAACTTGCAAAATTGAAGACAATTTACCAAGATATTTTTATGTCCCAAAATTTAGGGACAAGAAAAAAATCAAATTTCAAAAGTGTCCCAATACTAAGGGACTCAAAAAATAATTATTTTTCCGAAAAATAGGGGTGTCCCAATATTTAGGGTGTCCCAATACTTAGGGTGTCCCAATATTTAGGGTGTCTCAATACTTAGGGTGTGTCCCAATACTTAGGGTGTCCCAATACTTAGGGTGTCCCAATAGTAGGGTGTCCTAATACTTAGGGTGTCCCAATAGTAGGGTGTCCTAATACTTAGGGTGTCCTAATACTTAGGGTGTCCTAATACTTAGGGTGTCCTAATACTTAGGGTGTCCCAATATTTAGGGTGTCCCAATACTTAGGGTGTCCTAATACTTAGGGTATCCCAATACTTAGGGTGTCCCAATACTTAGGGTGTCCCAATACTTAGGGTGTCCCAATATTTAGGGTGTCCCAATACTTAGGGTGTCCGAATATTTAGGGTGTCCCAATACTTAGGGTGTCCCAATATTTAGGATGTCCCAATACTTAGGGTGTCCCAATATTTAGGGTGTCCCAATATTTAGGGTGTCAATACGGTAGTTAAAAATAACAAGGCTTAGTAATATCTAACAAAATCGTAGCGTTATTTGTGTGAGTTATTTATTCACTCTACTTGTTTTATCTTGAACATGTTAGATTTCAAATATCGCAATATGTATATCACAAAAGTTGAAAGTCTCTAAATTAAATGTATCGCTACATGTAGACGAGCAAGAATGTATTTGTCGGATAATAATATTTATTTTTCAATCTAAACACCTATATATTCTTACAGCCCATACATATCTTAAAATTAAATGGAACTCGTCCTTTGTAGTATTGCATACCCTACTTTATGTCGACGACATTTTTTTGGTAATCGTTCTTATTTTATGCTTACTTCGTTTGGGTTGCGCATTGTAAAGTCTTGGTTTGGGTCCACACTCTGTGTTGGATATTAAATTGTTGGTGTTTATACTTGTATTCAAACAATTCCAACCGCAATAATGATCATATTTTTCACTCGTTACACGCACCAACTTACACTCATATTCATTTACTTAAGTATCAATGAACAAACTATGTACTTTCAAGCGACATGTTTACATCTCTTGAGCAAGCATCTTACTTGTTCTCTGTATAACTGCAATTTTCTTCACTTTCTTACCTCTGGCGATGTTCATCCAAACCCAGGAAACCCAGAAACTGACTTATCTCTAGATGAAAATTCTTCTTGTTACAGTGAAATCTTAAAGTGCGGACTAAGCATTATGCACATAAACACACAAAGTTTGAAACCTAAAATAGACATACTAGATATTGAAGTACAACCGTACGATATAGACGTCTACACTGAAACATGGCTTAAACAATCCGTAAGCAACGACGATATTAAGCTGTCCAATTTCCAACCCCAATACCTTGCAATAGAAGCGACAGAGTAGGTGGGGGGTTGCAGTATACGTTAAAGAGGGTCTTCATCTTATTGAGCGCCCAGACATATGTGTACAAGGGCTTGAAGCTACATGGCTCGAAATCACTATAAACCATATTAATCGGAGGTCATAACCGTCCTCCTGAGTCTAATAACGATTATTGGCTAAAGATGGAACAAAGTATCGATCAGGGTTTTAACCAACTAGTAGATAATGTGATAGTCACGGGTGATTTTAAAGTAAATATTTTAGATAACCCATTATCAAACAAAATGTCTAATCTTATTTTGTCGTACAACGCTAACCAATTCATAGATACTCCTACGCATTATACTGAACATTCGTCATCATTAATCGATTTAATTTTTGTAAAAAATAAAAACCACGTCTTTACTAGTTTCGTAGCTGATCCGTTCTTACCTAATATCACATACTTTCACTGCCCTGTTGTTACTGTTTTGAAATTTGCCAAACCTAAAGGTTCTGCTTATAAGAGACATGGTTGTATGACAACGGTAATTATAGTCTTTACAGGGCAGAATTAAGTAAAACTGATTGGGATAACATTCTTAACTTAGATAACCTTGACGATATTGCTAAAGATATTACAACTACGATTATGTCAGCTGCGACTCTAAGTATACCTAACAAAAATGTCAATATACGCCCGAATGACGTACCGTGGATGAACAATACAGTTAGAAAATTTATTAGTAAACGTCAAAAGCTACATAAACAGGCAAAAATTACTAACACTAAACAATCATGGGAAGCATTCATAAAGGCCCAAAACTTGGCAACTAATGAAATAAAAAAAGCAAAGTCTGAACATAATTTAAAAATTATAAACATGATTAACTCTTCACAACCTACCAAAAATCATGGTATAAACTAGCAAATTCTCTTCTTAATAAAACTACCGATCATCTACCAACTTTAATCAGTGACGGACAGGCAACGTCAAATGACTCCGACAAATGTACTATACTTAATGAATATTTCTGCAAACAGTCGAAACTCGAAAATAACGACCATTCGACCCCTCCACTTGTCAAAGTTACCGATACGGTCTTTTCCAGTATTTGCATATCTTCACAGGACGTCCTTGACGCAATATCTATCGTCAATCCAACAAAAGCTTCTGGACCAGATCTGTTAAATCCGCGATTAATTTGTGCAGGTGCCCGTGAACTTGCAACGCCTTTATCTTTATTCTTTAATAAGCTTCTATCAAGATCGTATTTTCCACTTCAGTGGAAACTCGCGAACGTGACTCCTATTTTTTATATGGAAGACCCATCCCAACCGTCAAATTATCGACCAATCTCACTTCTTAGATGTCTTGGCAAATTAATGGAAAGGTGTGTGTACAAATATGTTTACAACTACCTTATCTCGAATAACCTTCTATCTTCATTTCAGTCTGGATTTATTAAGGGCGACTCTACGGTCAACCAACTTACATTTCTGTACAATGATATTTTATCAGCATTGGATGAAGGCAGAGAAGTCAGAGCTATTTTTTTGTGAATTTCAAAAGCCTTTGATCGAGTCTGGCACCAAGGTCTACTATTTAAATTATCGTCAATTGGAATCGATGGATCACTTCTTCGCTGGTTTTCTTCATATTTGTCTGATCGCAAACAACGAGTTCTGTATCGTAGCTCTTCTTCATCTTGGTCATCACTAGGAGCAGGCGTCCCACAAGGCTCGATATTAGGTCCTCTACTATTCCTTATATACATCAATGATATCGTCAAAAACATACAATCTAATATCCATTTATTTGCGGACGACACAAGCATTTACATAATTGTGGACGATCCCGTAACTAGTTCCAATGTCCTTAATAATGACCTTGACACTATCTTCAACTGGTCACAGCAATGGTTTGTTTCATTTAACCCTTCAAAAACTGAACCTATGCTTTTTTCACGTAAACTTAACAAGTTAGTATATCCGGATCTTTCTATGAATCAAGTAAACATATCCCAATTTCAAATACATAAACATCTCGGCCTTACTCTGTCTGATGACGCTAAGTGGTCAACCCATATTCAACTTACAATAAGCAAAGCATGGAAAAGAATAGGAATACTCAGGTCTCTTATATTTACTCTCTCCAGATTATGTATACAGAAGATGTATTTTACATTCATTCGTCCTGTTCTTGAATACGGTGATGTTGTTTGGGATAACTGCACAAATGCACAAAAAGCTGAAATTGAAGCGGTCCAACACGAAGCAGCCCGTATAGTATCTGGCGCGACAACGTACTGCAACATACAAAAACTCTTACATGAATTAAACTGGGATACTCTTTCCGAACGAAGATAAAAACATCGTCTGATACTTTTTTATAAAATGATAAATGGTTTAACACCAAATTATCTCACAGAACTGATTCCGTCACTAAATAATCAACAAGGCAACAACTACAACCTTCGTAGTTTGGGAATACGTAGTATAAAATCTAAAGCAGAATCTTTTAGAAACTCATTCTTACCATCAACAGTGCGCGACTGGAATTCCCTCCCATATAAAAAACGCGCCCTCTCTTGAATCCATTAAAGCTCTCATCCATCCCCTTTGTATAGCATAGGAGACAGGTACGAACAGATTATGCACACAAGACTTCGCCTTGGTTGTAGCTCGCTTAACAATGACCTCCACAGAAGATCATTAACCGACTCTCCGTTATGCTCGTGCGATGCAGTTGAAACTGTCGACCACTTTCTTATTTATTGTCCAAAATACTCCAGTCTTCGAAACACCTTTTTTTCCAATCTCGCATGCCCGATCACAACATCAAACCTTCTTAACGGAAGTGAACGACTAACTCTCAATGAAAACACAATCATCATTTTAAATGTGCAAAAGTTCATTGCTGCTACTAAAAAATTCAACTCATAATGCGGACACCCATCCAAGTCTGACGATGCGCTCCCCCCCCCTTTTTTTTTTCTTTGTCATTGGTATAACATATGTATTTCTCTCTTATGTTTCCCCTTTTTGCTGATTTTACTTATGTTATTATAAGAAACATAATTAATTGTCTTAAATTATTAAATCTCAATCGTTATTGAATTTGAGACAACTTCAAAACATATTAAATTGTACGATCTATGAATACAATAATTCATCTAGTACAATATAATAATTCTTCTAAATTTTTGTATGTGCATTTTAAAAAATGGATTATTCAAGGTCGCCACATAACCAACGTATATGTACATTTTATGAGTTAAATAATCACATGGAAAGGAATTTATATAAGTTTTTCAAAGCTCGTTTTCCAAGCCATAAACAATTTCCATGTATATTTTGTCACTTGTCACCATGTGCGACACGTTTCTTTTCTGAATAAATACCGTTTAAACCAAACACTTGATTTAACGACTGTTAGTACAACTGCTCGAATGACATTGGTTGCGAGGCGAAGGCTCCAATAGACCTTTTCAGGTGTATAGCCACGAGCAGTTTAAACTCCTCCGCAGCTATTGTTAACGGATTAATTTCAATTCATCGAACACCACAAACACATCACAAGCTTAACAACGTGCTCGATTGTGTAAAAAAAGGCTAGATGGCTAAACACGTCATATCCAAGTGTAATGATTGGATAAAAAAAGGCAGATTAATTTGCATATTATTGGCATTTGTGGAGGCGTCTAAAAGCTTCGTTTAAATAGTCATGTTGCCATCTTAAGCCTCAGTCACACATTACCCGACTTTTACTGCCGTTATTGAGCCGAGAGCGTCCCGAATCAAATATTCCAAAAGTCGGGACAATATTCTGAGACATGTGCATTAAATTAATAAAAATGGTATGATATTCAATAAGATATTTGTTAAAAACAAATTAGCAAAAAGCCTGTAAAATTAAAACTCCAAGCGGGTATCGAACTCACGATTTGGGAACCATACGAAGAAATGGCAGTAGACAGCGCTTTAACCAACTGCGCTATCATGCTTTGTAAGGAGTCGTTTGTAAACTATGGTTATACAAAATGCACACAATTCTAACGTCAAAATGTAAGCAGGAAAAGGGCCAAACACAACCCATATTATAAATTGATTTTTACATCAGAATGCGTACACTCTGATCCCATTATATATACCCTGTTTTAATCGTACTTATATGCCAGTATTTATATATAAAAAAAAAAAAAATCATATTTGTTCAAAAAGAAATTGCCCCTTTGAGGCCCTTTTCGATTATATGGTCCCTTTAACATTTCATTTTCAGGCGTCTTGTGCTTAGAGTTAATTACAGTTTAATTATCTAATATATTTTAACTATTGTTTACTTAACTTTAAAAGGATTTATAATGGTATATGTAGTTAAAAAAAATACTATACTACAAAAATGGAACTTGAAGGAAACTATTTTTAGATAAACTTAAGATGTTTCTGACACACGGTCCTTCACTGTATGCATATTTTATGTATGCAATTTGTTTGAACGTTTTCCGTTGGAATTACTTTGAATTAGTTTACGTTTCTAGCGAATATAGCTATAATTGTATTATAATATTAGAATTCTAACGATAGTAACGTTTAATGTCGAGTAGTAATAAGAACTCGATTAAACTACAATTCCAAAACAATACGCTAATAGCGATATTAAGGAAAATGCGATTGTAAGAAAGCTCGACACAGTCCATAGACTATTTGACTAAATATTTAAACGAGTTATTTTGTGTTTAACAATATCCCACTGTTACATCGTTGTCATTGAAACTTTAACAGAATTAAACAGCAGCACTACATACTACCAACATATAACCATATTTATACACAAATATAACTCATCTGGTTTATCGAACATAGTGTACTGGGCAAAGCTTCACAAAGCTCCTTAAGAAAGCATAAAACATATCTTAAATTCATTAAAATCATAAACATTAGCATATTTAACACGCCTTAGTACCGGCTCCTGGTAAGTTAAACGACCGCGATAAATGAAAGACATATTTCTGTTTGTAGTTGTTATTGTTTAGATTTTCAAGTATTGAATATTATTTAAAGTTGTCCGGGGGGGGGCATAAAGAGTTGACACCGAAAATATAATGATAAAGAACCTTATACTTTTCCAGTAAATGCGAATTAAGAAGGAACATTAGGTCAAATCAATTTGTAAACATACTTTTCTTATTGACTAGATTGATTTCCAAAACTCTGAATCAATGGACATTTTGACCGAAGTTTCAGCAGCAATCTCAAAAAAATATACGCGTTTTTAAAGTGATGGTGTATCAAAAACTGTGGCACCCATTCCCAGCGATGGCATCCTTTTTCCGTACTATTGGTTATCGAAATAACATGTATAACATAACTAAATGCTTAACACATCATCATCAAGTACAAAAATCTTCCTCACGCCATATTTTGTTCGATAGACATGTACGTTCGGCTGTACGCTTGATTGTTCTACAAGTACAACAATCTTCCTCTCGCCATATTTTGTTCGATAGACATGTACGTTCGGCTGTACGCTTTATTGTTCTAGCAGTAATGAGTAGCTATGTTGAACCTTTCCACTACATTCATATTTGACATATGCTTACAATATATAAAGAGAATCCGGTCCCTGAACAATGTCACATTCGCCTTCAAAAGCAGGGAAATACGTTGTGATAAATGTTTTTGATTTTTCTACTTATTAAAAACATATTCATTCGTCTCTTGCTGAAACAATTTATTAAAACGAGGCCATTTATTTAAGAAATACTGTCAACCATAAAAGGGACACATTCACATAAATATCCATCATGGTTTAAATAGGTTTAATATTTAAAAAGAACGGTATGCTACTTTCCAACGTAAGTCCATTAGTTTATAAGGCAAATAACGAAGTAATCTTGAGTCAGACACTTACCTATTTGTACCAATATAATATAAGGCGTGTCGTGGGAAAACCGGGCTTAATGCATGTGCGTAAAGTGTCGTCCCGGATTAGCCTGTTCAGTCCGCACAGTCTAATCCAGGACGGCACTTTCCGCTGTTATGGTCTTTTCTGTTTCAAGGAAATCACATATAATCATAAATCCACTGTAGGCGGAAAGTGCCGTCCTTGATTAGCCTGTGCGGACTGCACAGGCTAATCCGGGACGACACTTTACGCACATGCATTGAGCCCGGTTTTCCCACGACAAGCCTCATATACATAGTGAAACTTCAGCTGCCTCAGCAGGAAATAGCTCTTGTTAGCAGCACAGGGTCCTTGATTCAGGCAAGTGATACATTGACAGATAACACAGCACAATACAGAAACACGTAACAAACAGAAAACATAAATATGAATAAAACTGGGTTCACCGCCTTGGAACGGTCAATACATAGCGTTGGGGAGTTCACACGCCAAACCTGGTCGTTCTGAAAAAACGGGGAGCCATATGGACAGATGGGCGGACAGACAGACACCATTTAATGCGATTAGATTATTATGTCTTATATACCCCGGTGATTTCTGATGCAGTACTTTCATCATCGGTGAATGGGCCGCTTTCTGATGTATCTATTGTCGAACGTGTGAGTAAGAAAGAAATACGTGAAAGAAATATACCCTGCAACATCTGCACATAGACTTTTGTAAGTATATATATGCAGGTAAAAGCTAGCTTTATCGCTTTCCTTACTTTAACGCAATCAGATTGATTAATCATCGTGTGTGTAAAAACTAATATGTTTACATTACGAAACCCAGTGCTTTATCTTTGGTATGTAAACTTGATTGTAAACTTGTGAAAGCTGGTTCGCAAACCATTTAAGGACAAATATTATTGAAGCTGCGTTTTATTAAACATTCAGGTATGTTGTTTTTACATTGTAACTTGAATATTTGTTCGACGCTTAACGAGTGAGAGTGTAGTGATTTATTTATTATATGTATTATTATTAAAATTATACCGCGAGAATTATTTTCATCGTTGGATTTTACTTTTATTAGATCGGTTTGATACTTACAGGTAGTCAAATTAGAATTACATTCCTTTCTAGGGTTTAGAAGGCTGGTTAATATAGCAATGACATTTCATCGAAAGATGCCATCTTACTGTGCAACTGGTAAGTAACTGCAATTTCTAAGCACGCTCCAACGCCACAGAATAGTCATACAGTACATCTAACGGGATGTTAATAGTGAATTCTCTCCTGGTGATGTCTCTTGAGTTTCGTTATTCTTATATTTGATCAAACGTAGACGTTTATATAAAGTCAACGACATGGATTGCACAATTGTTTGTTGGCAGCTAATGGTGTTGGTGTTTTCGTATTTCTCAAATTAAGCGTACAGCCGTAATAATATTAAGATTATGTATTATAATAATAATATTTCAGTGCTTCTATTCACCTTCCCAAGTCAGGTATTCACCGGGTGTCTTACGTCACCATCGGAAGTTCAACATGCCACAAACAATATAACCGGAAGTCCGCCGTTTGCAGACGGACGTGTGGCCAGTTATCAGTGCGAGGCTAACTACAACAGAGTAGGAGGCGGAAGTGTTTCTACCTGCACCGGAACAACGTGGTCGAGTGTAAGCCTCCAGTGCGCTATCAAGGAGTGCCCCGCAGTCAATTCACCGAGAAATGGACGCATCTCAAATTCACCGAGTTATACCGTTGGTACCGCGATGGAGTTTGAGTGCAACGCTGGATATAAATTAATCGGTACAAGTTCGCTTCGATGTCGTGTTGACCAACAGTGGAATCCGAGAACGCCCCCGACCTGAGATCCTGTCGATTGCGGAGACTTTAGAACAATAGTAAACGCCGAGGAGCCGTTTCAAGACACCGTGTCGGTAGAACGGAATCACTAAGGGGCCACTGTGCAGGTTCGGTGCTTTGATGGGCATGTCCGGGATGGCCCTGCCCGTGTAACGTGTCAGGCAGATGGGCAGTGGAGTATGAAACCCACGTGTGATATAAGCACGTGTCCGCCGTACCCAGGCCTGAAGTAGTCATGTGTAAAAGAATCAATGTTAATGAAAACAGTATTATTTATGACATGCACTGACGGTAGTACACGAACTGGTCCTTCTTCCGTGGATTGCGAAAACAACAACTGGACAGATTTGACCATGGCGTGCTATTGCCCTAGCTCAATAGATCCGATCCGATCTATGAATTCTGATTCAACATTTACGAACTGGATTCTAACGGTCTGTTGCCTCACAGAAGCAGATTACGATGGGATTGTCCGCCTGATCATGAGAGGCCTGAGTGGATCAATATCTCATGTAACGATGGTACGCTGACTGTAGGTGGCGTAGAAGTGAAGACCGACCATGCACCTGCCTTGTGCTCACGCAAGGTGACCGCAACAAGCACAGGTAAACAAACAACTGAAGTGGACAGATTACAATGTTAATCATATAAAAACTGTGTGTGTACTCCTTTTAAAAAGTTATACACTGCAAAGCGATCGTCACTTTAAAGCGTTTGTCAAGTATAACCATGAATGCATATTTGTTTACATAATTAATGCTTCGTGTTTACAGTTGCAAGCCCATCGGTTCGTAAAACATGGGGACAGAAAAAAAAGAAGAGTAAAGGTAATCACAAGCATGTGTATTTATTACAGAATAAACACATTTGAATGACATGCATTGACGGTATTATGTATTTGCATTCCATTAAAGATAGGTTACTATTTTTGGAATTTGTCCGAATATCCAGTGTATATTTGTACACATACACACTAAGATGTCCCGCTTCGGCGAATATCAAAACCGTTTTACCAAAATATCACATTAGCCTTTTTAAATATCATTGAACATTTTTGCAACTTGCGTCCTTTGTACTTCTTTCATCTTTGAAGAAACCAAATACCTTTATAACAGGTGTAATTGTGATTTTGAAAAAAACAACAACACAACAACATCACTGCCATCACTTTTAGACTGGTAGTTAAATCATGTGGTATTACAACAACATCACTGCCATCACTTTCAGACTGGTAGTTAAATCATGTGGTATTACAACAACATCACTGCCATCACTTTCAGACTGGTAGTTAAATCATGTGGTATTATAAAATGTTCATTGACACAACCACAATCATTAAGAGACTTCAAAAAAGTGTTAATAGCATCGAAAACAAACTGGAGGAGCTACAAAAAAGTGTTAATAACATCGAAGACAAACTGGAGGAGCTACAAAAAAGTGTTATAACATCGAAGACAAAATGGAGGAGCTACAAACGACGTTGAATCACATACTGAAGGGAAGCTGAGGCGTACACATAGCAGTAACGGATATATACCAGAACGGATATATACCAGGCAAATCTCCCACGCACATATGAGGCGTGTCGTGGGAAACCTGGGCTTAATGCATATGCGTTAAGTGTTGTCCCGAATCAGCCTGTGCGAATAGCCTCATATATATTTGACCATAAAAACCTTATTTATACACATATATAAATGTAATTTGCAGACATTACTGTCAATTATCAAATCTTTTAAACGGAATAATTATTGGTAAAATTGATAGGTCAGCTAATGTCATTTTGACCCATTAGTTGTTTCCGCTCCAAGGTAACATATTGACAGTATTTCTATTATGTGCGTTAGGAATTTTATCTAGTATATGAGAACAAGAGCGATTAGTTCATATTACCCTTTTGGTGGGACTGTGTATAAAAGTTGCCGAACTGGATCATAACACTTAATATTAAAATCACTGTCTCATATAATTATGTATTATAGAGTTCCAACTTAAATGATAACGAAAACTAAAATCGTAAAAAATAATTTTAGTTTTTAAGTGTTCTTGTAGCTGTTTTGAATGACATTTTATAATTTGGAAAGTATTTGCAATACCTACATCAATAAATAATATTGTTGTTTGTAAAAACAGGACACTCTTACCTGCTTTAGTTATAGCGTCCTATCGCAGTGAGAAAAAGCGCTTCCGGAGTTCCATAATTGGTTCTCGTTATGGGTGACTATAAAATAGCACCAGACACAATACAATACGGGACAAATTCGACACACATAAAAAGATGCAGGGTTAATTTGCAAGCTGAAGAGAAAGTAGGTTTTTAGTTAATGTTCAGTAAGTAAATTTGCGCTTTTAATGGAATAATAACTTCTTAAATTATTATGTTATGGTATATCCGTATAATGAAGTTTATACAAAAGCATGCTTCTCATAGATATGTTTATGTTGTTATTGTGTACCCTTTACCCCAATGCTGTTATTGTGTACCCTTTACCCCAATGTTGTTATTATGTACCCTTTACCCCAAACCCTTATTTAATGTATTGCGTTTTTGCCTGCTGCTTTTTTATTATCGTGCTACGTAAATGTGACAAGTGTGATGTTAATCTAAAGTGGAATACAGAATAACATCTAGTAAACTAATATAATTATATTTAAGCGTAAATGTATGCTAGCGTTTTGTTATATTTAAGAGTACATGTATGCTAGCGTTTTGGGTTTGTTATTTGCATTTGGTAAAACATTAAAGGCATTCTTTACTGCTGATGCAACAAGTCCAGTTATAAAAGTTAGTTGTTTCAGAGGTTTGAGCAATAATCAAATTATATCCCATTCGGCGTAAAAAAAGTTGTTGGTTTCCACTTACACGACCCCCCCCCCCTAATTTTTTCCACTGACCCTAAAAAAAATTCTGCCTATCGATCATTAACATTTTCTGGCTTTCGGAAAAAATAGCAGTTTTCGATAATATGTGGTTTTTGGTAAGAAGCAAGCATTTCGAATTAGTCTGCCGGAGACAGGCGCTCATGGCAATGACATTCCGTAAAGTACAGGCGCTCATGGCAATGACATTCCGTTAAGTACAGGCGCTCATGGCAATGACATACCGTAAAGTACAGGCGCTCATGGCAATGACATTCCGTAAAGTACAGGCGCTCATGGCAATGACATTCCGTAAAGTACAGGCGCTCATGGCAATGACATTCCGTAAAGTACAGGCGCTCATGGCAATGACATTCCGTAAAATACAGGCGCTCATGGCAATGACATTCCGTAAAGTACAGGCGCTCATGGCAATGACATTCCGTAAAGTACAGGCGCTCATGGCAATGACATTCCGTAAAGTGCAGTTTCTTTGATTCGAGGCATTTAAACAGCCTACATGTAGTCCAATATACCTCAACTGTGTGGTGAATATGGCGAGAAGAACAAAAACTTAAAGAAAACAAGTTTTTTACCTCCCTCCGTAGATTTTGTGGATACATAAGCGGAAACAACATATTTTTATTTTGGCATTAGGGTTGTGGCTTAAATTACACATACGAGGGGCGTCGTGGGAAAATCGGACGTAATGCATGTGCGTAAAGTGTCGTCCCGGATTAGCCTGTGCAGTCCGCACAGGCTAATCCAGGACGGCACTTTCCGCTTGTATGGTATTTTCTGTTTTAAGGAAGTCTCTTCTAACCATAAATCCAATGTAGGCGGAAAGTGCCGTCCTGGATCAGCCTGTGCGAACTGCACAGACTTATCCGGGACGACACTTTACGCACATGCATTAAGACCGGTTTTCTCACGACGCGGAACATATCACAATCACTTCACATTACCAATGTTCAATACTTTTGTTGTGTACCATGAATTCAAATACATGGCCAATAATGATTCCAATTGACATACATTTTGCTTTCTTTTATCTAATCATGATATGCGTGTAGCATGACAAAACTAAAAATATGTAAGTTTATTAGTGCTATATTTCGGCGAGTTGGTATTGTAAAATAAATAACAAGCAATATATTCTTAGAATATAAGATAAATGAAGAGCAGGAGATAAACCTTTTATTTATATCCTCTAAAAACAAATTTGCTAAAATCTTAAACAATATGGACGGATTTGTTAGTGGTTGGAGTGGTTACTGTGAACAACTAAGGGAGGAAACCGCAGCTGGAGATGTATTCATTCATCATAATGTTACTCCCCGTTGAACGCTGGTTTTCTTTAGACCTACTTTAAGTGTTATCAGCTTTAATATTTACAGCACGGTTACTTTACCAATATCGTACATGCAGTGTATAGATCGTGAAGTCTAACACAGTGGATAGTATTCACGCGTGATTGTTGCAGTTTACATTTGTTTTGAATACCACGTTCAGCGTGTTTTATGAAAAAAGGTGAATCAAAAATGGAATGGTCGGTGGATGAACTAGGAGATAAAGTGCAGGAAGCCTACACCCGGATCAAACCACGTGTATGGAAAACACCGCTGATGTACTCGCATTACCTGAGTGCGGACGGAGAGGCCGAAGTGTATTTAAAGCTAGGTATGGGTGTTGAGGTATGCACAGGCACATGTGGCTTTAGAGAGTTAGGAAGCGGCGTACGCCACCCCCATCTTGAAAAGACTGGTGTCTTCATTTCGATTTTAACTAACTGAGGCATACTCCTAATCAAAGAATGATACATGTTTATCAGATTTGTGATCATGTTATGTTTGTCTAATAGGTAAGTACACGTCTACTCTAAAAGCTCAATATAAAGCTAAATTAACATATCGCGCAATTTAACTGTCATTTATGTAAATTGTATAATTCATGCATGGGTAGGTACTGGTTTTTTTCCGTCGCCCCCTCTCTAACTCGAGTTCCGCTAACCGCGCTTGGTATGGATGTTGTTTGTCTGTTAAATATGTAATCATGTTTTCTTCCTTATACAAACACACCCGGATATTAAATCATTCAAGCAGTGAAGCCTATTTAATATGGTTTATGAAAATGAGAAAATATAAAAACAGAAAATAATTTCATATTTCATATATTAACACTTTTTTCATATATTGTTTCTTATCATATATGTTTTTACATCCAATCATAAATAAGGCGTGTCGTGGGATAACCGGGCTTAATGCCTGTGCGTAAAGTGTCGTCCCGGATCAGCCTGTGCAGTCCGCACAGGCTTATCCGGGACGGCACTTTCCGCCTACAGTGGATTTATGTTTAGAAGATACTTCCTTGAAACAGAAAATACCATAAAAGCAGAAAGTGCTGTCCTGGATTAGCCTGTATGGACTGCACAGGCTGATCCGGGACGACACTTTACGCACACTCATTAAGTTCAGTTTTCCCACGACACGCTACATTAATGTTTTATTTTGCTTAAATCTTCGGAGAGAATATTGAACGGACTAAACATCCGAGTATTACGTACGGTAATCTGCATTTCAGAAAGCGAACAATTAACCGGTTCGTTTAAACTGCGAGGGGCGTTCAATAAAGTACTCACTTTGAACCAAAACCCTGATCAGCTAAAGAGGGGCGTCACAACTGCATCGACGGGTAACCATGGTTTGGCTTGTGTATGTATACCACTGTAGGGATACTTTACTTTTGAATACCGTTATGAAGTTCACACAATCGTTTATCTGATTCAGATTATTATTAATACAAAATTATTTAGTGTTTTCATATCGTTTATTGATAACTTTAAAATAAAAGATTTAACGCTTTATGCGCTTATATTATAGATCACTTAGTTTTTCTTTACCCATACTATATTTTAGAAGTAATTTTCGATTAATCATTGTTTATCTGCCAATAAACAACGATTTGAGTTCTGATGCGTAGGAATTAAACCACGAGCGATTTGCCCGAGTGGTTTGATAGCCAAGCATCAGATCGACAAATAGTTGTTTATTGACAGATAAATAACGATAATTCGAAAATTATTTCGATTTCTTACATGATTTCACAAATATTTTAGGAATTGTAATGAGAACTACTTTTTACTATGCTCCGCTCAGAAACGGAACTTCCTTTTGCGTTGTTTATTGGGAGTTTAACAACGATTATTTAGTTCTTAGTCTATAGAAATCTTAGCGAGTATCATGTTCGATTTAAATAGTATCTAGTAAATAGATGGAGTTCGACGGTTTAATTACATTACTAGTACATAGTTTATTTGATGATATTTTCCATGTAACGAAATCAATAACATTTAACAAATATGGCCATAATGGTCAATGGACAATTTAATACAATGTAATTGCAACTAGTTCAGATTCCGTATTTCACCGACCCATGTTTAGACGTTAGAATAGAGAATAGACTTAGACTTAAGACAACGTACATGTGCGTTCGCCAATATGCTGGGTACCTCTGCTACTTATGTTATGGTCTAATTACCCCAAAACGGAAGTCACATCCTGAGGGTTAAATGTGTCAGTTAGGTAATAAGCACATACAGTTGAGTGCAGGATGCATATAATTTGTAAAATACAGTTTAAATAATATGTTTTGGTATCATTTTAAAGGTATATATGTAAGTAATAAGAAAAAAAACCCATAGTTTTTGTGCACTTTTTTGTCTAGTGGTTCCCAGCTTCATAACTTTTGGCCCATGTATTCATGCGCAAAATGGCAGCCTCTATTCCATGCCCGTCAAAACCGGTGTGTTTTTTCTAAGGTAACTATTTTGAGTTACAACGCATATAATTTTTTGACATGCTGTTTTTTTAAAACGGTTATGGCCTTATCTTTCCAACAATGTATGGTGATATATTGGAAAGTAGCTTGGTCATGGTGAAAATTGAGATCAAACTTGGAATATTTTATATGTAACAAAGAAGGAATTTATTTGCGCATGCGTAACCTTTTGACAAATCATTCTAAGTTTAGAATGAGAATTTGGCGAATACTAAGAAAGACTCAAACTAGAATTGTTCTTAGAATAGAACAGTTTCAAAAATATTCTTTTTTCTTACCTCTTAATCTAACAATGGGATGGTGAATTCGGGCCCAGAGGCAACCAGTACAGACAATTGAAATAAGTCGTGTCGTGGAAAACCCGGGCTTAATGCAGTGGGTTTATATTTGGAAGAGACTTCCTTGAAACAGAAAAAGCATAAGAGCGGAAAGTGTCGTCCCGGATCCGCACAGGCTGATCCGGGACAACACTTTACGCATGTGCATTAAGCCCGGTTTTCCCGCGACATGCCTCAAATTATATGTTAATGATGTGACCGTTTTCAAGAAAACGTTTGATTTGCATTGCAGGTAATAGCGTGCAAAGCCTGCAATGTGCCACTGGAGATATTCGCGTATGAGGAAGTCAACCCGTCCAAGCTGCAGAATCTGAGGGATCACGGGGTCAAGGTCACGCTGCACGGCCATGACTGTTTGGATGCGGAAATAAAGGCCCGCCAGACCGCATCGGTAGGATGACCAACTTTTTCGTAGTCTTCTTATATAGTATCTGAAATATTATTATGATCATACCGCTTACGAGGATATATATTTTTGTCTTTGTGCGAGCTTGTGTGATTGTGTGATTGTGCAGAACCTGAAAATGTTGCCATTGTTTAAATTTGTGGACGCATTGTTTAAATGTGTGCGTGAGGGGTAAAAAAGTAGTTTGTTTCCGCTCAACCGACCCCACCAACCCCGAATTTTTTCCGCCGACTCTAAAAGGTTTGTTGTTTTGCATATCGATCATTAACTTTTTCTGACTTTCGGTCTAAAGAGCAGTTTTCGCTTATATGCGGCTTTTGGGCAATTTATATTAAAAAAAGGAATTTCAAACTCATTCTTGGACCTTATTTATAGCTAACGTACAGTTTTTTTTATGGGATGCGTTTTAACATTTTACAGTCCAATATACCTAAACTGTGTGGTAAACATGCCGCGAAGAAAACAGTTAAAGAAATAAAGAGTTCCCCCCCCCCCCCCATCAGATTTATTTTTGGAGATGTAAGAGGAAACCAACAATTATTTTATTTTTGTTACCTTATTGCGCGCCTGCATGGGCTAATTTATTTAACAGTTAATCAAACTGAAATCGCATGGCGTTTAGTTTCAATCATATGAGAAAAACGCTCATCTTATTTGAATTTGTTTGACGATATCACTGATTTAAAGTGGTCGGTCAAAACAGCAATATATCTGCTTTTTCATCAATTCTATATAAACGTTTGAACAACCAACGTTTATACTTAATTTAATAACATGTATTACTATTCTGATTTATTCAGGAGACCGGTAAGCTGTACATATCCCCCTACAACGATATCGATGTCATGGCGGGAAACGGAACTGTGGGGTAATAGCGTGGGAACATCATAGATTTAAGAAATAATTTACGAGTAATCATTGTTTATCGGCCAAGAAAACGTTCTGATGCTTAGGAATTAAACCACTACGGCGTTAGCCCGAGTTGTTTAATAGCCACTCATCAGAACGACAAAGAGATGTTTATTGGTCGATAAACAAAGACAATGCGAACATTATTTCGATTCTAACATGATTTGACATATATTTTTGCATTTGTAATTGGAACTACTTTTTACTGTGCTCCACTCAGAATAGGGACTTCTTTTTGCGGTGTTTATTGGGTAGTTTAACAACGATAATTTTGTTCTTAGTCTATAGAAAAATTAACGTGTATCATGTTAGAATTGTTTATAATGAACATTTTCTAGTGTATTTAAACATCATGTTTTTGTTTAAGTATTGTTTAACAAATGATAAAACCCACGATTGCCAAAGAGTAAAAATGGTAAATATGTACGTACATAATTTCAAACGGAATCATCCCAGCCATATACATTCGTAATCGTACATTTAGCTGTGAGATATACGAAGACCTACCGGACGTGGACTACGTCCTGGTGTCCGTTGGTGGTGGCGGCTTCATCGGCGGAATAGCTGCCTATCTTAAGAAAGTGAATCCCAAAATACAGGTATGATTAGAACAATGATGTACAGAAGACTTGTTTAGAATACTAGTTTATAATTTAAAAAACTATTCGGCCAGTTTTTCTCTTGTCGTATTGCGACAAAACTATCGTGTTATTCATACAGTTAATGTCTGACAGCCATGGTTCATATTATACAATACTATAATTAGTTCAAGTGTACTGATTTTTATGCTACATATCTTTTTATGAATTAGTTGTGACCAGTTTTGAGTAAGTTTGCGAAATTAAAATGAATCACTGCAAATGAACTATTTAATGCCAGAAACTACTTACTACTGGCCACTACTTACTGACGAAAACTTTTGAAACACGGGGTGTTTGATAAATAAAATACAAAACGCACGTCATCTTTACTACTTAATTTCATAAGTATGATTACGATGATAGTAATAGAACATACTATCTCTGCGACATGAACTATTTAAATCTTCATCAGATCATAGGTTGCCAGCCTCGTAACTCCAAGGTCATGTACGAGTCGGTCAAGGTCGGTCACATCAAGCACGAGGAATCGCTAGCGACGCTCTCCGATGGTACCTCAGGCGACATAGAAGATGGGTCGGTAAGTAGAGTGCTAATAATCGTCTTCTCAGCGAACAAGGTTCAAGTGTTGAAAACCGTTCAGAAAAGTAATGTCCTCTCACAGGAACATTTCATACATGTATATGATTTTCGACCAAAATAGCCGGTATATTATATACATGTACAAGTAATGCAGCTTGTCTTTTAATGCATTTAGTAATATTTAAGGATACATACTTAACTTAATTGAATATTAGGTGTTGTGTACTAGAAGTTGCAATAGTAGAATAGCAGAAGCAGCAGTAGCAGCAGCAACAGTAAATACAGTAATAGCAAGCATACCGCTGCAGGACCCGTGTTCACCAACCCATTCTCAGACGCAAGAATAGACAAGCAAAAATACTTCGTTCGCAAATATGCCTGGTACCAATGGTGCTTATGTTTTAATGCATCATTCTAAATCAAGAAATTTGAAATCATCGTTGGTGGATACCAAATGAAATTCAAACTGACAGCGTTCTTGAAATAGAACACTTTCATGAACATAATATATGTTATTTTTAAAGCAGCAGTATGTTAATTAAATCAAACTTTGCAGAAATCGTTTCTAATGGACATGTTACCGATCAAAATGCAAAACAACGCATTGAAATTGGTAAACTAATAACGTTTTGGTAAATTTTTATCGTAAACTTATCTGTACGCGATAGCTGGTGATGCCTGTGGAGTAAATCAGCATGTACATTAGTGTATATTCCGTTCGTACCAAGCGTTTTCGATCAGAGACATTATAAAATGCCTTTCGTTTATAAGAAACAGTTATCAGTGGAATAAACGTAATTAACGTTCATTAGAATAATGCCAATTTAAGATGTATTGAATTCTATTCTATAGACTGCGGCTTTAAGTCTCAAGTCTAGGACGAGGTTGGTAAATACGAGCTCAGGAATGCACGAGAACACGTGCAGGTACACCAACACAATCCATACACGTTACAGGTTACGTTTGAGCCGTGCCGTCGCTACGTGGACGACTGGATCTTGGTGGATGAGCAGCAGATCTCAGACGCCATCTTACTCATGCTCGATAAACACCACAAAGTACGTGACCCATTGTTCCATAAAGCCAGAAGATGGTATCAGCCCTCTTTGCACATACGTGTCAGCCCATGAGATTTTTGGCCCAAATGCGGTATCTGTGCGAAAATGAGCTATGGGCAGTTTTGAATACACTGATATGTGTAGAAACTGGAAATGGCTTCCATTTTTCTCAAGAATTAGCAGTTTAAGTAAAATCACCATAACGACAACATTTCACATTTCATACAGACTTTGATGTTTGTCATGCATACAATACAGAACCTAGCATGATGAGGACAAATAATTTATATGATATATATTTACTGGTCTGCCTTTCACGGAGCCAAAAAATATTCAATAGATGGTTGTCTATGGGCAAGGCCAAGACAAGAAATCATATCAAATAAATACATGTGGTTGTTTGTATATGCAGAATAAACCATAAAAGTATGAAATGAATGTTGTGTTGATGGACAGATTTTCAAGACTTAAACAGATAATGTTGAGAATTTAATCAGAATCCATTTCGTTTCTAAAATATCACGTGTCTCAACTTTGACGTCAGTTTTCTCGAAACGAGGCATGCCGCAATTGGGATAAAAATCTCATGGGCTGCCACATATGCTGATAGCACCTTGTGGCTTCCAAGGGACGATATCTATATTTCTCCTAAGAACAAAACATTTTCCAACTTGGGTGACCACCCCCTTTATTCGCTGGAGATTAAATGAATTACATTTGATTATTAATTGCTAAAAAGTGATTCGATAACCGAGAACTCGTTTTTAGACTGTTGGCGGAAGCCAACGGTCTTTTGGGAGGGTAATTTCCAAAACAGGAATCGCGGAAAACTACTTTTTTTCTTTGCAGGCTATTAGTCAGTAAATCGAAACCAGAAAGGGTTCTTCTTCAAAACAGCAAAATTTTACACCCGTTTTCTAAAATTTTAATTATTGAAAGATAATGTATGTAATATGTATTATAATGTGTATATCATGTGATTTATTACAATTACAGTTTGTTAAAAAAGGTAAATTTATAAAAAAAAATGTAACTTTAAGCAAATGACACCCCAGCTTTTGCTATTTACTTGTATGTAACCATAATATTCACCTGAGTGTCCTGGAATAAGACCACCAAATTAATGCACTACATCGGTTATTTTTGACTCGTTGCGGAAGTGTTTTTTCTTGTTACTTATGCGCATTCTGGATATTTTGACAACAAATTACTGCAATTTATTAATTTTAAACAGTACTACGAAAAATCGAGAGCTAGCATCGTATGACCTACTTTTGACTAACTAGGCTACGGACACATGTCTATAAATAAATATGTTTATTTATATATCTTTGCCTACGAAGCACTAACAATCGTTGCGCCTAACTACTACGCTTCATCGGTTATTCTGGCCCGTTGCAGATTGACTTGTTAACTGGCATGTATATCATAAGATTTGCATAAGATAATTACCTCGAAAAAATAGTTTTTCGTTACTTACATGTTAGTTTTTATGATATCGTATCGTATATATAAAGGTGGGAAATGGAACTTCATTCAAACAAATGTTTCCTTTTTAGCAAAAATGCACTAATAATTCACATACTTTAAGTTTCTTTTGTCGCCAACAGTCTTTCTTAGCTGTCAGCGTTTTGATTGTAATTACTGATGAGAGGCATAGTTAAATGTTGTTCAGTCATGATCATTTTCTGTAGTGTGGTGTGTGTATTGTACTTCGTTATAAAGACGATTGGGTACTTGCCTCATATAAAGGACATAAGGAGGTTAAAACGGTTTCTCTCCTGCTGATGTTCCGTTTTTTTTCATATCTTATATGAATCCGATTTTCTTTTCGACACTCACGGCGCTGTAAATATATCTTGCAGTTGATCGAGGGAGCGGCGGCGGTGGCTGTAGCGTCCTTTCTCAGCGAGAAACAGCGCTTCCGGGGCTCCAAGGTGGTCCTGGTGATGTGTGGATGTAACATCGCAACGGACACAATACGGGAGATATTGGACTCACATAAATGAACATCTAGTCATTATAATTTGAAAAAACAACAACATAACAATTCATATGAGAAAAATACTATGAGGAGTGTCGTGTGAAAACCGGGCTTAATGTGCGTAAAGTGTCGTCCTAGATTAGCCTGTGCAGTCCGCACACGCTAATCCAGGACGGCACTTTTCGCTTTCTTGGTAGTTTCTATTTCAAGGAAGTATCTGCTAAACATAAATTCACTATAGGCGGAAAGTGTCGTCCCCGATTAGCCTGTGCGGGACGACACTACGCACATGCATTAAGACCGGTTTTCCCACGACACGCCTCCTATTATTTTGGCATCGTTGTTATTTTCGTTATTATCCAGAAAATAAAATATTGCAACGAAACACATTATTTTATTAGATATAGACTAATAAAATGTCCCTGTGTTTATTCTGCGTGCAATGTATTATTTTTGGGGTATTCTATGGGAAATTGGTTGAATTGTACTGATATATTATTGTAGTCACCCCTTTATTTTCAATTATTTTATAAACCTGATTGAGGGTACAGTAACTTGGCAATTCCGCACAATCTTGGGTAAACATCACTTAATGCGACTGAGAAAGAAAACACAAAGCCTTCGAACACGCTTGAAAACACAACATTCGTTTGCAAGTAACATCGATTAGAACACAAAGATACGTTTAACAAATTAATGGAAACCATTGTCATAAAATAAGCAAAACATGCACTACTATAATTCTGTTACTGTAATTGGTGGCTGTAATGTATGCCGTAATACACATGTTACCTTTCTTTTTAGTTAATCGTCCATCAAGGAAATATGTGAAATAATTAATTTTAATGTAACAAATTAAAACTACATAATAACTATCGCACAGTATAAACATTCCCGAAACCAATTGTACAGTATATACATGTACGTGACAATATGACACGAACCGTGACGGCACGCATATTAAATACACTGTATACATTAAACATAAATTAACATGTCTACTAACCAGGTACATGCTACATCCGATCACATGAAGGTGAAATGGGAAACAAGATTCACATGTATAAAGTCGCCTGTAATATAAATACAAATAACAATGTATTACAAACCTAGATATAAACTATACTTATAACAATAATAATAATAATAATAATAATATCATTCTTTATCGTGGTCCATCTACCATGTGGGTCATGACTTCGACTAAAATAACACCGAATAAATAAGTACAAGTTAATATTCCGGCTGCACTTTTGCAAGTATCACTCTTCTGCAAAGGCGATGCTCAACGCAAATGGCGTTTTTCCCTCCGGAAAGTCCTGCATCTGGAATGAGCGCCCCTGTGGCGTCTCTCTCGTAGACAACTTGTCCATAATCATCAAAATGGTGTTTGTGAACTAAAGAAGATCTGGAGGCCACTTCACGAGCAGTTTTGGTCAATATTTGAAGAAAGTCAATTGTCGGACCTTCTTGGCCGTCAATGACTTGGCGTAAAGCATGTATCAGCCAAGACCCTGTTTCGGTATTGGACTTTGCAAGCCTGTTCGGTGTTGTAGCATAGACTACGATTGTGTCTTTGGACAGATTAAGTGGTGTCATTGGTATGTCCTCTTGGTCCTGTCGGTGAATAGGCCTTCGTATGGCATCTTGGCGAACATTCATTTGTATGCCAACTTGGCGTACACTCATTTGTATGTCCTCTTGGGGAACGACTGTTACGTTCCCAGGGACCACTTGAACGTCGTCTGTATCCATAGCTCGGCTTTCTTGTGGTGTCTGATGCAAACCTAAAAACATGAAATACAAATCAGGAGAAAATAGACTGTATATGAACATTCATATGATCGTTTAACTGCCAAACACTTCAGACAGACAAAGAGCGTGCAAAAAATTTGTGTCCTAATTGGGCTTAGTATTATTTATGAAACTGGAGTTATCATTAAGCAATTTGTGACGAACGATCTTGATGCAGCTTTGTCAAGATTTATATTTATATTCGAACACCAAGAATTAGACTTATTGGCTTACCGGCTACTGTAGCGTGTCCTCCAGTACTTATTGTATTTATAGGCATGCCGGAATCGTCTGCTGAAATAGTGTAATAGTGAGTTATTAACCTGTATACACACCACCGACTTGTCCTGACTGAGTTATTAACCTTGTATACACATCAATGACTTTTCCTCAATGAGTTATTAACCTGCATACACATCACCGACTTGTCCTGACTGAGTTATTAACCTTGTATACACATCAATGACTTGTCCTCAATGAGTTATTAACCTGCATACACATCACCGACTTGTCCTGACTGAGTTATTAACCTTGTATACACATCAATGACTTTTCCTCAATGAGTTATTAACCTGCATACACATCACCGACTTGTCCTGACTGAGTTATTAACCTTGTATACACATCAATGACTTTTCCTCAATGAGTTATTAACCTGCATACACATCACCGACTTGTCCTGACTGGGTAATTAACGTGTTTTCGGGTACACACAAGGTTTACATTCCTTTACAAATATTTTACATTTATCAGAACGCGTGCAAATACTTCGTGGCTTGAGCTAACGAAAATACCTGCAAGCCGAGTTAGGATTAAAAAGGTTAAACAAAATAACTAATTATAATTATTGTGCGATTTTATTGACCTGACACTCATGAATATTCCGTTTAATTTCGTAAATCTATTTTAAGCTACTAATTCAGATAGGAGACGTAGACGCGAATATGTATCGATTAAATCTTTATTCCGTTACAGTTGATACTGTCGTGCAGTGGTAAGCACGCACAGTTTGTAAGCGTGATGTTGTAGGTTCAAATCCCAGAACAGGCACTTTTATTTAATTTAATTTATTTAATGGATCATTTTGCTGACGTCATGACACGAAATCTCATCATCAGCCTCGATTCTGACACAGAAGAGATGTGCACCGATACTGTGAGCGAAAATGTAGTTGTGAATGCATTTTTATGTAGATAAAGTGAATTAACTAATTACAAAAAAAAAAAAATGAAAAAGGTTAAAAATGCTAAAATAAAGAAAAATGTCATGAGAATAAGTGATGTTAAAAGAAAATAAGAAAAAAAGAAAGATTTTGGGCGGATTCGAACCACAGTCATTGTGATTCAAAGTCTAAAACACTATCCACCGCGCCATTCTTCCCGACACTTGTTGATGGTTTAAAAAAAAAAACTTTTTGTGTGACTATGAAATCCGCGCTTTACACGCTAGATAAACATTAACCGATATAAATAAACAAACCGGCGCTACCGGAGATTAACGAGTGCCAGGTCAATAAAATCGCACAATACATATTATTGTCCTTGAATTGACATAGTTTTGAAAAAAAGCAAACCCAGTTTTAAAAAATCTAACATTGGCTCATTGGTTTACCTGCTCCAGGTGCATTTATCTCCATAACTTCTGCCGTAGTATAATAATACAGAAAACGCATGATCAACGCCAAAGCTTCACAACGTTAATAACGTATGATAAACGGGTTTTGTGAAATGCTTCACAGTTATCAGGTAACATTTCTTTGACCTTTACTATTTACAAACAGCGAACGTGTACGTTTGAACGTTGAAATGCAAGTACAGGTTCGAGAAACGGCTGATGACCCTTGTGTATAGTGAAGGGAACAGATCACAGATTGACGACTTTGAAATGCAAGTACAGGTTCGAGAAACGGCTGATGACCCTTGTGTATATTGAAGGGAACAGATCACAGATTGACGATTTTGAAATGCAAGTACATGTCGAGAAACGGCTGATGACCCTTGTGTATATTGAAGGGAACAGATCACAGATTGACGACTTTGAAATGCAAGTACAGGTTCGAGAAACGGCTGATGACCCTTGTGTATATTGAAGGGAACAGATCACAGATTGACGACTTTGAAATGCAAGTACAGGTTCGAGAAACGGCTGATGACCCTTGTGTATATTGAAGGGAACAAATCACATATTGACGATTTTGAAATGCAAGTACATGTTCGAGAAACGGCTGATGACCCTTGTGTATATTGAAGGGAACAGATCACAGATTGACGATTTTGAAATGCAAGTACATGTTCGAGAAACGGCTGATGACCCTTGTGTATATTGAAGGGAACAGATCACAGATTGACGATTTTGAAATGCAAGTACATGTTCGAGAAACGGCTGATGACCCTTGTGTATATTGAAGGGAACAGATCACAGATTGACGATTTTGAAATGCAAGTACATGTTCGAGAAACGGCTGATGACCCTTGTGTATATTGAAGGGAACAGATCACAGATTGACGATTTTGAAATGCAAGTACATGTTCGAGAAACGGCTGATGACCCTTGTGTAAATTGAAGGGAACAGATCACAGATTGACGATTTTGAAATGCAAGTACATGTTCGAGAAACGGCTGATGACCCTTGTGTATATTGAAGGGAACAGATCACAGATTGACGATTTTGAAATGCAAGTACATGTTCGAGAAACGGCTGATGACCCTTGTGTATATTGAAGGGAACAGATCACAGATTGACGACTTTGAAATGCAAGTACATGTTCGAGAAACGGCTGATGACCCTTGTGTATATTGAAGGGAACAGATCACAGATTGACGACTTTGAAATGCAAGTACAGGTTCGAGAAACGGCTGATGACCCTTGTGTATATTGAAGGGAACAGATCACAGATTGACGATTTTGAAATGCAAGTACATGTTCGAGAAACGGCTGATGACCCTTGTGTATATTGAAGGGAACAGATCACAGATTGACGATTTTGAAATGCAAGTACATGTTCGAGAAACGGCTGATGACCCTTGTGTATATTGAAGGGAACAGATCACAGATTGACGATTTTGAAATGCAAGTACATGTTCGAGAAACGGCTGATGACCCTTGTGTATATTGAAGGGAACAGATCACAGATTGACGACTTTGAAATGCAAGTACAGGTTCGAGAAACGGCTGATGACCCTTGTGTATATTGAAGGGAACAGATCACAGATTGACGATTTTGAAATGCAAGTACATGTTCGAGAAACGGCTGATGACCCTTGTGTATATTGAAGGGAACAGATCACAGATTGACGATTTTGAAATGCAAGTACATGTTCGAGAAACGGCTGATGACCCTTGTGTATATTGAAGGGAACAGATCACAGATTGACGACTTTGAAATGCAAGTACAGGTTCGAGAAACGGCTGATGACCCTGG
Organism: Congeria kusceri; assembly: GCA_027627225.1. Taxonomy (NCBI): domain Eukaryota; kingdom Metazoa; phylum Mollusca; class Bivalvia; order Myida; family Dreissenidae; genus Congeria; species Congeria kusceri. The sequence continues at coordinate 5,058,895 of CM051027.1, read as the reverse complement.
TGTATATTGAAGGGAACAGATCACAGATTGACGACTTTGAAATGCAAGTACAGGTTCGAGAAACGGCTGATGACCCTTGTGTATATTGAAGGGAACAGATCACAGATTGACGATTTTGAAATGCAAGTACAGGTTCGAGAAACGGCTGATGATCCTTGTGTATATTGAAGGGAACAGATCACAGATTGACGATTTTGAAATGCAAGTACAGGTTCGAGAAACGGCTGATGACCCTTGTGTATATTGAAGGGAACAGATCACAGATTGACGATTTTGAAATGCAAGTACAGGTTCGAGAAACGGCTGATGACCCTTGTGTATATTGAAGGGAACAGATCACAGATTGACGATTTTGAAATGCAAGTACAGGTTCGAGAAACGGCTGATGACCCTTGTGTATATTGAAGGGAACAGATCACAGATTGACGATTTTGAAATGCAAGTACAGGTTCGAGAAACGGCTGATGACCCTTGTGTATATTGAAGGGAACAGATCACAGATTGACGATTTTGAAATGCAAGTACAGGTTCGAGAAACGGCTGATGACCCTTGTGTATATTGAAGGGAACAGATCACAGATTGACGATTTTGAAATGCAAGTACAGGTTCGAGAAACGGCTGATGACCCTTGTGTATATTGAAGGGAACAGATCACAGATTGACGATTTTGAAATGCAAGTACAGGTTCGAGAAACGGCTGATGACCCTTGTGTATATTGAAGGGAACAGATCACAGATTGACGATTTTGAAACGCAAGTACAGGTTCGAGAAACGGCTGATGACCCTTGTGTATATTGAAGGGAACAGATCACAGATTGACGATTTTGAAACGCAAGTACAGGTTCGAGAAACGGCTGATGACCCTTGTGTATATTGAAGGGAACAGATCACAGATTGACGATTTTGAAACGCAAGTACAGGTTCGAGAAACGGCTGATGACCCTTGTGTATATTGAAGGGAACAGATCACAGATTGACGATTTTGAAACGCAAGTACAGGTTCGAGAAACGGCTGATGACCCTTGTGTATATTGAAGGGAACAGATCACAGATTGACGATTTTGAAAGGCAAGTACAGGTTCGAGAAACGGCTGATGACCCTTGTGTATATTGACGGGAACAGATCACAGATTGACGATTTTGAAATGCAAGTACAGGTTCGAGAAACGGCTGATGACCCTTGTGTATATTGAAGGGAACAGATCACAGATTGACGATTTTGAAATGCAAGTACAGTTTCGAGAAACGGCTGATGACCCTTGTGTATATTGAAGGGAACAGATCACAGATTGACGAATTTGAAATGCAAGTACATGTTCGAGAAACGGCTGATGACCCTTGTGTATATTGAAGGGAACAGATCACAGATTGACGATTTTGAAATGCAAGTACAGGTTCGAGAAACGGCTGATGACCCTTGTGTATATTGAAGGGAACAGATCACAGATTGACGATTTTGAAATGCAAGTACAGGTTCGAGAAACGGCTGATGACCCTTGTGTATATTGAAGGGAACAGATCACAGATTGACGATTTTGAAATGCAAGTACAGGTTCGAGAAACGGCTGATGACCCTTGTGTATATTGAAGGGAACAGATCACAGATTGACGATTTTGAAATGCAAGTACAGGTTCTAGAAACGGCTGATGACCCTTGTGTATATTGAAGGGAACAGATCACAGATTGACGATTTTGAAATGCAAGTACAGGTTCGAGAAACGGCTGATGACCCTTGTGTATATTGAAGGGAACAGATCACAGATTGACGATTTTGAAATGCAAGTACAGGTTCGAGAAACGGCTGATGACCCTTGTGTATATTGAAGGGAACAGATCACAGATTGACGATTTTGAAATGCAAGTACAGGTTCGAGAAACGGCTGATGACCCTTGTGTATATTGAAGGGAACAGATCACAGATTGACGATTTTGAAATGCAAGTACAGGTTCGAGAAACGGCTGATGACCCTTGTGTATATTGAAGGGAACAGATCACAGATTGACGATTTTGAAATGCAAGTACAGGTTCGAGAAACGGCTGATGACCCTTGTGTATATTGAAGGGAACAGATCACAGATTGACGATTTTGAAATGCAAGTACAGGTTCGAGAAACGGCTGATGACCCTTGTGTATATTGAAGGGAACAGATCACAGATTGACGATTGACAATTGTCCGACTTCTTGACACAGATTCCAACAATACAAGAATAGTGTATATACCAATAAAAGAATAGCGTACATAAAGGAGCGAAATAACACTAGGGACATATAAATATACTGCAAATACCGTTTTGTTAATTAGTAATTATTAGTTGAAGTTAATACAATTATAAAGCGTTTGTAACGCTGAACGATGGAATAATTTGGAGTGTTTCTGTAGGTACAACAACATAGAACAAAAGACGGTGCAGTCACTGAAATGTCAGAGTGTAATGTCAATAAATTATAAAACTTTAAAATTTAAAACAATATGCAATAATACAATACTGTCACATTGAAAAATACCGTTTATTCGAAACGTACACTATACATGTGTAACCTAACTGAGATACGTTTCGGCCTTGAACTCGCGAAATCCGATTACGCCAAGGTTTAAACACGAAGTATATTTACCAACTCGTATATGAATAGTAGTTGGAAGAAACATACATTGGCAAATGTTCAAAACCGCATATTGAAGAAAACCAATATAAATATCGATGCAATAAAGCAATCTTATTGTTTATAGACCTTGATATCTAGTGTACGCATTTCTTACCTCGGTTTACGGTCTCTGCTTGCCTGCAGGCTTGAACAATAAGAATCTTCAGTTTTCCTTTAAGTCGCTGGTTCTCTTCAAGCCATTTGATGATATCGGGCAGGGGTACGTATTCCTCGCGGTCGTAGTTGATGGACTGCAGGTTCAGTACGCCATTCCTATGTAGGCCGTGTGTGCTGACGGCGAATACCAGACAGTCGACGTTGGAAAAGTCGTAGTGATGAATAAGGCATCGCAGGCAACATTTTAGCGGGTCAGCGTTGTTAGGCGACGGTTCAAGTTTCTCGTCCTTCATAACTGGGTTACAAGTGTGATCCAAGCGAAACAACGGCACATTGAAGGTCATATAATGGGGGCTGGTGTTAATCCACCGAAAGCCAAACGTAGTTTGAAATATGGCTTGTACGTTATCGTGATCTTTATCGCTCCCTTTCCGGTAACGAAAGTGGTTGACAGATCCTCTTTCCATTCGATTTTTATCATCTTTTTCATCTCCTACATTGTTAATAATTATCACTGCACCACGCCTTATTGGCTCTGAGCCACTCATATTAACAATTGCCTTCAGTGTAGTCAGCTATTGACCATCTATAATATAGCGACACACTGAAAAAGAAATACAATATGGGTATAAGGTTACACGTAAAGAAGAATGTGATAATCCAAAATATCTCACACCGCGTGACTATGACAGTCCTTTTCTATAATGTAGTAGGAATATAGCTCGCGTTGAAACGAATGTAAGCAAATTCGCTATACACCAAGTGTAGTAATGTATGGTGGCATAAGCCTGCATAAGAATACCTATTAATTTTCATGAAATTTGAACACGTTTTTCATAATGCAAATGCGCATATAAAATAATTATATTCACTTAAGAAATAATTTTCGTATTACCGTTGTTTATCGGCCAATAAACAACGATGTTGCGTTCTGATGCGTAGGAATTAAACCACGAGGGCGTTAGCCTGAATTGTTTAATAGCCACGCATCAGAACGACAAATAGTTGTTTATTGGCCGATAAACAACGATTATGCATACATTATTTCGATTCTAACATTATTTGACATGTATTTTGGCAATTGTAATTAGAACTACTTTTAACTATGCTCCGCTGAGATTTCGGAACTTCTTTTTACGTTGTTTATAGGTAGTTTAACAACGATAATTCTGTTCTTTGTGCATAGATAAATTAGCGAGTATCATGTTAGACTATGTATTTAATAAGTGCCATTTCAGAAGGGTATTTTTAGAAAACGTAGATTATTTATATAAAAGAAACGCATTTGAAAGTGTAAAATCTTGAAAATTAGTGTTATTCTATAGTGATAATTCAAAAATGATAACATTTTAAAACCATTATTAAGTATTCAAAGTTATGGTGATAGTGTTGTGCCGATTAATCATTTCGTTGATTAATCAACGACTAATAGTTAATGATTAATTAGTCGATACAGATTTGGGATTCGTCGATTAATTGAAGATATCTATGCACGAGTTTTTTTCTTAAAAAAATTCTAATCCCTTTCTTTTAACTTGAACATGTGATCCGATTCATTTATATGTTTCAGTGACCAAATAATATAATTAAATAACACACATGCACATATAATTTAATACATTGTTCAATAGAATAAAATGTATACATTTATATATTTTAATACGATCTGTAGAACTAATAATTGTGTCTAGTAAAGCTGTTCATTCTTAATTAAAAACAAAGAAGTCCGCGAAGATTCCACTTAGTATTGATAAATATGGAGATATTACTTTTGTGAAAGGTTTGAACTAAGGTCATAAAACTAAAAATAAATTGCTTAATTCTTCAGACCATTAGCATTACATGTTGTTTTATCTACGCTATGTCTGTTGTACATTTTTATTTTTTTATTTTTTTGCATTTGCATACCAAACAGAAGATAAAGTTTATATTGTTTGTGCGGTTGCTTAACTTTTCAATAATTACAATTCTGATAATTATGTATCTTGCCTACAGTCCAGCGCGTTAGTAGGATAATGCAGTTTACAAACTGTATTCACAAAAAACATGTTTTATGCCTATTTCCTTCATAACTGCAATATAAATCAAACACATATCATATTTATTGTCAAACTAAATAAAACAATGTGAACCATTGAAACGTTCGATGCAGTCTAGTGTGTATTTCCTTAACTTGCAAGAATACTGATTAATCGGTTATTTAGTCAGAACTTGTTGCTGAGTAATCGACTAAAATCTTGGACACTGATTAACAACACTACCATTATGGTGACTAAAAGTAAGTGACATATTTCGTTGAAACATGTCTACAATGTTCCACTGTACTTTGGCATGATTATGAAATTGACACAGTTTATAAAAAACGCTTCCCTAAACATGCTTATGAACTACAAACTAACAAACTACATCTAACGCATTAATAAGAAAGTATGTTAAGAATTAAAATGACTAACCTGGTGAGAAGTCTGACCCATATGCGCTGTTGTTTGACTCAGCTTAATATTATTAGTATCATTGTATGGAAATTCCACTTCTATTTATGAAAGCTGGGATTCTAAATACGTTTATTTTCTGTTATATTTTAATACATACAGGGCGTTGCTATTAATAGGCATTGCTATTTTAAGACGAATAAGGAATCCCACTGTATGAATTATTTTCCCCGCGCCGTTCATACTAAGTAGGATACAATTTCAGTTATTAAACAATAAAAGTAATGAAGCATGGTAGGGCGCATTAAAAATATATCCAGACAGAAAATAAATTATTCTCTGAGTATATTTTAAGGCAATATGCCTATAAGAAGAAATAAAACACTGAACATATTCTTCTGATGCAGCTTTTGCATTTATATAGCTCCGTTGGAATCACAAAAGTATGAACAGTCTACATGTTTTCAAGAGATAAATTCATTCGTTAATTTAATTAATGTCCGTGCAATAAACTGATCAGTGGACCCCATGCTATATATCAGCAAACCCGAATTAGCTGATCGAATAATGCGCGTTTATATATGGCCGGCAAATTAATACAAATTAACAATGCAAGAAAAAACGCGTTAAATGTTATGGTCAATTTTACGGATACAATAAAATTGACATTCATTTTGAGCCACAAAATGTTCAATTATTTTACTCAATATTTTGTTTCATTTGTGATTTGAACGCTGGCCTGGCAAGGATGGATCCTGTTGTAGTTGTAGTTTTGTATTTCTGTGTTTGGCATTGAATGCATTTAACAAGAAAATAGAAATACTGGTAAGAGAATTGGCAGTTGCAATAAAGAAATGCTAAAAGTCTTTTCCATGTGTTAAAACATCGTATTGCAAATTTAAGTACCTTAAAATTGTTCTCATGAAGCAGTAGTAGTTTAAAACAATGACTGCAGATGACAACACATTAAATGCAAAGAAAATTTAAGCAAAATTACATCAGTTTATAGCAAAAGTCAAGTTTTTTTTTTTCCCAAAAATTAAATATTGCACCATATGTTGATATATATTAACCCTTAGCCATATTATTTACAGACTCTCGATAAATATCTGCGATTTATTATTGTATTCAATATATTGCATCATTCTTCAATACTAACCGCACACATCAATAAAATTGATGCATTGACTACATTGTTGACCATTACATTGACTACAGTATTGACCATTACATTGACTACAGTATTGACCATAACATTGACTACAGTATTGACCATTACATTGACTACAGTATTGACCATAACATTGACTACAGTATTGACCATTACATTGACTACAGTATTGACCATAACATTGACTACATTATTGACCATTACATTGACTACAGTATTGACCATTACATTGACTACAGTATTGACCATTACATTGACTACAGTATTGACCATTACATTGACTACATTATTGACCATTACATTGACTACAGTATTGACCATAACATTGACTACATTGTTGACCATTACATTGACTACAGTATTGACCATTACATTGACTACATTATTGACCATTACATTGACTACAGTATTGACCATAACATTGACAACAGTATTGACCATTACATTGACTACAGTATTGACCATAACATTGACTACAGTATTGACCATTACATTGACTACAGTATTGACCATTACATTGACTACAGTATTGACCATTACATTGAAAGTGCATGGGCCCCTGATGGAAATCCATTTGTCATTTTAGAAAAGCTGGTTTCCTGCATTAGATTTATATATTTATTGTCTGCTAAGTGGTGAAATATAGAAACATATCGGAGAAATAAGTCTTTATATCACTCACTGTGCTGGATAACTTTGTTTCAATGGAAAACAAAATACTCCATAGTATACAATAAAAAAATGTGTTTGTTTTCGGTATGATAAACGTTACATCATCACTGGAAAGGGATACTATGACATGTTTTCAAAGAATAAATTGTCTCCCTTTCCAGTGACAATATAACGCGTTATCACACCGAAAACAACAACAACAAATATTCTCTATGTAAAACTTATGTGTCTATGAATAAACTGTCAACACATATCACTTGATGTATCAAGTAATTATCGACTTTTTTTGCGGAGCTTATTTTTTTTTCTATCTTTGATTTCAAACGACAGATTTTGTTAAACTTCCCATGCACACGCATCATTGTGTACTGAAACTAAAACAGTCGTAAAAAATAGGGGTCACGGGCCTTTTTCCGGAAATATTGAATTTTGAATACGATACTTGTCGAAGACCCTTTTTTAGTGTGTGTTTCTTAGAATGTTGAATAATATTAAGCGTTCATATTCAAAGATGGAGATTTTTAAATGGAACTAGTAATATACAAGTGCAGTTTAATGATAAAACATGCTTTATCTACAGTTATCTTTTAATAAATTACTTTAATGGACGCTTAACGAGGTAAATTATGCATTACATATGCCTGTAAAAACATCAATAATTTATCAAATATACGAATATCTTTGTTTCCAAACGACATATTTTGTTAAAACTTCCCATACACACGCCCATTGTGTAAAAAGAAAAAAATAGAGGTCACCGGCCTTGTTACAGAAATATTGGGTTTTTAATACGGTACATGTCGAAGCCCATTTTTGTCATTTTGGACTTTTATCAATGTTTTATGTATAAAGGATGTTTTTTCAAACAAGGTTATGGTTCTTTCAACAGATATGTTTTTTCATGTTTTGTTTGGCAATATACAGTTGCATTTTGAATATTAAACACGCTTTCATGCAAATTTATGATTAAAACGGTGAATCTGAAAGGACATTACTTGACGGAGTATACCTGTCAAAACCTCCATATCACATTCATCGATATGTTTTTGCCAATCGACCGATTAACAAATAATGCCTCCAATGTGAATTAATGTATACTGGAACTAAAACAATCAAAAGTAAGGGTCACCTGCCTCGTTCGGCAAATCTTGGACTTACAATACGGTACCCACTGTCCCTTTTGCTCCATGTCGGTTCTTCAGCAAAATAAACTGTTTTATTGACGTGCAAGAATCGATTGTTTAAAATGTTTTGTCAAGCTCTTTTGATTGATACTATTAGTGCCTTTTTATGTACCAGAAGGACAATTGCATAATACACATGTATGTATATGCATAAACAAATATTAATAGTGATTGTCAATTATGTATCGATAGCTGTGGGAGAATTCAAAACTTAGCCAAAACAAACACAAATATAATGTTAACTATTTTATTAATGTTATTATTTCAATATATATATATACAATTCTAAAGAAAAATAACCATTATTTTGAATCAATTAGACAATTTACCAAACAAATGCCGTGTATCAAAATTATGCTCCAATACCATAATATAGTAGTAGTAGTTTCATATTTTATTTAAGTGACACATAGTACATACATATAATATCATCAGTTACAGTTATGAACAATGTTAGTAATCAAATATAAAGTAAATTGAGAAAAAGTATTAAGTAAATAATTGCAGTACTACCCAGCCATGCAAATGGCTTATGAGTCACTAATCAGACATGGTTAAGTGTAGTAGTGTTATACATTTCATTTCATGGAATAAATTGTGACACAGTTACAGCATTCGCTTGCGTGAATATAGTTCATAGTTACCTTATTTATGGCACTAGTGTATAATGGTTCATAATAAGCAATTTGAAATTAACTCGTCACACACAGTTTGCTCTCTCGTTTTAAGAAACAGTCGTTAATAAATAAAGCAAATTTATAAATTAATCTCTTATCAGTCATAAGGCGTTTAAGCCTTTCACCATAGTTCATGTGAATTACATCTGGAGTTATCGTGATTATTTGATTGTAAAAGGAAAGTCTTAGGTTAACATAAGACGAACATTCGAATAGAAAGTGATATTCTGATTCGATAGTGTTTGGTTCATTGCACAATAAACAAAGTCTCTCGTCGACCTTCAGGTGTCGGAACCTCCCGGTTTCAATACGCAATGGCAGCGTTCCAGTTCTGATTTGAGCTAATAACGACCTGAGATGTTTCGGAAGGCACATTTTAACGTAATTTTCACATCCATATTGCTGTTTGATTTCCTTGTACGTTCGGAGTTTCGGCTGTGTTTCGAGGTCCTGCGTCCATTTATTGACATCACTGTTTTTGTAGTGTTCAGCAGCCCGGCTAAGCAGGCTGTCTAGTGAAAGGTTGCACATCGATTTTGATGTAAATAGGTCTTGGAGGTTCAAGTCGTTAAATATGTTTCGAATGTCGGAGTTCCATCCTTTATTGTGAGTATAGTCCCAATCAAATATCTATAACCGACCACCTATTTACCATAATATATGTAATAACACACATAGTTCAACAAACTGCCAACCAATTACCATAAATTTCCAATATATTGCTCAAAGTCCGATCGAAATTTGCATATTACAAATGACCAACATATAACAATCTTGAGTATCAAAATGTTTCAATACAAAACACACGAAAACTTGCTGTTACCACTGACTAAAGAAATCTACCATATATATTTTATTGAAGGCAAACATTCTATGTAGATAAAAAATTGAACACTTTTGAATAATTTTATGCAGATTTGTTATCCTTGCCTTTCCAGTATTAGTTTTTTCTTTGAACAACCCTGTCAATCCATCAAGACCTGCTCTGCTAGCAGCTCGTTCAGATGCTGCAACTGTAAACCAGAGTTAGCTTTTTGTCTTGCCATGATCTTAGACAACACCTTTTTCTCTAAAAAAGTCTGCAAATTTTAAATATTTTCTTCAGAACACTTTGCAAACATATAAGTTTCAATGTTTTACTTAGTAATTGAACTAAATTGAGATATATATGCGCCTATTTTTTCCGTTCCATTAACAAGTTTCAGCAGAGCATCAACATCAGAAAGAGCATTATGGTCGTTGTACTGTTGTTTTAATAGAGTAGCAACCGAAAACTCTTGCTTATAGGATTCCAAACCAGGAACAATTTGCCTAAATAAGGGCAATGTGTCAACAATACCTGCAACATTATTTTGTAGCTGATCTAAATTACTGCAGCTTTGAAATACACGAATAATTCTAGGAAAATCAAAATTTCTAAAATTATGGCCTATCGGCAAACATGGTTGTTTGCTATGTAACCAATCAATAAACATATCCAGGGCTTCCGAAATAGCAACTGCATGGACCCTGTGTCCATTACAGAATATGACACCATTACTGAATGCAATGCCAGTTACCTTTGAGGCAACTGCAGTTATATTCTGTGACTGGATTATATATTTTTTTAAAGTGTCCTTGTCACATATGGCTGCAATCTGAACAATGTCGCACAGTTTATGTAATGAGGTAGTTTCAATGTCTGCAAAACCATACTTATAACCTGTAGGTGGTCTTTCCGATAATTTTTATCTTTTAGACTTCCACATACTTCCAATTGTTTGTAACTTCAAATGTTTTTTTGCTGTTAACAAACAACCTTTTATGTCTGGTCATGTTCGGGACGTTTACATGAAATTAAAACAAATAATACGCCAAAGTTATGAACGTCTGATATATCAGTACACTTATTAATTGAAGGAAAGAAAAAATGCAGCGCAAGCGAAATGATCCCAAGTATTTTCTTTTTGTTGCGAACGTCCTTAAAAGAGTTTACTGAACTTGGCATAAGTTGGCGATTTTTACACTGTTGGAAGAAGCCAACGGTCTTTTGAGAGGGCAATTTCCCAAACTGGTTTCGCGGTAAAATACTTCTTTTTTTGTAGGCTACGAGGCAGTAAATCGACTCATGAAAGGGTCCTTCTTCAAAACAGCAATAAAAACTACGCCTGTTTTATTACCTTTAATTATTAAAGATACTGAATGTCATGAGTATTAAAATGTGTATATCATGTGATTGATTTTAATTACAGTTTCTTAAAAAATAAATTTATTAAAAAGGTTACGTCAAACTAATGAAACCACTCAGGGCCTTTCCCAGGAATTGTTTCAGGCGCCCCGGTCCCGAGAGGGGTGGTTAGGAAGGGGTGTCCCCTCCGTTATAACGTGGAATTTTTTTCGCGGCATGATTGAAATGACGTTATCTGGTGCGTTTTAGCTCTTAAAATTAAGGCAAACAACTTTTCATTTTTAGTAATAGTTAAAATGAAATGAAATGAACAAAACATCACCGTTAAAACGGTATACCTCGAGCCTTTTAGAAGCATCAGGTGTCAATTTTGTTGCGAAACTGAAAGAAGCTAATACTTTTTTCCCGATGTTTATGTCCAGTGTTTTAATCGTTATAACTGTTGAACTGATTGGATAATTGGTGAATTGCAAAGATCTTGATTAAAATTATTCATTTATATTATACATGCTTTGTTCGTGCAAAATGGCGGGAAAATTTCATCGTGCACGTCGTGCCTACGCCAGTCAAATGATAATAAAGCACATGGTCCGTACACGCACGCTTTCCATGTGTGGAACGTGACGTTGTGTTAGTCAGCATACATTTCGCGCTCTTTTGTAGAAAACACGGGTTTTATATGGCATGCATTTAAAACAAGACAACTTATTTTACGAAACTACAACAGTAACACTGGATAGACTTTTCCGATTACGATTTCATGTTAGCGTATGTTATACTAATTTTCACAGTGTATTTTTTAAATTTTAGTTATTAAATTAAGCACATAAATAAGTGTGGATGTTATAAAATACGAAGTGCAAGGGTTTGTTTTGATGCGAATAATAGGTTACTTGTATTGGATACATGCCGATTGCGCCGATTCGTCAATGATTACGTAGTTCCATAGCGAAGATAACCCGAGCGTTTCTATTGGCTTATATCGATTTTACTGCGTAATATAACTCCGCCTACTTTGGCGGGGCTTCATGGTGATTGATTGCGGCTTACGAATAACTGCAAATTGTTAAAATTTTCGGCGAAGTGACCCTCGCTTTGATCATTGACCGACTTGGTTGAGTGGATGTACATGTTTCTAGAGTAAACATTTATGACGCAAGAAATTAGCTTTCACAGCAAGTACTGTCAGTCTACTACAGTCAACATAGCTGATTAATTGATAAAATACAGGCGCCCCAGGGGATGTTTATAAGCGCAACACTAATGTAAGGTGCCCTGGAATGTTCAAGCGCCCCGGGACCTATTTTCGCAATTAACTTTTATGTATTTATTATTATTATTTATTTATTTATTTATTTTAAATATTAAAATGGAAAATCGAGCGTAGGCATCGTATGATTTACTTTTGACTCAGAAGGCTACCACTCACTAACAATCGATGCTCCTAACCACCACGCTTCATCGGTTGTTCTGCTTGCCTCGTTGCAGATTGACTTGTTAAATGGTATGTATATACTTCCTTTTGCTTAAGATAATTAGCTGAACAAATTTGTTCGTTACTTACTAATTAATTTACAAATTACTTAAAAATTAATTTTTGTTATGATTTCGTCTACTATTGAATAAAAAGCCATGTTATCAAGTGTAAAGGTAAAAAAATGAACATCCTTTAAACACTTGTTTTCTTTTAAGCAAAAACGCACTCGTTATTCACATGCTTTTAGTTGCTTTTGTCGTAACAGTCTTTCTACGTTGTCAGCGTTTTGATTGAGTTTAGATTTCCAATGAATATCATTTGGCAACTTATCGCAACTAAGTGAAATGGCTTTGTCTGATTTTCCCCAATTTCCCTCTCAAATAATTTTATTTCTAAACTGTTTTGAACTTGTTTAGTATAACATCAATATACGACCAAAAAATGTATGTACATGTATGTTGGTACCGGAGATAGAGCTGGGGCCATATTCCAGAAACATCTTAACTTGATCCTAAAATATTCTCACTTAAGTTCCAATTTTTGTAAGGTAATATTTTTAAAACTACATATAAAGTAATGAATCCAATTATAGTTAAGTAAATACTTGTTATAAATAGATTGACAATAAGTAAATATTTAGCAGAATTTCATGTACACATGAAATAAAATGCTTAAGAAAAAAGATGATTTAAGCTTTAAAGGCTACGTATAAGATTTCACTTAAGATGTTTTGGGATACGACCCCTTACCCCATTCATATATAAAAAAACTAAATCTTTAATGTATTCGTGGCTTCAAATATTGACAATTTAAAGGTAGTTACATATGTGTGTTGGCTAAATGTATTCATTCACTTTGACTAAATTTCAACTTACGTAGTTTGTAGTCATGGTGACATGCTTTGAAAACATATATTGGTCATATTTGTATTCACCTCGATTGTGAGCAATTTATTGTCTATTTTAAAGAATATTTGAATAGTTTTTTTCCGTTCCACAAGCCTTGTTCACGATCGTATATTTGATGTTTAACCACATTTAAAGTAATAGTCGATATGCTGTTAGAGTCTGTTATAAAATCTATCACTGTTTTACTATAATATTCATTGATAATATAATTTTATATGGTAAGAATTTATATTATGATGCATTACCCGTTAGAATCTTCTAAATTACATGACCTACATATAAAAGCAAACCCAAACCACTGTACAAAGTTATTTATTGATTTTTAAGCACACATCTTATTGTTATTACTACAAAAACACATCTAATAATAATTATAATATAGTATATGTGAAATATATTAAAATATCTGTAACATCATTTAAAACAACACCATTACGGATACAAATCATTCACTCTTTTGCATATAATAATAAAATTTACAATTCAAGTATGTTCATTATGCCCAAAATAGGAAATACAAACATCTTGAATTGTGCACATCCGTTTGTTTGTTAAACAGTTATGCCCCCTCTAGGTTAAAAGCAATCTTTAAATAAGCAAGTTCTGGTGAATTTCGGATGATAACTGTTGGACAAAGAGAGAGGAAACTGCTGCAAAGGCTAATTTTAGATGAATCAAGGACCGTTTGCAGTTCATGTGGCGATTTGGTTGATCATCGAATTATGCTAAGTTATTTTGCCATCAAACAGTTTCATCAAGTTTGGTGAGGATCATATGAAAACTGTTGGACATAGAGAGCTGAAACGGCTAAAAGGTTAATTTGAGATAATTTGAGGCCCGTAAGTTTACAATTCCCGGGGCGATTTGCTTGATTATAATACGTGTCCGAAATTTTACATCCACGCAGAGTTTCATAAAGATCGGATAAGAACAGTTGAACTCAGAGAGCAGAAAGGGCTAAAACGGGCAATTTTAGGTAATTCCAATGTCATAACTCCACAATACCTGACGCTGAGGTTGAGATATTATGCCCACAAACATTTTTATGAATTTTTGGTGAAGATCCGATGAGAACTGTTGGGACTTAAAGAGCGGAAACAAAAGTGATAAACCGACAGACCACCATACAGACCTACCGACTGAGGACTTACATTGACAAACTAATATAGATCCCGCCATCTTTGAAGGGGGTACACATTACTTTATGTTTACACGAACAAGAAATGTATTAAAAACGCAACTGAATATGTTTTGTTTATAGCAATATTTAAGAACAAGTTAACAATATAATCTGCAGCAATATCGGTACACGTATTTTACAGTATCACAGTTCGTTCATCCTATTATTTAAGTTTAAAAAGAACAGGTCTCGTCAGCCGGTGTTCGATCTGTATGACGCATTTCCCTCCAGATGCGCCGGAGTCGTCGCCAGGCATTAGCTCAGCATTGGATTGAGAGCCTTCTGGCACAAGATTGGCAACGTTTGAAGCTGTTTTTGTAAGACGGTCCAGAATGTCGATTTTCTGGCATGGGTTGCTGGCTTCGAATTTCAACACCTCTTCCAGTAAGGCCTGTTCCATCCATGAACCCTTTTTTGGATCTCTATTAGGGTCACACGAAAACACACATAAGAATTGCACGCGTATCAGGAACGAACTATTTGGAATGGTATATTTCCGCAATATATATCTGAAGTTGAGTAAACCATATAAATATCAGGAAAGAACTGTTTGGGAGGTTTACAAACGTTTATATTTAATTTGAACAAACTCTAAACAATTTGAACAAACTCTAAACAATTTGAAAAAACTCTTAAAAAAGATGTACGATTTGGCAGCAATGTTCATAAATCACAAAACATATCTTAAAGTGAAAAATATCTTACAAAACAATTGCGAATTATATGTACCTGTTTGCGGTACTTTGCATTGAAAACTAAATATAACTTAAACCAAACAAATGATATTCACCTAAATGAGACATAAAATGGTGTTGTTCCATATACAATCAAATAGTTGTTTGGGATGTTTAGGAACTGGCACCCCACTGGTGGAACAACAGTAACACGGCGTTCGGGTTCTTCTGCTTGCTTTTGTTGTTCTTTATTCAATTATGGAAAGAGAACAAGACTTTTATAACAAGTACAAGTAAATATCAGTGGGTGTTCTTAAATATATGTACAATTTATTGTCTAGTTGTTTGGATTGTTTAGACATTGGTATCTGTCTGTTAGAACCGCGTTCTAGTCTTGGTCGATCATCTTCTTCTGTATACATATACACTCTAATGCACTACAAATATGTGAATATGTACTGGACATTGAAACCGTTGCTGAGATGAACTAGTCGTAAGTAAAGCTTCGAGGATTCATCGGGATGATACAATAATGAACATAATAGCATGATTGTAATAACAAACTTAATATTTACAATTAACGTTTTTTTTATAGTAAATTAATGACAAACATTAAACCTACATTACATTGACATTAAATTTTATTTGAACATCTTAGCCAGTTACTGTAAAATAAAGTATTATACTTCATTTCATTTCGCCGCTGAGCTGATATTACAAATTATGAAACAATAGTAGTTAGTTGTTTTTATAAGAACCATCCATTTAAATTTAAGATAAATTGAAAGAAATATGAATAAGAAAATAAAAGTTCTAAACATAACCATTCATACATGTTATGGTCTTAGTAGTAGTATTAGCAGTAGAAGTAGTAGTAGTACTAGTAGTAGTAGTAGTAGTAGTAGTAGTAGTAGTAGTAGTAGTAGTAGTAGTAGTAGTAGTAGTAGTAGTAGTAGTAGTAGGAGTAGTACTAGTAGTAGTAGTAGTAGTAGTAGTAGTAGTAGTAGTAGTAGTAGTAGTAGTAGTAGTAGTACTAGTAGTAGTAGTAGTAGTAGTAGTAGTAGTAGTAGTAGTACTAGTAGTAGTAGTAGTAGTAGTAGTAGTAGTAGTAGTAGTAGTAGTAGTAGTAGTAGTAGTAGTGGTAGTAAAAGTAGTAGCAGTAGCAGTAGTAGCAGTAGTAGCAGTAGTAGTAGTAGTAGTAGTAGTAGTAGTAGCAGTAGCAGTAGCAGTAGCAGTAGTAGTAGCAGTAGTAGTAGTATACTATTTTTACCTTTCTCAGTAGCTACCAACAATCGCTGTCCTTGGTCCACTGATTTTCAGAAACATAACATAAATGTACAATGTTAGAAATATATTAATATAAGGTTCTATCAAGATACCAAATGTAAAAATTTTGAAGCGAATTTATTCATTGCAAATTATTATTCTGTATGTTATATGTTGAAATTAATTTTGTGAATTACCAACAATTTAATACTGAATTGCTAATACAAATCAAACATACGTTTTATAAAAATATAAGAGTAAATCGAACAAGTCCAAGGGCATTAGAACCTAGTACAAACAATTATGTATGAATGTTTTACCCAATGTCCCTCTGCAGATTTCAAGCAAGAGCATTACTGTCTTGTCTTTCAAAGCATCACACGTCTTAAGGATCTGGATCACTTCACGTACTGAAATCCTTTCGTTTTTGTTACTCCCAAAACTAATATAAGTTTCGCCGTCTTCCATCTCTCCATGAGAACATATCGCCAACGCAAAGACAATGTTCGAATGTCTAAGCCCAACATTTGGCCTTTTAGATTTTTGTTCTATAAAACATTTTATGCAGCAAATTTCGCTAGCTTCGCCTGGTTCTCCTGTATGTACCCAGTTCTTTTTGCTTACGTCTTTATCGAATGCATTTTTGTTCAGATGGTTAAACTGAAGCTTTTCAAATTGCATTTTCCCGCTTCAGCCCCTTCTCTAGCGTTTTCACTGTTCCTCTCTTCATTGACAATTATCATTACCTCATGAATTCCGTTGCATGACGACCCGGTCGTGTTCTTGTCCAGGCCCTCTGCCATTCTGTTTTAGACATACATATCGGTACGGCATAATTATAGCATAAGCATTACATGTTACACAGTCATATAGTTTTTCTTGAATTTAAGACAGGGTGAGATAAGTTCTCAGACGCACATGAACAAATAAACTGTGTGCACACATTTAGTTTTGGTCAACCTCGTTTGTATAATTATTTTGAATATTTTTAAAGTTTAAATGATTGCGGTCCGGTGAAAACGTGGCGCCAGGTGGCGGGGCAAATTTCTCTTTCAATAGCTATATTTAAAATTTGGAAAATATTCTTGTCACAAATCACTCATTTGTTTTTGTTGTCTGTTTTCACGTTCAATCACGTTTGAGCCATATAAATTTGATTATGAGTTTAGCGTCCCCATGATTTTTCGAAACTTACCAACCAAGCAGGAAACAACAATTAAAAAAACTTTTTTCTTTCACAACTTATTCATGGCAGTGGTACAAGCTAAAGCAAATGTTTACCTGCAAAACTGTTATTTATCATCTTCATATTTGTGGACCTACTTTAACACAGTATCTAAACTGTGTAAATTGACTAGTTGCACACTTTTATTACAAATAGTGGAGAAAACACTTCAAAATCATATATTTCAAATTTGTATATGCTTTCCATGTCGATTTTTCACATTGTCAAAATTGTTGTTTTTTTTTCGTTCAGGCATCTAAAAACCTACCAGCCCGATGAAGCTAAACATATAATCAAATTGGTATTTCCTTGTGCTCAGTCATTATAATAGTTCACGGAAATCGAAAGTAGAAAGCATTAACATAATATCCCAAAAGAACACATCACGATATTTTAATTTAAACAGTAATGAATACAAAACACAAACGAGTATGTTTTAAAAATATTTTAGCAAAACATAACAAACAATTACAGTGCATCTGGAAGCTCATGAGGTAGTCTTTACATTGGTAATTTATAATATGTAAAGAAAAATGAATAGTACGAATGGATACAATAAGTTTTCATATTTTTAAGCATTTTTTCGTCTTCATTGTAGATTCCCGTATAATTACAAGTCAAAACTTGTAACATCGTAGCATCCCAGGATTGGGTAGCTAGCTTATATAGGATTTCTGGAAGAAATCCTATAAAATTGGAACTACAACTTGTAAGTTAGAAACGCTATGCTTTTAAATCAAATTGATTGCAGTAACTTATTGATGCGTTTTCTTTTGTAGTTCATTTTCAGGTATTGGCCCAGTGATTATATTAAATTCGGATTTACATGATGGGATATAATAAAAGTTACTAATTTAATATACACGAAATATACTTTATGGGAACACGCTAAGGTCGTTCCTAACAGGTTTTCCAGATTTCGTGTAACAATAAAAAAATATGAAAGCATACTTACCTAAGTTCTCTTTTAAATAAACCGAAATTTTAATAAAGTATATATCAACTTGTTAAGTATTTATTTAGATGTGTATTATGTCAAGTTATGTTGCGATTTGTTTTTTTCAGGTGTCGTATCAGGCTTTTTATACTAGCATACTACTTTCGATTTTGATGTATCAGCGAAGCAGCCTACTTGGGTTTTCCCAAATGTACAAGGAGTATCTATAATCAATTGTAAAAATGCGACTTATCCATGGTAGATATGAAAACATATGACTAACATTTGGTAAATATTGCGTCACTCTCGTTAAATTAACTGATGTGAAATAATTCAAGCCAGTTTTAGTAAAGAGTGAAACAGATACATGTATTACCATACGTGTTTCATAGATCATCCTATAAGTATAAGACTAACAGTATTGCCAAAGATAGTATATCACACCATGCATCTTGCAGAACTGTTTTGACTCGCTTAGAGGCTCAGTAAAATATATTGGGCTTAATTCGCTTAGACGCTCAGTAAAATATATTGGGCTTAACTCGCTTAGACGCTCAGTAAAATATATTGGGCTGGCAATCCCAACTTACAATAACAAAAATTATTTGTAAACAACTTAAGAGATGACGGAAACAATCTCAAAGATATCACACATGCAATCGCTGTTTCCGATGATGCAGTATTAGAATATTATTTTTAAGCAGACACATTTTCGGCTGTTTAAGGCAAAGGATCGTATATAAACTTCGATATTGGCGGTTAATTTAAAATCAACTGTTGTTACATCTTATGGAACAGAAACTCACCGTATTATCTATGTTTATTGCTTAAATTAGTTTCTTGTAAATGTGACTCCAAATTATTTTTTTTTCTCATTTTAACTAGTTGTAAGGTAAATATCGAAAGAAGATTATAATTTACCAGCAATATGTAAATAAATTAAAAATGATATAGCTAACCATAAAACTAGTGACTAAATAAAACTCAACGCAATATCTCTCAACTGTGAGCGATAATAAATATTCATTTCTGGTTTTTCGATACTTCATGTGAAATAAATATAAACAATACTTATTCATGTAATCTTACCGTGGCTGCTACAAAATGTATTTTAAATGACAAGCAATTTAAACCTAATGGCCGTCCTGATGAAACATATTGTTTTCACCGGTTATTGTGGTACTGTGCCAAAATTATTCGATTAGTCGTTTTATGTACTTCTACATGTATTTTCTATTTAACGTCATTTTCTGTTTTTTTTTTTCCAGAGGCAGGTTTAATATGCGGGTTTCCAACATCACGTTATACTAATTCATTACATTTTAAAACAAACACATGTACATGTTTTACTCATCGTTGGGATTGAAATTTGACCATTATTATTTTTTCTTGTGGGTGTGCGTTGGTGGGTGAGTTTGTGTATGTACATGATTTATTATTATTGCCTGCGTGTTTGTGATTGCAGATTTATCAATTATGAATATGTGGAGGCAAAGGAAGTGGATAATACAATCAGACATTGTCCATTACACTACGAAGCGGAGTGGCACAAAATAACAATACAAGGAATACTTAAATATTCGAACTATCACATCGAAGAAGTAACACCAACAAGACAATACAAATCCATGTACAATTATTATCTTAGCAACGTGTTGTTTTCGAGAATCGGATTACATTGTCATGATTATGTGTCTCTTATATTTATACGAGGTGAATACGAGGTTAATGAATGAATCGTAAAACAACTATTGCCACCCACTTATTTTCACCTGCATTGACGTTTGGACTGTCACGGTAAGGAAAAAAACTGGGCATGTTTTTTTAGAGGACCTTTCATACAGTCGTGAACGTCATTGATACAATCTTACGTACAATATATAAAACCCCAAAACATACACATGTTTACATTATACAGACACTTATCGACTCGACGGGTAGTAATGTTGGACCCATATTAAGTGCCCACGGGTACTCGGCAATACACTTTTATTCAGCGGAAAAACGTACTAAGCTTATGAATATGCACGCGTTTTTTTTCCATCAGGCTTAACTGCAGGAAACGATTCACTGCTTTCGATTTCACCAAAAGCCTGTGTTTGACGGGTCTTGTGGTCTGGTCGCAATGTGTATGTGACTTGGCAACGAACTACTTTCTAAGATACGAGCTGTGAACTTGTCTCAACCGAAGTCATTTATTGTCTCCAAATCACATAGATTATTGTGGAAATCCCAAATAAGTAGAGGAATATGCTTGGCAATATATCGCGCCGTTATATCTCCATATCACTTGGTGTGTACGATATTCGATATTGTGTACACCAGAGTTGCTGCCCTTTATATTGCTCCAATTAATATTCACCTATACTCTATTCGGATGTAGTCGCGATACTGAAGGTGTCGCGGTAAACAACAACCGTTATATAGCGAACATTCCTTGTAAACCCCCCTCCCCTCTTTTTTTAGTCTGGACTTCTTATTATGAAAACTCTCTGAAAGTGCATTGAACATTGGTAAGTACATTTTGTTTTGTTAAAACTTGCTTGTTCAATCCATTTCTGCTAATACGATTTCATTGAAGAATTAAATAAGATATTGTTTTTTTCTGTCGTCGGTGCTAAAGTAGTAATAGTAGACAGTAGTTACCCCTGTTGTTTGTACACAAGTTCTTTTATTTTCAGGAATTAAGGTTATACTATACACTATGTATTTTTCAAATCGGAATAAAGCAAATATTACACCAGAAAAGCAAACAATATAATATGATGTCAGCTCTTTCGCTTACGATTCTAGGTTGTTAAAAAAATTAATACATATATACAATGTGCGGTGACTTGCCCAATTTTACATAATTCCAGTTACACAAATTGTATACGAAACACTACGTTTTTTGGTTGACAAGCAAGATAAGTAACACAAACGTCAATAACGAACTGGATATTGTCACCAAATATGACGGTAACGTAACCGTCATTCAGATTAATACATTACTATGCATATTTTGGTTTGAAAACTAATGAATGGGACTTCCGAACGTGCATAATTGCGAATAGTTATGTGGCGCGTCATGAAAAAACCGGTCATAATGCATGTGCGTAAAGTGTCGTCCCGGATTAGCCTGTGCAATCCGCACAGGCTAATCCGGGACGGCACTTTCCGCTTTTATGGTATTTTCTGTTTCAGAGCGGTCTCTTCTAAACATAAATCCACTGTAGGCGGAAAGTGCCGTCCCGGATTAGCCTGTGTGGACTGCACAGGCATATCATGGACGACACTTTACGCACACGTATTAAGCCCGGGTTTCCCAACCCACGACTCATTTGTAGCTTACCGTACGAATGATTCCTTTTAAGAAACTTCAACTTAAAAGGAGTTAATGACAACCATTCTAATGGTGTACTAAATTGTATGCAGTACACACCGATTTTTTCTCGATTGGTAACCGGAATTTATTTAATAATTTCATCGTATTTAACTACTTATACCAAATAACGTTTTATTGGCCAATTTCGGTAGCACAATAATGTAAGGTAAGTTATGCCACCCACGTATTATCCAATAAATATTGATATTTTATCAATATGTTAATGGAACTTAATGAGAATATCGCAGTTCACTAAAAGATACGCAACACACTTTTTGTATCGTTTTACGAGCTATAGGATGTAATATAGACAAGACAAGACAAGACAAATATTTATTAAGACTTGTACAGTGTACATCGTCTAAACACTAAAATGTTTTACGTACATACGTTTGGTCACGTTATAATGAATACAATAATAACAAATACAATCAAATTAACAGTCATGTACATATATATATATTTTTGGTAAAAGCTTAATATAAATAAGTATAATGTACATTCGTAATTTCTATGGAGGATAACTACATATAGTTATGTCACAACATTAAGACAATTATTTCTTATAATTAGTGCTTCCTTTACAAATTTTGCTAACTTAATAAGTTTGCATGTATTCGTTGTATTTAACAATGGTGGAATTTGTAAACAGAAGGTCTATTGTACTAACATTGCTTTAAATAGTTTCGCCTAAGAACATAGTATGAAGAACATTTACAGACAAGGTGAAACGCATATACAAGAAACATAGACAAGAGTACCAACGATTTGTAAGTGCTTGAATCCTGAATACAGTTGTGAAACAATCACTGTTTTCATCATTAGTAGAATGTCTCACCTTCTTAACTGTGCAACTTTGGCAATGGCTTATTGAAAATGAATGCTATCTTAATTAACCTCTAGGTACTGAAAGGCCTCATTACTGGCGGCTTTACAGGCTTGTCTGAAGTATGAAAACCATCTTTAATGCGGAATATGAATATTATTATATTATTTTATAAGTTTTATTTTTGAAACATAAAATTTAACATGGTTGTATAACACCATTGCATAATAGTCATATGTTCACTTTAAATTCAGATTATAAATAACATAAATTGTTCATATTGTATTCCATTAGTTAATATCCTTCTATATATATATATATATATATATATATATATATATATATATATATACATATATATATATATATATATATATATATATATATATATATATATATATATATATATATATATGAATAGTCTTTGAAAAAAATATTTTGCAATATAAATGTTCAATAATTCATATCCTTAATACGGTTTTAGCACATTCAGCCACAAAATCAAATTCGAAACCATTGTTGCGTACAGTCTTAAAATAATTCAATGACGATGATGTTATACCCGAAAACAAATACGCAAACTGTTTACCATCGCTATCTACTTCCCATCTTGCACTTTCAAGATACTTAACTCAAATATCAAACGGTTTAAGCTGAACAAAAAGCTATATAAATCATCCCATCATTTATACAAACAAAAACTATATAGAATTAGTAAACAAAATAAAAAACCATCATATGAAATATTTTTAACAATAAGGAAGCTTTTTATAGAGTTACATTCAATGTTATGAGTTTGACAGCTATGTGAAATAATGACTTGATTTCACAATGTTTGTCAAACAGAGTGTGCGCAAAATGCAATAAGTTTAACTTGTTTTAAACTTCAGGATGAGCCGTCTCGTCAGCCGGTGTTCACTCTGAATGACGCATTTTTTGCCACTTGACCCAGCTTCTGGCATGACTTCCAAGTTGTGTTCAGTATTAGACGTTTGCCTCCTTGCAACGTTTGCTGCGATTCTAGTGAGGAGTTTCAAGAAGTCAATGTCTTCTCCAGGGTGTATTTTCTCGTGTTGCTCGACCTCTTCCAATAGTGCCTGTTCCATCCATGATCCTTTGGTGGAATCCCTACAATGCAAAGTCAAGCACTAAAGTAATTATTTTGTGCTTATTTTGCTGTAGGGGAAATATGGTTCTTTTTTTTAGATTCCAAAGTGTGGTTATGAAATAAATATTACGAACATTTTATATGCAATCTTTTTTTAATATACCTTGTGCGATAAATTATCAATAAGCATGTCTGGTTTCACGTATAATAAACACATTCCGTGAGTCCGTGATTCTGATATGTCACATTGAAATCATGAAGTATCAAATAATAACGGCACAAAGAAAAAATATTTAACCGGTAGGAAACCAATCCCGGAGTTGTTCCGTATACAACCAAGCAGTTTTTTGGTATATCTATAAACTGGATCGTCTCTGGTTTCACAACTGTAGGGTGTTCATTCGGGTCTTCCTCTTCGTTATCACATTCACTCACTGCGACATAAAGAACTTTATATGATCAATTGCTGTAAGTAATATTATTATAAAGGCACATAGTCATGATCCTTGTCAAATATTTGGCAAAGTTTTTCTTAATAAGCATTTAAATAAATATTTCAAATAAAATAATTCTGGTGTTTGGTTGATACGTTTACATTAACTCATACTTATATTCTTCTTATATGACATTGATAATAAATATAACTCCTAACAAAGCTCAGTTACGATGCCTTTGGTTATTGCACAGATGGTTTGACAATTATGGATGTCATGTTTAAACAGTTTTGTTAAAGCATTAAATAACTATTAGTCACTTGACTTCTGTTTGTAACGTTTAAAAATGTAATGAGTGATCGTGTTTATAAAAGGTACCTTCACCGTATACCGCCACAGATTGGCCTGAGTCTTCTGTTGTCATGAAATGCAAAAAATGTATGGTTTAGATAAGAAGGAAAATTAAATAAGATCTAAAATTCTGAACTATATTAATAAAGAAAATGTGTTCGATGCAGAACATTATGTATTGCCATTTTACAATTTTGGTCTGACAAATCTAAAAGTCAAATAATTTTACCAAGGGGTCCTCTACACATTTCCAAAAGAACAATGACCGTTTTGTTCTTCAGTGTCTCGCAGTTTCTAAGGAACCCAAAGAGATCGTTCAGTGGTAACTTTTCTTCTACATCTTTTCCAACAAGAGATATGTAATCCCCTTCTTCATCTACACCACCATGAGAACAAATTGCAACTACGAGTAGATTGTTTTCACGCTTAATGTCCTCTCCTTTCTTTGCGGTTTTGATTTGGCATTTGATACAGCACGTTGCATTTAAAGTGTGAGTAGATTTTGGTCTGTTGTCATGATCCCAATCACCTAAACAGATATCTCCACCAAAACGGCGTGTGTTTAATTGCGAAAACCCAAACTTCTTAACAAAAACTGTTTCTAGATTTTTTCTTTCAGCACTAGCCCCCTGACGGTGTTCAAAATGATTGTTATCTTTGCCTTCATTTACAAGAATTATCACATCTTTTATTTCGGATTTTGTTGATTCCTCCATGGTTGTACCTGTAAGAAAAAAGCATGTGTTGACATGAACCTTAGACATTCAAAATGCAATTTATCATGGTGGTACAATTCAACAACCAACTAGGGAGAACGAAAACCTGCATCTAGTTTGATCGTTATTTCATTGCATTCCATTTGCAGTTTCACACGCATAAATCTTGTATGTTTTTTTATACGTGATTAATAACATAATTTATGTGACTTATAATGCCTTAGACGATTATACATTGGAATCGAAAGTTAAACGCCTTATGGCATTTAAAAATTTATTTACGGTAAACCTACCAGCCCGATGACGCTAAACATAGAATCAAATTGGTATGGCCTTAGGCTCAGTCATTATAAAGTTCACGGAAATCGAAAGTAGAAAGCATTAACATAATATCCCAAAAGAACACATCACGATATTTTAATTTAAACAGTAATGAATACAAAACACAAACGAGTATGTTTTAAAAATATTTTAGCAAAACATAACAAACAATAACACTGCATGAGGAAACTCATGAGGTAGTCTTTACATTGGTAATTTATAATATGTAAAGAAAAATGAATAGTACGAATGGATACAATATGTTTTCATATTTTTAAGCATGTTTCGTCTTCATTGTAGATTCCCGTATAATTAAAAGTCCAAACTTGTAACATCGTAGCATCCCAGGATTGCGTAGCTAGCTTATATAGGATTTCAGGAAGAAATATTAAAATTGGAACTACATTTTGTAGGTTAGAAACGCTAGGCTTTTAAATCAAATTGATTGCAGTAACTCATTGATGCGTTTTCTTTTGTAGTTCATTTTCAGGTATTGTCCCAGTGATTACATTAAATTCGGATTTACATGATGGGATATAATAAAAGTTACTAATTTAATATACACGAAATATATTTCATGGGAACACGCTCAGGTCGTTCTTAACAGGTTTTCCAGATTTCGTGTAACAATAAAAAAATATGAAAGCGTACTTACCTAAGTTCTCTTTTAAATAAACCGAAATTTCAATAAAGAATGTCTCAACTTGTTAAGTATTTATTTAGATGTGTATTATGTCAAGTTATGTTGCGATTTATTTTTCAGGTGTCGTATCAAGCTTTTTATACTAGCATACTACTTTCGATTTTGATGTATGAGCGACGCAACCTACTTGGGTTTTCCCCAATGTACAAGGAGTATCTATAATCAATTGTAAACATGTGACTTAACCATGGTAGATATGAAAACATATGACTAACATTTGGTAAATATTTCGAAACACTCTCGTTAAATTAACTGCTGTGAAATAATTCAAGCCCAGTTTTCGTAAAGGGTGAAACAAATACATGTATTACCATACGTGTTTAATATATCATCTAAAAGTATAAGGCTAACTGTATTGCCTAAGATAGTATATCACACCAAAAATATTGCAGAACTGTTGTGACTCGCTTAGACGCTCAGTAAAATATATTGGGCTGGCAATCCCAAATTACAAAAACAAAAATTATTTGTAAACACCATCTTAAATACGTTTTGTGTTTTACCTATTCTTTGACAGGTTCATGTACTCGTATACCGCAATTGTATGCTTCATATATATTTTATGTGGTGTATAAATTGATGAGATATTTTGTGGATTATTATTATATAATAAAAATGTGTCCCAAGACAATTGTAATTGTTGTAACAGTTTTGTTTACAATTACCTAAGTTTCTATCTTAATGTTTATATATTATGGCTTCTAAAAATTACAATTCTCTGTGTGCCTATATGAGTATTTATAATTCACATATGGTCATAACATAGATAAACAATGAACCAAGTTGATTTATTATAGTTTAAATTTGAACATAAAAATGCATATAATTATAAGACCATACATTTAGAAGAAATTAGGTCGCACTCCAGCCAGGCGTTTCAAAATACCACAAACGACAAAACCTTAAAGTCGATTAATAACTACAGTTGATTGGGAACCCATTTTGTTTTAATTTTACTGGGAACCCTTCCAGATACACGACCAGCTTGATTACCCTCTGCATTTCATATAGAAACCATGACCCAGCAGTATGTGTTTGTATTCAAAAGAAAATACGTTTATTATACACTTGTGTATAATGACACGTCAGCTGTCTTGATTTCTACTTTGTGTCAGTATACAAATAAATCTTTACCATACGTTCCGGTCAATATTTTCCATGGTCGAGGTTAAAAATACGATAGTGTCCGAGAACTCTTAATGAGATGAACATTCAGTTAATGATGGTAACAATAAAAAAATTAAAATAATAATCTTTCACATAGGAATCAGCATCATATGGCTTTCTGAATAAGTGTTCACTGTTGTCGGACCTTGTTAAAATCAGTTCCGATGTCGGACATCTAAATGTGATCGCGGTTAAATCGGCCAAAATCCAGTCGATGTCCGACCTGACCCACCAAGTGGACACCTGGTCAAATTTTGGACAATAAATTTCCTTACATGTATTTGTTGGGCGTTCAATTGGCTACGAAAATTCAACATATACCGTCATGTCCCAAGGTTGTTTTCGTATGAGGTCGCTAGGATATCTTCAGGAATTGAAAACCCGTAAACGTGGTACAATGAACAAACTTCAACTGAGCGCGGCAAACTACTGCTCGACCCAGCTAGTAACGGTCGAAGGCGGTATCGGCGAATTAATATGTACGCCTAGAAATCGCACACACTGGCCGGGCGCCGGCTTTAATGTGACGTATGTCTATATCAAATTTATCCCCGCGCCCGTTTGTGCCCGATGTTGAGCTAAACCGTTTTGATCTCAAGAGCGGGCTTTACGATGTCAGGCGGTTGCTGACCGGCAATCTTCCGATTTTCAAGGACATTGTTCCTATTTCATATCCATTTTTCGGCAGGTCGGAAATCGTCCGATGTCCAGACTACGATCATTGGTTACTAAGCGGTGTTAGTCAGTGTATCTGTTGATCCTTTAAAACCGGACGAGTATCTGAAAAGCGCCTTTCGTTGGAAAATTATAACGTAACTTCATTTATTGATTCCAATGATGTCAGTATTTTTTTAAAAATAATATTATAAGAAATGTTGAGAATAACTTATGTTCAGAAATGCGTTTTAAATTAATATTTTGCTGCGCAGCGAACTATTATATACATGTACGAGTATATATAGCGTCTAGAATCAGATCAATTTTTGGGGCATGGGCAGTTCTTATTTTCTCATTCAAAACCAAATGTAGCTGTAAACGTTGTGTCATTTTTTATGTATTATAAAACGGGTTTTGTAAGTGTGGAACGAAAGAGATCTGTAATAAATTTATAAAAAATCAGACAATCCCCTCTTTCGAACTGTTCGATAGAAACACCATCCGGTAGTGAGTGTCGTCACCCGCACTCAACATTTTTATAAGAACGTTATATACGCTTACAACGGCCGTGAAAACTATGAAAAATAAATTACTTTGGTTCTCTATGGTATTTATCGTGATATTGATTAATTCTCATAAAATGAATATATTTTTGATGTTCTTTCATTATACATATTCCTTGTAAAATCATCTGTGTAACGTCCGTCGTACATACCTGTTTGCCTATGGTATGGATGCCTATATACGGATGTGATGTAACGATCTAAGGATAGAGAATTTATTGGCCATGTAAACGACTTTGAACGGTCAATGCAAAGCGTTGGCGAAAACATTTAAGAGCGCAGATATCAGTGGTGATTACAAATCATGATTTAAGAGCGCAGATATCAGTAGTGATTACAAATCATGAAAATGTACAGTGTAATAAATCTTAGAAAACTGCAATTGAAGTTGTGAAATAATAAAGAGAATAAAATGCAAAGGCAACATTGGAGACGACGAATAGTAAATTGCTTTTATTGATTACTACAATGATTTTAAAACAGTTAATTAGAATGGCATTGCGTGGTTTTGCGATTGCGCTGATGACAATGAACGATTTCATATTCATTGCTTTTAAACAAGGGTCATCAAGCGTAGTATTTTCAATAGGAACAAATAAATATTTAACAGGTTGGTTTGGCAGGCTATATATATGTACAGAAACATTGAACTTAGATTATTATTGTGACTGACTAACCAAACATTCAAACATGGACATTGGGCTTTTAGTAATACTCGCTTTGCTGGTAACTGGAGTACAATGTCGTCAAAGAAACGTTCAGTTTCAAATGGATATTAGCGTTTCGGGCTTCAGATGTTCTGCCGAAGAGCATATTGGAGAGATTATCCAGACACAAACTGTAGCGTCCTGCATTAACGCGTGCGTGAGTACCGACGGCTGCAAATCAGTATTCTTCACGCAGACGTCATGTGTAAGATGCCGATCACGATACAAAGAAACCGATGTTTTCAAACTCATACCGATGTCAGGTAGTGTCAGCTACAAAAGCGGTAAGATCTTGATACCGATAATGATTACAGAAAGCGATTAAAATATACATGCAAAGGGCAGGACATAATATTATCGCGTTTTAGGGCACATCAAATGTATTATGTTAAGCAGTCGTTTTTCTCCGCATTCTTTCAAATGATATTATAAATTTTGGGTATTACTCTTTTGAAGTACGAATGAATTAATACGCATATACAGCAGCAAATGAAATGAAACAATATTATGCCCGGTTATATAGAGTCTACCTTACACACAAACATCAATAGTAGAAACATGTGTTGAAGGAAAATGTGAACAGACTGTAAAACAAGGGTCGATTTTTATTGTGTTTTTTTTGTATATCTTGAGTCTGCAAGACAATGTCAATTAAATTAACAAATGTTTAGTTTTTGCTCTCACAAAATAATTACAGTATTAATGTGTGTATGTCTATCAATCATTCATCAAAAGTTCAATATCGCAATTATTAATATCATTTTTTTTTCAAAATAAGCAGATGAATGTGACAATATCACGTAAAAGCAGACACAAAAAACAGAACCATGACGAAGGAAACACTAATTTATCAAATAAATCAACAATTACGAGTGTCGACTTCTGCATCGTTTATTAGTGCTGTGTAACCTAAAGCAACTGTCCAGTCAACATATGTATTGGAGTGTCCAGATTTACAGCCGAAAACTAGTTTATGATTAAAAAGAAGCCAATTATGCATTTTACAACAATGCTTATTTTATTAATCTTTCTTCTATTTTAAATTTCAATATCTGGTTATTAACTTCTTCCGGTTGTTTAAATGTATGTCACTATGTCTGTGGTAAGACGAAAGTTTTCGCTTTTATGCTATTTTCTGTTTCAAGGAAGTCTCTTCCTAACATAAAATAACTGTAGACGGAAAGTGTCGTTCCGGATCAGCCTGTGCTTTAATGGTATTTTCTCTTTCAAGGAAGTCTCTTGTAAACAGTGTCGTCCAGGATCAGTCTGTGCTTTTGTGGTATTTTCTGTTTCAAGGAAGTCTCTTTTAAACTTAAATTCACTGTAGGCCGAAAGTGTCGTCCCGGATCAGCCTGTGCGTTTATGGTATTTTCTGTTTCAAGGAAGTCTCTTCTAAACATAAATCCACTGTAGGAAAGTGTCGTCCCGGATCAGACTGTCAATTTATAGTATTTTCTGTTTCAAGGAAGTCTCTTCTAAACATCAACCCACCTTAGGGACTGCACAGGCTAATCCGGGACGACACTTTGCGCACATGCACATGCCCGGTTTTCCCACGACACGATATTCTTTTTAGTTGTACGCTGTGAGCCGGACTGGCTGTTGTTTCAAGACTCATGTTATATGTTCAACACGTCAACCCCGATGAACTTTGCGCTATCCAAGGTAAACTCGCAGCCGTGTTTTCATACTGCAAAATATAGCATTTAAATGGATTTGTTCAAAATTTTTAAAGGGACTTTAAAGGGATGTCAACGAAAAGGGCCTCAAGTGGTCATTTCTTTAAAAAATCTGAAATTAATATATAAATAATGACATATAATAACGGTTAAAATAACTAATATATAATGGAAAAATCGCTTTTGCATTCTGAGATAAAAAATCAATTTATAATATGGGTCGTGTTTGTTTAGCCCTTTCATCTTTTTACATTTTGACGTCAGAATTGTGAGTATTTTGTAAAACCATAGATTACACACATTTCGTTACAAAGCAGAATAGCGCAGTTGTTAAAAGCGCTGTATACTGTTATTTATTCGTATGGCTGCTAAGTCCTGAGTTCGATACACGCTCGGGGTTTTAGCTTTATTATATATTTTTGCTTATTTGTTTTTATCAATTAGCTCATTTTGTTTTATAATATTTATTCTTAATTGAATGTACATGCCCTAGTATAGCGTATTTCTATCGTCTAATATCATTTATAGCGCAATAGGAAACCAATATTTCTTTGACATAGCCCCTTTAATCAGCGTATTTTGATCGGTTTACTTAATTATAAGTAAACCGATTAAAATAATTTACGTAAAGTCTATAAAACGATATCAACAAAGGCAGTAAATGAGTATACTTTGGAAATTTCAACATCAACGTTTGATGTTTATAGACGTTTCAGTGGCTGCCAATTTGCGGATGCAAAGGCAGAAACACCTCAACATTGAAACACAGGCTAATCTATAAGGATGTCAATAGAATATATTAACGATTTGTAAAACCGTCAGCACTATTCTATAACGTGTATTTACACGTACATACATATTGTCGACCACGTATTCTACAACGTGTATTTACACGTACATACATATTGTCGACCACGTATTCTACAACGTGTATTTACACGTACATACATATTGTCGACCACCGTATTCTATAACGTGTATTTACACGTACATACATATTGTCGACCACGTATTCTATAACGTGTATTTACACGTACATACATATTGTCGACCACGTATTCTATAACGTGAATTTACACGTACATACATATTGTCGACCACGTATTCTATAACGTGTATTTACACGTACATACATATTGTCGACCACGTATTCTACAACGTGTATTTACATGTACATACATATTGTCGACCACCGTATTCTACAACGTGTATTTACACGTACATACATATTGTCGACCACGTATTCTATAACGTGTATTTACACGTACATACATTTTGTCGACCACGTATTCTATAACGTGTATTTACACGTACATACATATTGTCGACCACCTTCGCACTTATTCTTTGTTATTGCATGGCATTGCAAGCCCATACATTGAATCACCTTGTGAACACGCCATTGAGGAAGCAGATTTTGGGTTTGCATTAATATATATTATTAGTTACACTGTTCGCTCTTGTATGGTATGAAACCACTGAGGGTGTATATCACATACACCCTCAGTTACTAACAGTGTAACGAATATATCTCACCGACTACTTTTTACTGGTTTTCTTTTAATTGAATCACCTGAAAATTAACAAATATAAAACAACACATAACACACACGATGACGTCACGAAATAAACAAAATGACGTCATTAAACTTCTATGGGATATTGAAATTTAACCATTGTGTATGGAAAATACCCCTTGTCATGTGACCGCTTTTAGCCAATCGGATTGCGTCATTTATGTAGGAGGTGAGATATATGTATATAGCAACATATATAAATTATATTGAAAAAAAAAACTATACACCCATGAGTTCACAAAGTGTAAGCATCATAAACATACAATTGCAGTTCCGGTTAGGGCGTGTTAGAGTAATTATATAATTATCTGATTGTTAGAACAATCAGAAACATTTCATGATTATCTATCTGAGTGATTAAAATATATATAACCACATATTTATAACAACATTCTGTGGTAACATATTTATGTCCGTGTATTTGTCAGTTAAGATTATATATAGTTAGAAATTATTGATAACATTACAGTAATTTTTCATAATTTATAAAAGCGGATTTGTATACGTTACGTACATAAATATTATAATATACACGCAGCAAACTATTGAGAGAGATATGTAATATAAATATTTTATGTAATCATTAATCCAATATTTATTTTTGCAGAAATATTGCTCGGGTATGGGTGGTCACGTTGTATATATTGATAATGCAGTGGAAAATGACTTCGTTGTAAATGTTCTGTCAGGTAAATGTAACCGATACAGCATTTCAGTCATGTTTCTAACTTTTTCACGTAAGTTCCATTTACCTTGATTTATTAATTAAGTAACGATATATAGATACAGTATTGGAGCATTACTGCTATAAAAAAAAACAGCTCCATTGTGATACGTATTAAAGTATAAGTTATAGAGAATATTTTTAACCATTTCGTTGTGGTATTTATTTAAAATATTGAAATGCATCGGCAGTAAAGACACGCCTATTATAATATTCTTATGCGTTTATCAGTGACGAAATAAAGTAAATCAAAAGATTGTGTTTTTCCTTGCAGAAACATCGTTATCTTCAGGTTTGGTTTGGATCGGTATGCAAATGTATTCCCCCTATGGCCAATGGTTCTCGTCCTTTGACAACAGATCGGTTACTTATTTCAATTGGGTACATGGGGAACCAAACTGCCCAGAGGCTGAATTGTGCGCTATTCTCTGGAAAAGTGTCGGATTTTACTGGGCAGACTATACGTGCACTACACTAGAACATGTTGTCTGTGAAATAGACATGAAGTCATAATTGAACTATGTAATTTTAGCCAATCATTACACTTGGATATCACGCGTTAAACGGTAAATCTATTACACACACAAGAGCAAGAAGATACTTACAAGAATGTGTTTCACGACGAGAGGCGGACACATGGCCTGGTGTTATGTGTTCTTTTATGTTACATTAAAAAGGACACGGTTATATCTGGCAACCAATGTCGTTGAATATAAAGAATCATTTATAATTGTTTAGAAATGATTCAATGCAGCTGACATCGGTTATGCACTCACAAAATGTCAGTTGGTAGTAATGCTTTATACGCTGTTATTTTTTTTGCAGTTTGCAGTTGGTTTTTTAATTTGTCACAAAGAGTCGCTATTATTGAATTCCAAGTGAACGTCTAAAAAATTAATGAATCGCATGTGGTAAAACCAGATATTTAGCTCCTTATAACGAACATTCGTTTGTTCGTCAAAATGCTAAGAGCTGATCTCCAATAGGTTACGCACATCTCTTTTGATTAACAGGAATATACGAAAGTGTTTTCAAGTGATTTTCAAGTTTTAGCGGTAGATCTGTGCATGTGTGAAATATGCCGCAGCTTGCTATTACTAACTATGACCAGAATTAAGTGTAGTACTATTGTTGTTGTTGTTTTTACTGTTATAAATAGTGTTGTTAAAAAATATATAATTGTATAAAAATTCAGCAATGTTTTTTCACTTAAAGAAATTGTTTCACATTACTATTTAGTAGAACTTCGTACTATATATGAATAACAAACTTCGTATTATATGTGAATAACAAACTTCGTATTATATGTGAATAACAAACTTCGTATTATGTGTGAATAACAAACTTCGTTTACTTAATCTAATCCCAGAAACAGTTTCTAACCGTTTTAATTTCCTACATGTATTTAATGAACCAAAATTATTAAGATGTTTTAACATTATTCTGCTGCGAAGATGTATCAGGCGACAGGTGAGTATCATAATTGTATATTATCTTCAATATATGTGAACGGACCTATATGTCCATCACCGAGGAGTTAACCAGCAGACTATGTCGACAGTTGTGATTACTTTATGTTCTATCTTAGCCATCACTAATGAATGATATCAGGTCCGTTTAAAAAGTTCGTGAATTGTTATTAAACATCTGTTTACGTTCTTTGCCTACTGTGGAGCCATTGTGTCTTATACTAGTCTGAAATGTTCGAGTCGTGGTTAAGCATTCCGAACCGGTATAGCTAATTAGGTAACGCTCACTTATTGTATAATACCATCTAAAAGACAAAAAGTTTAATGTGGCCTTATTTTCACAGATACGTTTATTTTGTCAGCTGTTGAACAGGTCTGGCTTTAAAATGATGATACAATTTGCTATAATTTTAATAATGTACGAATAAAATTGCTTGAAACTATGTTTTGTTTTTCAAATTTAAAGGACACTGAAAGTAAAACATGCAATACGCTTTCGCATACAACAAGTAACCATATAACATTCGCTTCAAGCAAGAAGACCAGATGCAGATGCTTTTGTTTTATTTTTGACAAACTATTTCCGATAATTGGGGTTTCCTGACGTATCGTTTAAATTAAATCAACTATCAATCGTTGATACACAAACAATTGTACTTAACTCAGATCCAGTTCCAGTTATATAGAACACTGTTCTTAAGTAGTTTTTTGTATCGCTCGTTTTTTTTCTATTCAACTGTGTTGTGTCGATGTTGCACACGCTGTTGTAACGACATTATATGAACATATTGTCTCTTTCTCTGTGTACATATTTTAATAATAGTGTGTGTATGAATGGTGGTTGTATTGCAATATGACTATGGGCCCGTATTCACCAAACTATTCTGAAAACCAAGACCTAAGAATAAATACTTTTGCAACTGTACTGTTCTCAGAACGCTGTTAATTTGAATCTTACTCGGTAGTCACTAACTCCAATTAGAATCTTACTTGGTAGTCACTAACTCCAATTAGAATCTTACTTGGTGGTCACTAACTCCAATTAGAATATTACTTGGTAGTCACTAACTCCAATTAGAATCTTACTTGGTAGTCACTAACTCCAATTAGAATATTACCTGGTAGTCACTAACTCCAATTAGAATCTTACTTGGTGGTCACTAACTCCAATTAGAATATTACTTGATGGTCACTAACTCCAATTAGAATCTTACTTGGTAGCCACTAACTCCAATTAGAATATTACTTGGTAGTCAATAACTCCAATTAGAATATTACTTGGTAGTCACTAACTCCAATTAGAATCTTACTTGGGGGTCACTAACTCCAATTAGAATATTACTTGGTAGTCACTAAATCCAATTAGAATCTTACTTGGTGGTCACTAACTCCAATTAGAATCTTACTTGGTGGTCACTAACTCCAATTAGAATATTACTTGGTAGTCACTAACTCCAATTAGAATCTTACTTGGTAGTCACTAACTCCAATTAGAATCTTACTTGGTAGTCACTAACTCCAATTAGAATCTTACTTGGAAGTCACTAACTCCAATTAGAATATTACTTGGTAGTCACTAACTCCAATTAGAATCTTACTTGGTAGTCACTAACTCCAATTAGATTCTTACTTGGTAGTCACTAACTCCAATTAGAATCTTACTTGGTAGTCACTAACTCCAATTAGAATCTTACTTGGTAGTCACTAACTCCAATTAGAATCTTACTTGGTGGTCACTAACTCCAATTAGAATATTACTTGGTAGTCACTAACTCCAATTAGAATCTTACTTGGTGGTCACTAACTCCAATTAGAATCTTACTTGGTAGTCACTAACTCCAATTAGAATCTTACTTGGTAGTCACTAACTCCAATTAGAATCTTACTTGGTAGTCACTAACTCCAATTAGAATCTTACTTGGTAGTCACTAACTCCAATTAGAATCTTACTTGGTGGTCACTAACTCCAATTAGAATATTACTTGGTAGTCACTAACTCCAATTAGAATCTTACTTGGTAGTCACTAACTCCAATTAGAATCTTACTTGGTAGTCAATAACTCCAATTAGAATCTTACTTGGTGGTCACTAACTCCAATTAGAATATTACTTGGTAGTCACTAACTCCAATTAGAATCTTACTTGGTAGTCACTAACTCCAATTAGAATATTACTTGGTAGTCACTAACTCCAATTAGAATCTTACTTGGTAGTCACTAACTCCAATTAGAATATTACTTGGTAGTCACTAACTCCAATTAGAATCTTACTTGGTAGTCACTAACTCCAATTAGAATCTTACTTGGTAGTCACTAACTCCAATAAGAATCTTACTTGGTGGTCACTAACTGCAATTAGAATCTTACTTGGTAGTCACTAACACCAATTAGAATCTTACTTGGTGGTCACTAACTCCAATTAGAATATTACTTGGTAGTCACTAACTCCAATTAGAATCTTACTTGGTGGTCACTAACTCCAATTAGAATATTACTTGGTAGTCACTAACTCCAATTAGAATCTTACTTGGTAGTCACTAAGTCCAATTAGAATATTACTTGGAAGTCACTAACTCCAATTAGAATCTTACTTGGTAGTCACTAACTCCAATTAGAATATTACTTGGTAGTCACTAACTCCAATTAGAATCTTACTTGGTGGTCACTAACTCCAATTAGAATCTTACTTGGTAGTCACTAACTCCAATAAGAATCTTACTTGGTGGTCACTAACTCCAATTAGAATATTACTTGGTAGTCACTAACTCCAATTAGAATCTTACTTGGTAGTCACTGACTCCAATTAGAATATTACTTGGTAGTCACTAACTCCAATAAGAATCTTACTTGGTAGTCACTAACTCCAATTAGAATATTACTTGATAGTCACTAACTCCAATTAGAATCTTACTTGGTGGTCACTAACTCCAATTAGAATCTTACTTGGTAGTCACTAACTCCAATTAGAATCTTACTTGGTAGTCACTAACTCCAATTAGAATCTTACTTGGTGGTCACTAACTCCAATTAGAATATTACTTGATAGTCAGTAACTCCAATTAGAATATTACTTGGTAGTCACTAACTCCAATTAGAATATTACTTGGTAGTCACTAACTCCAATTAGAATATTACTTGGTAGTCACTAACTCCAATTGGAATCTTACTTGGTAGTCACTAACTCCAATTAGAATATTACTTGGTAGTCACTAACTCCAATTGGAATATTACTTGGTAGTCACTAACTCCAATTAGAATATTACTTGGTAGTCACTAACTCCAATTAGAATCTTACTTGGTAGTCACTAACTCCAATTAGAATATTCCTTGGTAGTCACTAACTCCAATTAGAATCTTACTTGGTAGTCACTAACTCCAATTAGAATCTTACTTGGATGTCACTAACTCCAATTAGAATATTACTTGGTAGTCACTAACTCCAATTAGAATATTACTTGGTAGTCACTAACTCCAATTAGAATCTTACTTGGTAGTCACTAACTCCAATTAGAATCTTACTTGGTAGTAACTAACTCCAATTAGAATCTTACTTGGTAGTCACTAACTGCAATTAGAATCTTACTTGGTAGTCACTAACTCCAGTTAGAATCTTACTTGGTGGTCACTAACTCCAATTAGAATATTACTTGGTAGTCACTAACTCCAATTAGAATCTTACTTGGTGCTCACTAACTCCAATTAGAATATTACTTGGTAGTCACTAACTCCAATTAGAATCTTACTTGGTTGTCGTCACTAACTCCAATTAAAATCTTACTTTGTAGTCACTTACTCCAATTAAAATATTTTTTATTTAAAATGATTTGTTAATGGCATAAGCGAAATTAGAACCCAGGATCTTGGCGAACGCAGAAGTATTATTTTCTTGAGTGGGTCTGTTTTTTATTCTTTAGTGTTAGAATATGTTTGTGAATACGGGTCATGGATTGTTTTCGAATTATGCTATTGCGATTTATTCAATGAATAATTGTCAGTAATAAATTAATATAATGGTTCCTTACACAGATTTTTTGACGTTGTATAGTATCTGGTTTACATAGTACTGAATTAAATTTGCATTTAGTTTCTATATGCTTCAGTGTTTGCTTTACTTGTGTGATTTTTATGTCATTGTGTACTCTACCTATTTATTTACCGTTTTTATTGTTATGAATTGTTCAACCTATCAATTGCCATTTGATTTTTGCATTGACGTTGTTTTCATGGTTTACTTTGTACAAGTCGCAAATAAAAGTTCTGTTCTAATTTGTTATGTTTATTTTAGTTTCAAACCATTAAACTTTTCTCTTTCTGGACATTTAATATTTTAATAACAACTATAACTCCGCGAGTTGGATTTGTTGCCTGACGGGGCATAACTAAAGTACGATATGAACAATTATGCCAAAAACCGATCTTTACCTTCCTTTTATGCCTACTAACACTTCCAAAATTTTTCATAAAGATTGAACAAAAACTTGTTATGTAATTGTCTGTACAATCCTTGTTTGAAGGATTTTTTTAAGGGGGGCATAACTCAAGTAAGATAAAAGCAATTTAGCCGAAAATCGAACATAACCTTCCTTCAATGCCTACTAACACTTCAATAAAGTTTCATAATAATTGGGCAAACGCTTCTAAAGTTATTGTCTGCGTAAACTTAAGGGGACTCCGCCGCCGACGCCGCCAAAAGTAATCCCTATATGTCGTATTTTTAGGCGACGCAACGAGATATTAAAATTAATGAAGTGTAAGGTTTTAAAATTGATTGAAGCTGCACATTTTCGGTAACATAAAAAGTATCGCAAACCTAGAACGGAAAACACGCTTATGATAATTCTTAGTGCGATAGGAATTGAGTGAAAACTATAGTTAATCCACGTTTGATGTAAACAAACCATAACCAATTTTACAATTATAAACATAACCAATTACAATTACAATTACAATTACATAACCAATTACAATTACAATTACATAACCAATTACATAACCAATAACCAATAACCAATACATAACCAATTACAATTACAATTACATAACCAATTACAATTACAATTACATAACCAATTACATAACCAATAACCAATAACCAATACATAACCAATTACAATTACAATTACATAACCAATTACAATTACAATTACAAACATAACCAATTTTATAAGAATGAGGGCCGAATAAAAACTGTCAGTCGTACGGTAAACTTTTAAATACATGTCTGATTTTAAAGGTGAATTAAATGAGAGACAAATAAACAGTGACAAATAAACAGTATTCAATGTCGTTTAACGAAATGTTTATAAAAAGATTATCGATTAGAAGTGGAATTTAAATTGAATTTTAACAAAGAAAATGTTACCTAGATTCAAACTTAAACGTCAAGATATACTTCCAACGCTCTGCATTTTTATGAGGGACAAAATAACAATATTTTGTCCTTAGTACAGGTTAATATAAAAACAGTCATTGAATCACTGTCATTCAAAATGTGTTTCTAATTGTTTATTGCGTTTAGTTCAATTCTGTCATTTTCAACTTTAAAATGAGCGGTCTGGTCAACCGGTGCTCACTGTGAATGACGCATTTTTTACCATTGACACAGCTTCTGGCATGACTTCCACATTTTGTCCAGTATTAGAGGTTTCCCTCCTTGCCACGTTTTGCTGCGATTCTGGTGAGGAGTTGCAAAACGTTAATGTCACTTCCAGGGTTGATTTTCTCATTTAGCTCTACGTCTTCAAGTAGGGCCTGTTCCATCCACGACCCTTTGTCAGGATCCCTATAATGAACGATTCCAAAAGATCTAAGTGTTTGTGCATATTTACTTTCAAACTATGAACATTGTAATTGTATTGTTTGGCTTTAAATGTGTTACGTTACGAAATGATGTTGCGTGTATTTTTGCCTCATATAAATCTGTATAGAGGAATGTGACATCTTATGTTAAAAACATCTTATGTGCTTTGTTAGTTTGTTATGCAAAAAACCTTAATAACCACGCACATTACCACATTCAAACATAGTTCTAAACACATTACACTGTTCGATAAATCAGGTACGGCAACGTCATTTAAAAAGAAACTATAGCCATTATAATGGAAAATATATAAACCTATAGGAAACGTGAAAAGGAGTTGTTCCATATAAAATCAAAAAGTGTTTTGGTACGTCAAGGAACTGGTACGCGTCTGGTTGCACAGCTGTAGGATGGTCACTTGTGGGTTGTATCACGTCGCCACTCTCGTCTCCTGTGAAAATGTAAAATATAGCATGCTAATTTGCTATTAAGTGTAGCTCAAGTTGACAGTATAATACATATATGTGTCATTTATCTTTCTTAATGCATCTATCTAATCGTATATAGTGTTATAAAAGTATATAGTACTTAGTCAATAAATAGATTCAAACATTGATGAAAACGCTTCAATGATGTAGATAATATATCTAAACTAGCTGAAATAATGCTGATTGTTGCATACTTACAGGGTAACATTGCGAAACATAAAATAAGTTATATATAATTAACATAAAAGCTACGACAATTATTTTAGGAATAGTAGTTATTTGGTCAATGTAATGATAACTCATATATGTGTTGAGTTGGTATGAACAAAGGGGTATTGTTTCAGCTATAATAACTCATACATGTGTTGAGTTGGTATGAACAAAGGGATATTGTTTCAGTTATAATAATTGAATAAATGGTAGATCTACCTTGATCATTGCATTTCATTAATGTTTGGCCTGAATCCTCCGAAAAAAAAAATAATATAATGAGACATTGTTTATGTATTACAAGACATGTGGACACTATTACAAATACGTTTAGATACGGACAATTATGTTGATTTTCATTTAGAATAACATTATACAGACACTGACAAATCTAAAAAAATAATAATATACCCAGTGTTCCCCTGCAGATTTCTAGAAGAACAATCACATTTTTATTCTTTAATGCATCACAGTTTCTAAGAAAGTCGACCGCATCTTTTACTGGTAACTTTTCTTTTTTATCTTTTCCAACAGGAGATATGCGACTAACGCCGTCAACTGTTTCCACATGAGAACAAATTGCCAGTAGAAGCAAGTTGTTTTCAAGCTTAATATCATCTGCTTTCGTTGCTGTCTTGATAAGACATTTGATAAAACACGATGCAGTTGCAGTTTGCACAACTTTAGGTTGTTCACGCGTGTCTTTTGCCACGTCGGCACTCTCATCTTCTGTGACAGGTATGATATGCTTGACACGGTCCCAACCGCCTAAGCAAAGGTCTCCATTGAAATTATCTTTGTTTAAATGCGAACACTCAAATTTCTCAACGAATACTTTTTCTAGATTTCTCTTTTCTGCAATGCTTACGGTATTCAAAATGTGTATTGTCCTCTGTTCCCTCATTGACAAGTATAATCACTTCTTTAATTTGCTTGTCGGCCATGTCGCCCTGCGGATATCTGAAAGAGCAGATTTTGTTGATCAGAATTTGTGTCACAAAACTGTTCGGCAATGCAACATCACAAAATGCGAAGAGAAAGACTGCATCTCATGGTGTTCTGTTTCATGTATAATAATATAATATTCAAACTAACAGCAGTTTTACTTCGAGTTAGTTATTACGCTCATGTCGGACAAGATTTAACAGTAATTGAATATAAAAGAATAAACAACACATACGTGTGTGGAAGTGCTACCAATTCAATACACGTATGTTTGTTGCTGTATATGTAATATAACAGTTGATACATATGCGTTGTATCTTTCGTACGAATATAGTACTCGGAAATCGCATGTAAAATCAGTTTAACTAACTGTATGGTGAATTGATATTTACATGCCAAATTATATAAAATCATATAATTGAAAAGTTTGAATACAGAACCAAATGACAATAATCGAAACAACACAAGTACATAAAATAAATACAACATCAATCAGAAATCAATAAAAAATAGTCAGTTCATAATTTTATCACACTATAAAAGATTGGTGAATCGTTTGTTTTTGGAAAGTATTTATAACATATATTATGTGATATAAAACTAGAGAGATGACGGAAACAATCTCAAATAT
Source organism: Congeria kusceri (assembly GCA_027627225.1). Taxonomy (NCBI): domain Eukaryota; kingdom Metazoa; phylum Mollusca; class Bivalvia; order Myida; family Dreissenidae; genus Congeria; species Congeria kusceri. Next base: position 5,015,721 of record CM051027.1, on the reverse strand, counting down.
ATCACACATGCAATCGCAGTTTCCAATGATACATTATTATAATATTATTTTTAAGCAGACAAATGTTCGGCTGTTTAAGGCAAAGTATCATATATAAACTTCGATGTTGGCGGTTAGTTTAAAATCAACTGTTGTCACATCTTATGGAACAGAAACTCAACGTATTTTTTAAGTTTATTGCTTAAATTAGTTTCTTATAAATGTGACTCAAAATTAAATAGTTTTTTTTCCCATTTTAACTAGTTGTAAGGTATAAATCGAAAGCAGATTAAAAAAAAAAAATTACCAGCAATATGTAAATAAATTAAAAATGATATAGCTAACCATAAAAATAGTGACTAAATAAAACTCAACGCAATATCTCTCAACTGTGAGCGATAATAAATATTCATTTCTGGTTTACCGATACTTCATGTGAAATAAATATAAACAATACTTATTCATGTAACCTTACCGTGGCTGCTACGAAATATATTTTAACTGACAATCAATTTAAACCCAATGGTCGTCCTTAATGAAACATATTGTTCTCACCGGTTATTGTGGTACTGTGCCAAAATAATTCGATTAGTCGTTTTATATACTTCTACTTCTATTTAACGTCATTTTCTGTTTTTTCCAGATGTGGGTGTAATATGCGAGTTTCCAACATCACGTTATACTAACTCATTACATTTGAAAACAAACACATGTACATGTTTTACTCATCGTTGGGATGCTTTTTTTTTTTCTTGTGGGCGTGCGTGGGTGGGTGAGTCTGTGTATGTACATTATTGTGGAAATTGTGGTGCGTGGTTGTGATTGCCACTCTATCAATTATGAATATGTGGAGGCAGGAATAGTGGATAATTAAATCAGACATTGTCCATTATAACACTAACAGTGGATATGAAGCTTAGTGGAGTGGCACAAAATAACAATACAAGGAATACTTAAATATTCGAACTATCACATCGAAGAAGTAACACCAACACGACAACACAAATCCATGTACAATTATTATCTTAGCAACGTGTTGTTTTCGAGCATCGGATTACATTGTCATGATTATGTGTCTGTTATATTTGCTTGTTATAAAACTATATATATACGAGGTGAATGAATGAATCGGAAAAACAACTATTGCCACCCACTTATTTTCACCTGCATTGACGTTTGGACTGTCACGGTAATGAAGAAAACTGGACATGTTTTTTTTAGAGGACCTTTCATACAGTCGTGAACGTCATCCATACAATCTTACGTACAATATATGAAACTCCAAAACATATACATGTTTACATTATACAGACACTTATCGACTCGACGGGTAGTAATGTTGGACCCATATTAAGTGCCAACGGGTACTCGGCAATACACTTTTATTCAGCGGAAAAACGTACTAAGCTTATGAATATGCACGCGTTTTTTTTTCCATCAGGCTTAATTGCAGGAAACGATTCACTGCTTTCGATTTCACCAAAAGCCTGTGTTTGACGGGTCTTGTGGTCTGGTCGCAATGTGCCTGTGACTTGGCCACGAACTACTTTCTCAGGTACGAGCTGTGAACTTATCTCAACCGGAGTCATTTATTGTCTCCAAATCACATAGATTATTGTGGAAATCCCAAATAAGTAGAGGAATATGCTTGGCAATATATATCGCCGTTATATCTCCATAGCGCTTGGTTTGTACGATATTTGATATTGTGTACACCAGAGTTGCTGCCCTATATATTGCTCCAGTTAATATTCACCTATACTCTATTCGGATGGAGTCGCGATACTGACGGTGTCGCGGTAAACAATAACCGTCATCTAGCGAAAATTCCTTGTAAACATCCCCCCCCCCCTCATTTTTTAGTCTGGACTTCTTATTATGAAAACTCTCTGAAAGTGCATTGAATATTGGTAAGTACATTTTGTTTTGTTAAAACTTGCTTGTACAATCCATTTCTGCTAATACGATTTCATTGAAGAATTACATAAGATATAGTTTTTTCTGTCGTCGGTGCTAAAGTAGTAAGAGTAGACAGTAGTTACCCCTGTTGTTTGTACACAAGTTATTTTCTTTCCGGGAATTAAGGTTATACTATACACTATGTATTTTTCAAATCGGAATAAAGTAAATATTACGCCAGAAAAGCAAACAATATAATATGATGTCAGCTGTTTCGCTTATGATTCTAGGTTGTTTAAAACAAATTAATACATATATACAATGTGCGGTGACTTGCCCAATTTTACATAATTCCAGTTACACTAATTTTATACGAAACACTACGTTTTTTGGCTGACAAGCAAAATAAGTAACACAAACGTCAATAACGAACTGGATATTGTCACCAAATATGACGTTAACGTAACCGTCATTTATATTAATACTTAACTATGTATATTTTTGGTTAAAAACTAATGAATGGGACTTCCAAACGTGCATACTTGCGAATAAATATGTGGCGCATCATGAGAAAACCGTTCATGTGCGTAAAGTCCGCACAGGCTAATCCGGGACGGCACTTTCCTCTTATATGGTATTTTCTGTTTCAAGGCGGTCTCTTCTAAACATAAATCCACTGTAGGCGGAAAGTGCCGTCCCGGATTAGCCTGTGCGAACTGCACCGGCTAATCAGGAACGACACTTTACGCACATGCATTATGACCGGTTTTCCCACGACACGCCTCATATCTTTCTGTAGATGAAATGTTGGTGTCATCATATTGCGCGGGTACTTTGTTAATCATCACTAGACTAAGAGCTATTCAACGAACTGCTAACTTTGTTGAGTCCGCACCATTAGGAATGACTTCTTCAAATTGTTTAATCAAACTCCTACTGTTTCTGCACGTGATCTCAGAGTTATAAGTTACATTACCTTAGTTACCAACACTGCCAACACTGTTTGTGATGTTACTGGGTAAAATATTTGATTTTTGTGACATTCAATTCACTAAATTTTAAAAAGATTTCGTATATATTTGCATTCTAGAAGTTTTAGCAAAGATGACATGTAAACCAGTAGAGACATGTACTCAGAGACAGCAGTTACTTAACCTACCCTGGGTACATGACTACCCTTACCAGCCTTAGATACATGTATGGCGAATAATAACATTTCTCATGTACACAACGACACAGGTCTATCATCAGAAAGGTACGAAACAGGGAAAAGTAGTCTAGATAATCGAATATCATTTGATCCAGTAACAAACCAAGAGGCATATAATACTTTCAAGCCATTCAACATGAAAGTACGGGCAGTAAAAGTTCTTCATCATATTCTTATTTTACAATTGTACACAGCCGTATGAAATCGCCTCTTAACTATTACTAATATAGACGGGGTTAAACTTATAGATACAAGATTCGGGAATCCACGAAGATGGGAACTAATTGAACAAGTGTTTCACAATTCAACTGAATATTTGATGCGTGTCGTGGGAAAATCCGGCTTAATGCATGTGCGTAAACTGTCGTCCGCACAGGCTTATCCAGAACGACACTTTCCGCATACAGTGGATTTATGTTTAGAAGAGACTTCCTTGAAACAGAAAATACAATAACACCGGAAAGTGTCGTCGTTGATTTGCCTGTGTGGGCTGCACAGGCAAATCCGGGACGACACTTTACGCACACGTATTAAGCCCGGGTTTCCCACGACAGGACTCATTTGTAGCTTACCGTACGAATGATTTCTTTTAAGAATCTTCAACTAAAAAGGAGTTAATGACAGCCATTCTAATGGTGTACTAAATTGTATGCAGTACACACCGATTTTTTCTCGATTGGTAACCGGAATTTATTCATAATTTCATCGTATTTAACTACTTTTACCAAATAACGCTTTATTGGCCAATTTCGGTAGCACAATAATGTAAGGAAAGTCATGCCACCCACGTATTATCCAATAAATATTGATATTTTATCAATATGTTAATGGAACTCAATGAGAATATCTCAGTTCATTAAACGATACGCAACACAATTTTTGTATCATTTTACGAGCTATAGAATGTAATATACACATAACATCGGCAAGGGTACCAACGATTTGTATGTGCTTGAATCCTGAATACAGTTGTGAAGCAATCACTGTTTTCATCAGCAGTATAATGTCTCACCTTCTTAACTGTGCAACTTGGCAATGGCTTATTGAAAATGAATGCTAGCTTAATTAACCTCTTTTAGGTACTGAAACGCTTCATTACTGGTGGCTTTACAGACTTGTTTTAAGTATGAAAACTATCTTTAATGCGGAATATGAATACAAAAAAATACAAACTATATCTATAAAAACACATTTTTTTAATTAGTTTTGTTTTTGAAACATAAAATTTAACATGGTTGTATAACACCAATTGCACAATGGTCATATGTTCACTTTAAATTTAGATTATAAATAACATAAATTGCTCATATTGTATTCCATTAGTTTACATCCATCTATATATATATAAATAGTCTTTGATAAAAATATTTTGCAATATAAATGTCCAATAATTCATATCCTTAATACGGTTTTAGTACCATTGCACATTCAGCCACAAAACCAAATTTGAAACCATTGTTGCGTACAGTCTTAAAATAATTCAATGACGATGATGTTATACCCGAAAACAAATACGCAAACTATTTACCATCGCTATCTCCTTCCCTCTTGCACTATCAAGATACTTAACTCAAATATCAAACGGTTTAAGCTGGACAAAAAGCTATATAAATCATCCCATCATTCACACATACAAAAACTATATAGAATTAGTATACATAATAAAATACCATCATATGAAATATTTTTAACAATAAGGAAGCTTTTTATAGAACTACATTGTATGTTATGAGTTTGAGAGCTATGTGAAATAATTACTTGAATTCACATGGTTTGTCAAACAGAGTGTGCGCAAAATGCAATAAGTTTAACTTGTTTTAAACTTCAGGATGAGCCGTCTCGTCAGCTGGTGTTCACTCTGAATGACGCACTTTTTGCCACTTGACCCAGCTTCTGGCATGACTCCCACGTTGTGTTCAGTATTAGACGTTTGCCTCCTTGCAACGTTTGCTGCGATTCTAGTGAGGAGTTTCAAGAAGTCAATGTCTTCTCCAGGGTGTATTTTCTCGTGTTGCTCTACCTCTTCCAATAGTGCCTGTTCCATCCATGATCCTTTGGTGGAATCCCTACAATGCAAAGTCAAGCACTAAAGTAATTATTTTGTGCTTATTTTGCTGTAGTGGGAAATATGGTTCTTTTTTTAGATTCCGAAGTGTAGTTACGAAATATATATTACGATAATATTATATGCAATATTTTTTTTAAATATATCTTGTGCGATAAATTATTTCGTTAAGGCATATAATATCAATAAGCATGTCTGGTTCCACGTATAAGAAACACATTCCGTGAGTCCGTGATTCTGATATGTCACATTGAAATCATGAAGTATCAAATAATAATTGACAAATAATTACAGAACAAAGAAAAAATATTTAACCGGTAGGAAACCAATCCCGGTGTTGTTCCGTATACAACCAAGCAGTTGTCTGGTATATCAGTAAACTGGATCGTCTCTGGTTTCACAACTGTAGGGTGTTCATTCGGGCCTTCCTCTTCGTTATCACTCACTGCGACATAAAGTACTTTATATGGTCAATTGCTGTAAGTAAAAATATTATAAAGGCACATAGTCATTATGCTTGTCAAATGTTTGGCAAAGTATTTCTTAACAAGCATTTTGTTAAATATTACAATTACAATTATTCTGGTGTTTGGTTGATACGTTTACATTAACTTATACTTATATTCTTCTTATATGACATTGATAATAAATATAACTCCTACCAAAGCTCAGTTACGATGCCTTTGGTTATTGCACAGATGGTTTGACAATTATGGATGTCATGTTTAAACAGTTTTGTTAAAGCATCAAATAACTATTAGTCACTTGACTTCTGTTTGTAACGTTTAAAAATGTAATGAGTGATCGTGTTAATAAAAGGTACCTTCAGCGCATATTGCCACAGATTGGCCTGAATCTTCTGTTGTCATGAAATGCAAAAAATGTATTGTTTAAATAAGAAGGAAAATTTAAATACGATCTAAAATTCTGAACTATATTAATAAAGAATATGTGTTAGATGCAGAACATTATGTATTGCCATTTTACAATTTTGGTCTGACAAATCTAATTTTACCAAGGGAACCTCTACACATTTCCAAAAGAACAATGACCGTTTTGTTCTTCAGTGTCTCGCAGTTTCTAAGGAACCCAAAGAGATCGTTCAGTGGTAACTTTTCTTCTACATCTTTTCCAACAAGAGATATGTAATCCCCATCTTTATCTCCACCACCATGAGAACAAATTGCAACTACGAGTAGATTGTTTTCACGCTTCATGTCCTCTCCTTTCTTTGCGGTTTTGATTAGGCATTTGATACAGCACGATGCATTTAAAGTGTGAGTAGATTTTGGTCTGTTGTCATGATCCCAATCACCTAAACAGATATCTCCATCAAAAAAGCATGTGTTTAATTGCGAAAACCCAAACTTCTTTACAAAAACTGTTTCTAGATTTTTCCTTTCAGCACTACCCCCCTGACGGTAAACAAAATGTTTGTTATCTTTGCCTTCATTTACAAGAATTATCACATCTTTTATTTCGGATTGTGTTGATTCCTCCATGGTTGTACCTGTAAGAAAAAACATGTCTTGACATGAACCATAGACATTCAAAATGCAATTTATCATGGTGGTCCAATTCAACAACAAACTAGGGAGAGCGAAAACCTGCATCTAGTTTGATCGTTATTTCATTGATAATATTCCATGTACAGTTGTACACGCATAAATCTTGCATGTTTTGTGTACGTGATTAATAACATAATTTATGTGACTTATAATGCCTTCGACTATAATACATTGGAATCGAAAGTAAAACACCTTATGGCATTTAAACATTTATTTACGGTAATTTGTAAATACACCACCATAGATAATAGAACACACTAAACGAATAATTTCAAATGCAGTTACACTTGAAATACGAATAACGTTTGGCATTAAACATTCAAACAAATAAGAAAAGCGAACTCTTTTTTATTCAGTTCATGATTTTATTACCTTATAAAACATTTTTGATTTGTTAGTAGATTAATAAACAATGTTCTAATAACTGCAGGAATCCCCCTACTCTATTTCCTTTCCCTCCCCCCCCCCCCCCCGTTCCCTCCGTGGTCTAACATGAGCCGTGCTGGGTCGGGCGCACAGGAAGATAGTAACACATGTCTTTATTTAAATACCATGTTATTATATATGCTTCTGTTGCTAACGGAGCCCTCCCTCAACCATGGCCAATCTGATTGACCAAGGATTCCTTATTTTAATCCATTTTTTAGTAAAGCAGTTTTCCCCGTTTACTATTGTCACGTATTAATAAACCCCATTTTATTGCAGATTTTATATTAACTGGGGAGGACCCAGTTATCAATCCTTTAATGTGTACTATATATTATTGTAACTCACATGGGGGGTAGATTTCTTAATTGTTTGGCAAGTATTTTGGTCATGTTGTTAATAATGGTCAATTTTGCCATAAATTCTGTGTGATATTACATAATGAGATCCTCTGCAGTTAATCTTAAATGCAGTATTCTGCATACTTTTAATGAACAACTCTTTCATAGCAGGGATTATTCACATTTAAGCTTTTAATATGTTAAACTACCTCTTTTAAGTGTCCCTATCTATGTAAATCATGTAATCCTGTATGCCCCCCTGGTCCCAACATTTCAAAATACCTCTCTAGCACTGCCGGCCAAAATTCCCTTCCCCCTCCGGTGCTACCCCTTCTTTTAAAAATCAAGAACGAGACAAAGTCTTCCTTTCATGTGCCCCCCAGGATGATTCCCTTTTATCTGTATATAATTGTACAGCCTAGTTAGTTCTTTTTATTAGTTATATCTTGTTTTATCTGTGCTATTTTTAAAGGCCCTAAAATGTAAGCCGTTTGATAGTTACCGGAAGGATGTAATATATGTTTTATCCTAATTTTACTCTATATTGGATTCTCATCCTTTTATGTTCGTTCTTGATCTTAAATTGTCATCCTGGGGCAGGTTACATTCCACTAAATAGCCCAACAATCTTGTATAAATCTCAATGGACAGGGTCTCAGGTTGGAGCAATATGTTATATTCCCTGTCTACAAGAGCTCAGCATTAGTTAAAAGCATATCATACAATTGTAACATCCATCATTAAAATAAATATAACAATTATTAAGAAAAATACTACATACCAACAACATATACTTGCAGATGCAAGATACTTTAGTAGTCTTATATTACTTAAACTTCATATTAATTAAATAGTTCACTTTACACTGTATATTCAAGTACCCGAACTTACCCAGATCTCTAAGTAAACAAGACTCCAACAATTCCGTTGCAGCATTTGCTGCATAATGGGTCTAGAAAAATGGTGATTCACATAAAATTATGTGTTCCCTCTATTTTATTCTTATTCTAGTTGGGCTATTTCTTCCAATGTCCACTTTCTCATGTTAGTATAGATCAAACTCAGTTTTCATCCTCTATTTTTTCCCCTGTTGCAAAGTATGCTATACCCATTTAGTCCTATTGCCCTAATATGCAACATATTTACTAATAGAATAGTCATTTATACATTCACATAAGGTTTTACAGTTGAACTCTTTATTAGTATACTGGCGCAGTGCCTAAATCCGCCACTTGCCTAAATCCGCCACCCCACCCGAATAAGCGTTTTTTACCGGCGATTTCTATGTTGTTGCTCTCGATCAATCAGATACTTTCCCTTAACAACGCTGAAGAGTTTTCATCTTGATTTGTGCAGATTTGATGTTTTATCCAATTATTTTGTACCTAACCCCTAAATGCAAACATGCTGCATGCGGGGAATCTACTTCATACTGCGCATGCGCAATTTTGAGGCCCCGCATGATGTCCATGATACAATTAAATTATCGTGTTTTAATATTATGTTTATGGGAGAATGTGCAGCATAAAAATAACAATTATTTATTAGCATTACATACAATAAAATGCGGAAAGAACTGCATATTTAGAGCGCAAATATATCGCTACTCAAAATCCTAATTATTTGTCCCACGTGCACGCAGGGCCTCAGTTTCAGAGCTATTTTTAGAAATACAAATGAGTATTTGAAGAAATTGAAACTTTGTATTACCAACAGACAACGAGCTGCTTACAATAGTCAAATGTGAAATAAGCAGGTCACGGTTCCTGATCTACGATTTTCACCAAGCAACTTCGGATTACCGTGTTTATTTTAAACACTAGAAAATGAACCTTAAAGAAACAAAAGTGGGAGTTTTGTCAATAGAAGTCAATAGAAGTTGCTTTGAAAACAGAATTCATAAAAGAATATTATTTTCGAGCAATATGAACATTTTAAAGAGGGGTGGCGGATTTAGGCACTCCGACGCTCAATTTTTTACACTGTTTAGGCCTTCAATTTCAATAAATATTTTTTGTTTGCCAAGTATTTGAAATGTAACCAAAACACGCCAGTAAATGCACATTTAACCTAACTTTATTTATGTGAATTTGTATGTCCATCGGTAAACAACTTTTGAAAATAACGTAAAAATACCCCCCAAATGTGGCGGATTTAGGCACTGCGCCAGTACACATCAAGTGACATCCTTAATGAATGTGATTACACATTTATTTTGATTTGACCTTGCTGCTAATTCAGAATCGAAAGTAAAATGTTAAATACATGTGTTTGTTGGAAGAACCCAACATTTTGTATTATGTTTTTTGACATGTAAATCATGTATTTCAACATGAATTTTCTTAAAATGCTAGCTAAATTAATCTACACGCAATAGTGCCCCAAACTTTGAGCGGTTATAAATGTTATTAACAGGTTTTCCTTTATTTTATAGGAAATAAACATAAACAATAACAATCCATGTAAACAGTACTAACCGTGCTGCTCCCTCCGAAATATAATTTAATCGTTTTATATTTCAATCAACTTTAACTCTGAGGACGTCCCTTATTCTAAATGTTGGTCTGACCAGTACCTGTCGCGTGTTTACAAAATCTTCGAATATGCATGTAATATATGTACTAAGTAGACTACTTTCGATTTCAATTCACATTACCCAATTGCCTGCTTTTTCAAATAGTGGTGCATTATGCGGGGATTCTAAAAAGTAGTTAATCGTTTTCCAGCTAATGTTAAAAATAAATACATATTTCAAAACAAGCGCTATCTATATATTAAAGTATTCATTATTGGAATCCTTTCATTCAGAACATTTTTCTCGCTTGTGTGGGTTCCTGGTGTAGTGTGCCTGATCAAACTTTTCTATTGTGACGCACTGGGTTTGATTATGCTCTTTCGTTTAGCAATAAAGATGCAGATATAGTGGATATTTTTAATCAGCCATTTATGATGATGCATTCATTGTAAGTGTATATATGAAATATGATAATGCATTCCTTGTAAGTGTATACATGAAATATGATGATGCATTCCTTGTAAGTGTATATATGAAATATAGGGACGGCAACGAATATTTGAATATTTGAATAATGAAAAATATTCTTTAGTTTTTAGGTATTCGAATACTTACATGTCCGATTAAATATAAGTTTAATTAGCATACAAAATACAGTATATGTCAATGTTAGCGTCTAAATGTCAAGCATTCATCTCTAGTACGCAGGTAAGGTGTCAAAATTGACCTAGCACCCTATTGTTAAGTAGATGACAGTTTCTTGTTACTGCATGTTAATCTCATTATGTGGACCATTGCCTTTTTATCAGTAGTAGGAGATTAAACGTCTTGTGGATGCTAGTTGGTGTTACAGCGTACATGTGCTCTGAAATAACGCATCGCGTCCCTAGGTATATCCGATGGTTTGCGGTATTCTGAACACATGCTTGAAAGTCGCGTGGACAGGCAGTATAGTTGTCAACAAAGCATGAGACTTGTCGAGGGCTAAGTCTTTTTTCAATGTAGTTAGTTCTTATATGCAGCGCTTTGTGCGTGTATTTGCGGCGATTTTCTAGCCGTACGTTTGTATTAACTACATATCTCACAATTAAGTCTTTTTGACATTACCGTAATAATAATTTCTGCATCCGACGGTCGAATATTCGATTATTCGAATACTTTATCAATCGAATATTCGTACATATCAATTTTGTTATTCGTGGCCATCCCTTATACAATATGTACTGTTATCTCGAACTTGCCACTCGAGTTATGTCAAAGCTTCCTAGCCATCCCTTATACAATATGTACTGTTATCTCGAACTTGCCACTCGAGTTATGTCAAAGCTTCCTATCACATATAGAATATTCACCTTTATTTGTTTGCGTATATCTTCAGGGTCTTTAACTCCTCTTTTGTATTACGATTTGTCTTTAAATCTGGGCATTCAGCTTTTAAACTGTATATATTCGGGTGTGTCAAATTATAAAGTCATTTTGAATTCCCTACGACTTCGAGATAGCAAAGATTAGCTGTATTATTTAACAGACGTTACATTTCGACTACCAGAGACTTCGAGGTAACGAAGTTCCGATGTATTACATAACCGACGTTACATTTCGAATTCCCGGCGACATCGAGATAGCGATACACCACCGAGACACTGAAAATGGCTTGCGATAGTTTTAAGTACACAATGTTCCACCAGACAAACATTAAGATTTTAATTAGGATTTTGCAAACTCATCAAATAAAACGTTATCACCGAAACACACTAGTCTATGCTATCTTGAAATACATAGTATTTGACTAGTTTTAATTCCACTCTATTGTTTACATTCTAAACACGAAAACAGTAACCGAAGTATCTCGTGTTTTGTTAGTTTATCATGCCATTTGCCAAAAGGTAACGGTGACTATTCGAATAAAGACTGCGTCGCCACGTTGATCAGCAATGAAAATAAACAAAAACAATGTTTATAAACAGTTTAATAAAAGATCAGTGTTTTATTTTAAAGAGTATCCAACAACCGAATTGACGCAGGGTATAACAGAAGCTCACCCATACGACTTATTATCTGGACATTTAAATGACTGTTTTAATTGTTTATTCTAAATTTGACCACTGTCACCTTTCGTCTGGCTTTAATTCAGCATTGAACGACCGTGCAATCCTTGTGTGATTTTGTTGGATCATTTGTAAGCAGCATACAGTTAAAATGTGTTAATTATTATAAAGTCATTCAAAATATTTGAAACATAATTAACACTCATGGGGATACATTTTTGTATGTTTTCGACAATCCTATGGGTTTTAGAGAAACGTTGCAACACAATGACCTTTTTGTAAACGTTCTTGACAACGCATAAATACTTTTAAGATATATATATGACTAACCTAACCGGAATCATATTCAACTGTAAGACACAATAGCTATAAATTGTTTTTGTCATGGGAATCCCATGTATTTTTATTAACTTAGACTGACCCAGAACGTACATATCTATAAGTAGACTTTCTCTAAATAAAATACCTTGTTTACGTTTTAGAACGAATGATTCCATTTCAATGGTTTGATAGTTTATTTCATTATATAATTAGTCCATGAACCAACGATGACAGTTTATATACCACGAAATAATATATAACACGGAAGACAAGCTAAAATAAATAAGCAAGAACAGTGTTTAAATATGATGGATGTATACACGTCAAATTGTATGCCACAAAACTGAGAATACAACAACAAAAACTACAACAAACGCATCGTTTGTTACAATATATAAAATAAGTATCTATGTATTGTTGTGTAAGAATGGCCAACACCATAAAGAAGACACATCTGGGAAATGACTACGTTCGAGTCATACTGTTGACCATAGTATGTTATGTGTATTGTACGATTTTATCGACCTGACACTCATTAATCTCCGGTAGCGCTCAGCTGTTTTATTTATATCGGTTTAAGGTTTATCTCGCGTGTAAAGCACGGATTTCATAGTCATATAACAAACAACTCCATCAACAAGTGTCGGGAAGAATAACGCGCCGAACAGTGTTAAGACTTTTAATAACAATAACTGCGGTTCGAATCCAGCCAAAATCTTTCTATTTTCTTATTTTCTTTTACTTCAGAATTACATATTCCCGTGACATAGTTTTTTTTTTTTTTCTTACCTTTTTTTATTTTTCTTAGTTAAATTATTTTATCTTCATAAAAATGCATACACAAAGACCCTGTTCCGCTCGCAGTAACAATGCAGTTCTCTTTTGTGTCAGAATCGAGGCTGATGATAAGATTCTGTGTCTTGACGTCAGCAAAATGAATTATTAAATAAATTAAAATAAATAAAAGAATGAATAAATCAAAAGTGCCTGTTCAGGGATTCGAACCCAAAACATCATGCTTTCAAACTTTGCGTAGTTACCACAGCACTACAATATCAACTGTTAGGTAGTAAGGATTTAAGAAATTCTGTCTCATATCTGGGTTTGTAGCTTAAAATAGATTTACGAAAATACACGGAATATTCATGAGTGCCAGGTAAATCAAATTGCACAATAGGTATATCAAATCATACCCGTCACTAATGTGAACACTACACATCTGAAATAATGCTATCTATATCAATATAACAAAGCTAGCAGATTTACATACTCGCGTAAAAAGATTACAACATGTAATCATAAAATCTGAAAGTATGCAAGTAAACGACTATGTTGAATGCAACATATGAATATTTCAAGGACACATTGCAATTGCAGTTAGGTTACTTATGCTGTGTATATAGACACTCCAATTGCAGTTAGGTTAATTGTGCTGTGTATATAGACACTCCAATTGCAGTTAGGTTACTTATGCTGTGTATATAGACACTCCAATTGCAGTTAGGTTAATTATGCTGTGTATATAGACACTCCAATTGCAGTTAGGTTAATTATGCTGTGTATATAGACACTCCAATTGCAGTTAGGTTACTTATTCTGTGTATATAGACACTCCAATTGCAGTTAGGTTAATTGTGCTGTGTATATAGACACTCCAATTGCAGTTAGGTTAATTATGCTGTGTATATAGACACTCCAATTGCAGTAAGGGTAATTATGCTGTGTATATAGACACTCCAATTGCAGTAAGGTTAATTATGCTGTGTATATAGACACTCCAATTGCAGTTAGGTTAATTGTGCTGTGTATATAGACACTCCAATTGCAGTTAGGTTAATTATGCTGTGTATATAGACACTCCAATTGCAGTTAGGTTAATTATACTGTGTATATAGACACTCCAATTGCAGTTAGGTTAATTATACTGTGTATATAGACACTCCAATTGCAGTTAGGTTAATTATACTGTGTATATAGACACTCCAATTGCAGTTAGGTTAATTATACTGTGTATATAGACACTCCAATTGCAGTTAGGTTAATTATACTGTGTATATAGACACTCCAATTGCAGTTAGGTTAATTATGCTGTGTATATAGACACTCCAATTGCAGTTAGGTTAATTATACTGTGTATATAGACACTCCAATTGCAGTTAGGTTAATTGTGCTGTGTATATAGACACTCCTATTGTAGTTAGGTTTATTATGCTATGTATATTGTAATGTACATATTCTTATCTTACAAGTAAACATTGTCCGAATTCACTGCCCTACCGAATATTAGTACACAATATTATTGTTGTTATTGCTTTGTCTATAAAATCCATTGTTTTAGCAGGATATTGTTCTACAAACTTTAATGAATTTAAATCTTTGTATTTAGCCCCTGTTTAGTCCATTTAACGTTGATTGTTGAAAGAATAATCCATTTTTGCCCAGTACCAAAATTCCTGCACTGTATAATGGCTGCAGCAATGTACATTGTTTACTACACGCGTAGGAATATGATGGAATGTTATTAAATGCATTTTTTCCTTAAAGACTTGTCAAATTGTTAATAATAGCTTTTTCTTTGTGCATTATAAGATTATTTATATTATAAATTGCATATTGTGCATACATGTTTATTTTTAAACCTTAATGGTTCACTAGGAACTATTTGAGACGCTGGCTGCGTAGGAATTACTGAAGTTGTCATGATGCAGCATTTCAAATTGTATTGTTATAAATGCATATTTAAAGCTACTGTTGCTTTGATGTATAGAGTTTAACTTCTTCTATGATTAAGAAGTAATATTTATGTGATTGTTAATTTATTGGAATAGTAGTTTTAATTATTGTTAAGGAATAGCCACATTACTTCTTTATATGCTGCAGGATGCTGCACGATTCTGATTGGTTGCAGCTAAATCTGCAGAATCTGATTGGCTGCAGCCAAATCTGCAGCATCCGAAGGGTGTATAAGGAGGTTCTCCTCTCAGTTTTGGCAACAGTTGCTAACAACGAACATCACTGTTCACTACATAGAAAACCTTGAAAGTAAGAACTCTTACATTGTAAAATCCTGAACAACATTGAAGTTAGGATTTAAAAACGCACTTAACTATTTTCTAACGTTCTAGCAATATATTTATTCTATTAACAGCTGGTTATTATTGAAGTTCTAGTAAATATACTTAAGAACGTTTCTAGGAACTATTTTATGATACTGTAAAGATATTTAAAAAACTGAGCAACTGTTCGCCAAACGTTCGTCATTACTGTACCGCCATACTGAATAAACCGAAATGAAAATAATTATTACGTTATCGATAATATGAAAGTAGATCTACGAATAAATGATGATTTTTGAAACTTTAATTCATCTCCGTCTTTACTAGAGTTTGCTGCCAGACTCAAACTCAAATCGACACTGATATTATCAAGAATCTTCATTGTAAGGTAGCTTACAATATAGACACTCCCATTGCAGTTAGGTTAATTATACTGTGTATATAGACACTCGAATTGCAGTTAGGTTAATTGTGCTGTGTATATAGCCACTCCAATTGCAGTTAGGTTTATTATACTGTGTTTATACACTCCAATTGCAGTTAGGTTTATTATAATGTGTATATAGACACTCCAATTGCAGTTAGGTTAATTGTGTTGTGTATATAGACACTCCCATTGCAGTTTGGTTAATTATGCTGTGTGTATAGACACTCCATTTGCAGTTAGGTTAATTATGTTGTATATATAGACACTCCAATTGCAGTTAGGTTTATTATTCTGTGTATATAGACAATCCTTTGCAGGAAGGTTAATTATGCTGTGTATATAGACACTCCAATTGCAGTAAGATTTATTATTCTGTGTATATAGACACTCCAATTGCAGTAAGGTTAATTATGCTGTGTATATAGACACTCCAATTGCAGTCAGATTTATTATTCTGTGTATATAGACACTCCAATTGCAGTAAGGTTAATTATGCTGTGTATATAGACACTCCAATTGCAGTAAGGTTTATTATTCTGTGTATATAGACACTCCAATTGCAGTAAGGTTTATTATGCTATGTATATAGACACTCCCATCGCAGTTATGTTTATTATGCTGCGTTTATACACTGCATATGCACGAGTAGTTAGGTTTATTATGCTGCGTATATACACACTGCAACTTTTGTAAGATTTTAGTATGTTGTGTGTTAAGTAATGTTTTGTATGATGTGTATATGCACATCGCAAGTGTTGCCAGGTTTATTAAGGTTTGTATGCGCACACTGAAATTGGAGTACGGACTATTGTGATGCGTCTATACACACTGCATTCACGGGAAGCGATGACCTGGATAAGCGATGTACACTTACAGAAGGAATACACGTACATCGTCACATTCAACATCAACATCACATTACTCTGTTCTTATTGTTCCGTTACTGACTTTTCAGCCTCAAAATAACTGGTCGACTAAGTCGGTGTTCTAACTGTATGACGCATTTTCCACCTTTTACTTGTGACGCCTCATCTGCCATTGGATCGACGTTTGGTACATCACCTTGCGCCTCCCGACCTGCCACGTTCTTAGCTACCCTTGTCAGGAGGCTTAGCAGGTGGAATTCTTGGCCTGGGTTGTTTGCTTCCAGCTTCAGGGTCTCCTCAAGTAACGCTTGTACCATCCATGACCCGCTTTCTGGATCCCTACACGGTCAAGCAAAACGTATGAAAAACACGGAATAGTCAAGCGTCCAGCTGAGTACACCTGTTTGTAAGGTATATGATGTGTAGCAAAATTGTAAACCGGTTTATAACCTTCGAATTGTTTAAGATTTCCTTTCTAGTTTATTTGAGATGCACTACACAAGAGAAATTTAAACCAAGTTCGTTTATTAAAAGTTTAAAAAGTATTAATAAATATTGTAAGCTACGTATTTTCGCTCTACACCTACGTAAGATCTAGCAATTAAACCATAGTTCGGATAGTAAATGTATAATTCTTTCAACAGCTTTATGTCATACAAAAGTAAACCTGAATGAAACACGAGAATGAGTTGTTCCATGTACAATCAAGTAGTTCTTTGAAATATTGAGGAACTGGTTCCCTTCCGCTGGCACAACTGTAACACCGTGTTCTTGTTCTTCGTCCTGTTCCTCTATATATAAAATCGCATAAACAACAATAAATAACCATCATGTAGTGGATAAGGTTGTATAATTTACAGTTGTTTAAACTGAACATTACCTGTAAACAATAATCGGTCTGGTGGTACCACATAAAAGCGATGATCTTGTTCTTGTCGGTTATATTGCTGTTGATACAATTCAGAATAAGTCGTAAAGAACGATGGTTAGTATGTGTTTTTCATTTTTATGCTGTGTCATTCTGGAAAAATTGAGACTAACATGTAGAAATTTGTAGTAACAAATACAAATTGCAAAATATGCTAAGCGTTTTCAAAATAGCGTACGAAACTTGCCAAACTCTCATCTCGTGTAAGGCCGAGCAAATCCTGAATCCTGATTTGCCGAATCTCGTACTGGACGCGTTTTTCCATATTGGCCGTGTTTTTCCCGTATTGGCCAAGTTTTTTTAATTTATTGGCGAGGGTTACATTGTATCAAGCGAACAAACTGACCAAATTCTCGTTTAATATTATGATATTAATTAATAAGACTCTTTACAATATGTTTAATATACATATTAGTGTCATTATGAAATATTCTTTTTAACATGAAACGCGCAAAATTTCCGTTGTTAAATTGCCAATAAAAAACTCGAAAAAGTAGTTCCGAAACTGTAATATATACATGTAGTTCGCATTGTAATTGTAAAATATGTTGGCAGGTTATGTTAAACTCAAAATAAATGTCGCTGTATTGTAGTTTACCAGTAAATAATCAACGCCCTCGTGGTTTAATTCATACACATCAGAACTCAAAATCGTTGTTTATTTACGGATAAACATCTCAAAATCATAAATTATTTCGTAAGAAATATTTCGTTTATCAAATTTAATTATATAATGAATATGCACCCGCCTCCCTTTTTTCAACATTTATGAAAAACTTATATAATTGGAACAAATCACATAAAGTTTGAGAAATCCTGCGACTACTATGTCTCGTCAACTGCTATCTAAAGCTTAGCCGGTACCAACATCTCAATTGGTAGAAATGAAGCAGTACAATACTAATATTTACAAACCGATTGGCAATAAACAATTAATATATTACAGCTTAAGGGAAACAAATACTTTATTATGCTCCGTCGCGGAATCAGCATGTTCAATACTCAGCGAATCTACGCGAATTTACTCCAAGAAGTAGCAAATGGTCGCCACTAAATAATGCAGAATCACTCTGTGTACTTGTACAACTGATAACTGCTGCCGTGTGACATGGAGTAATTACTATGCGATATTTCGCTTAATACACAGGTCTTCTCCGCGTCAACTCGCCTGTGACTGGATCGTTCAAATTCCACGTATCGCGAAATATGTTTGTTTGATATGACCCGTATTGTATATTGTATATGCAAAACTGAACCGGAAAAAAATCATGTTTATATTACCTGGATCATTGTCTGTCAGCATATACGGTCCACGTGTAACTGATATGAAATAAATCAACACGTGTTAAAACAAGGCTTTGATAGTATTGCAAGCAATACAGGAGTCCCCTACCGGTGAAAACCCGTACTAATTAAACATTGTGCAATACCGTCAAATCGCCCTTTATCTGTATATGTACAAAGTTTCATATTCCCATTTGTCACTGCAGTGTTAAATTGCTGTTTTTTTCTATTGTAGTAACATTGACCAGACATTCGAGCTACTTTTTGAGTTATTGCAGTACTCAACCGACATATGGCAATCATATAGTACATTCTGTGTACCAAGTTATGATCATATGTTATATTTTTTTCGAATGATTACAGTATTATGTTCATTTCTATTTTAAGTAACAGTCACGTGACCTTTGACCTCTGGTGTAAATAAAAGGGTCGTGTACAATCCTCACCTTGCTCTTTCTATGTATACAAAGTTTCATCAAAGTATCTTCATTTCTTTTTGAGTTATCGCCGGATCCAGGTTTTGGGAACGGGACAGACAGACAGAGGGAGACCGACGGACGAACAGACAGAGGGACGCACACAGACGGAGGGCAAATCCATAGTCCAATCTGTGTACCAAGTTT
This sequence comes from Congeria kusceri, assembly GCA_027627225.1. Classification (NCBI taxonomy): domain Eukaryota; kingdom Metazoa; phylum Mollusca; class Bivalvia; order Myida; family Dreissenidae; genus Congeria; species Congeria kusceri. Next base: position 4,996,165 of record CM051027.1, on the reverse strand, counting down.
CATGAAGTTTCATGATCATATCTTATGCACTTTTAAAAATATTACAGTATTAAGTTAATTTCTGTTTTTAGAAGCAGTCACGTGACGTTTGACCTCTGATGAAAAATAAAAGGTCGTGCATAATTCTCACATTGCTGTTGCAACGTATACAAAGTTTCATCAAAGTGTCTTCAGTACTTTCCGAGTTATCACAGGATCCAGGTTTTGGGGACGGACGGACAGACAGACATACAGACGAACAGACAGAACGACATACAGACAGATGGCAAACCTATAGTTCAATCTCTGTACCAAGTTTCATGGTCATATCTTATGTCCATTTCGAATTACTACAGTATTTAGTTTATTTATAATTTTAATTACAGTCACGTGACCTTTGACCTCTGGTGAACAAAAAGGTCGTGCATAATCCTCACATTGCCACATTGCTGTTTATATGTATACCCAGTTTCATCGAACTAATTTCAGTACCTTTTAGTTATTGTATGAACCAGGTTTTGGGGACGGACAGACAGACGGACGGACAACCTTACGGACGAACAGATAGAGAGACACACAGACGGATGGCAAACCTATAGTTCAATCTTTGTACCAAGTTTCATGGTCATATCTTATGTACTTTTCGAATTATAACAGTATTTAGTTTATTTCTAATTTTAATGACAGTCACGTGACCTTTGACCTCTGGTTAAAAAAAAGGTCGTGCATAATCCTCACATTGCCACATTGCTGTTTATATGTATACCCAGTTTCATCGAAATAATTTCAGTACCTTTTAGTTATTGTAGGAACCAGGTTTTTGGGACGGACAGACAGACGGACGGACAAACATACAGACGAACAGATAGAAAGACACATAGACGAATGGCAAACCTATAGTTCAATCTTTGTACCAAGTTTCATGGTCATATCTTATGTACTTCTCGAAATATAACAGTATTTAGCTTATTTCTATTTTTAGTAACAGTCACGTGACCTTTGACCTCTGGTGAAAGATAAAAGGTCGTGCATAATGCTCACATTGCCTTTTATAAGTAAACCAAGTTTCATCGAAATATATTCAGTACTTTTTTAGTTATCGCAGGATCCAGTTTGTTTCAGTTTATTTCTATTTTAAATAACAGTCACGTGACCTGTGACCTCTGGTAAAAAATAAAGGGTCGTGCATAATACTCACAATACTTTAAATGTATACCAAGTTTCATCGAAGTATCTTCAGTACTTTTTGAGTTGTCGCAGGAACAATATTTTGCGGACGGACGGACTGACGGACGGATGGACGGACGGAGAGCAAACCTAAAGTCCTTCCGGTGAAACACCGGTAGGGAACTAATTATGTGTTAATAAACAGATGGTTATTGTTTATCAAATGCCTTGCTTATATTATGTAAATTTTTAATAACTGAACGAATATATTTGATGATAAATTGTAAGAGCTTACATTGAAATGATGGAAATGTGATTAAATGTAATTGCAGCCTTTAATTTTGCAGTGTACACTGGCCTGCTTGAATAAATAACAGTAACAATATTATATAGTTTACCACCAAAACATGTTTCCAGTATCTTGAACTGAAATAACCGTTACCTCGGGTTGTGGCTACCTCGACGTGCGTTCCTCTGTCAACTGGTGTACATGAAACACAATAACTTTAATTTACATCGTTGCTAGATCGTAAAGTGCATGAGGATTAGAAGCTAAAATTGTTTTTACAGTTCGAAATGCATTCAGTTTTTTATCTTCGTAGAATGTGTTATGATCGTAGCGGTCATAAGTTGTGAATCCTTCAACCTTTTGTCAATATGCCAAGGGTTAAAACGTGTAATTATACCTCAATGACATTGATAACATAATTGTATCAAGAGGATGCCGAACTGGTACACTGAACAATTCAATAATGTGGGCAGATATTATTTAAGTAAAAATAGTTACCCTGTGTCCCTCTGCAGACTTCTAGAAGGACGATTACAACCTTGTTTTTCAAGGCGTCGCATTTTCCGAGGATCTTGATCACCTCTCGTACTGTTGTTCTTTCGTCCCCACCCAGAGAAATAAAGCTTTCGCCGTTTTCTGTTCCGCCGTGAGAACATATTGCCACCGCGAAAACATCGTTAGCATTGCCAGCTCTAACATTTTGTCTTGAATTATGTTCAATAAAGCATTTTATACAGGAGCATCCGTTCGAATCTTGTGGTCCTTCCTTATGTTTCCAGTCGTCTTTCCTGATGTCACCATCGAACTGATCGTTATTCAGGTGCTTAAATTGAAGTTTGTCAAAGAATATCATCAACTTCTCTCTTTCTGCTTCAGCTCCGTCGCGCGGGTACGCCGAGTTGTTTCCGCCATTGACAAGTATCAGAACTTCTTTTATTTCGTTCATTTGTTCGTTCCCGGCTTCTTCCATCATGGTTCAAAGTGAATCTAAGCAATGTAGGTTCAGCATTTGGTTCTGATTAAATTTCAAAAAAGGTGCTACTTGTTCCTTACGTGATACTCATTATGTGTGAACTTTGCAAGACAGAATGCGAACGGTTCTCAATATAATATTACAATTATGCGCCATTCAATAATAGACTACAGTTTCGTCATTTCATTATTAATAAATAAAACTTTAATAAGAAAATGTCTCTTTAGGTTTTGTACTGCTTAAGACACACATTGCAATACATGATATCAGGTTTCGTAAAAAAAACAACAAAGCGCATGTAAGCTGATACCATAGACGATTTTCAATGAATGGCTTATTTATAGATCGTTTGTTTTAGTGAATTGTTCACAGGTATAACTATGGTCGTGTGTACAGTGAACTAGATCATGGTTTATCATCTAACCAAAACATAAAACTTGCATTAAATAATTTATATTTATGGGCTGTAATTGTTTTAAAAGTTTAGCATTTTGTGGCAAATCTTCAAAATGGTTGTATGCAAATATTTGCACAGAGATGAAGTATTTTGAATATCTGCCAAGCTTTTCGTTTGACAGTCAAAAATATTTGATCGTTGAGTGAGGTACAAATAGTTTATGTACATCGAAAGTCAAAAATGTTGCCGTATAATGACTTATTTTGAGGAAGAAATCTATATACAAACAGTACATAATTCACAATAAACACACATTTTCAAATGAATAAATCAAGAAATCAAGTATATACATTATGAGCGTAAAAAACGAAAGAAAAGAAAACAAAAGGGAAACCGGGAAGTCCACTAATTAAATATCAGTGTTAACTTGGACTAATTTAAAGACAAGTATTGTAATGTTTTCATTTAAATAATGTTAAATGCGCGGTGTTGAATATTCCAATATTATAATAAATATACTCAACCATACAACGTAAATAGCGGCAGTATCCCGGCGTTGTATTGACAGCTACATGCTATCCAGTCCGAAAGCGGAAGTATCATATGATCTATGACGTAACTTAGACGCGCAAGGTTTAAAAATAAGTTAAAAGGACAGTTTCGCAGATGGAGTTGGAAAAACATTGCTCTTAAAATGGAATTTTAAAACCGAAATTTATAGAATATTTGGAACCTCTTTGTCGACAAATATCTGGTATGTTAGGTATCTGTCAAACGTTTAACTTTACTCCAGCAATGTGCTTTGCAAACCTTGAAATATTAAAAAAATATATATGTATTACAAAACAGGAAAACCCATATTTAGAATATTATTTCTTACAGCCAAAACAAAACCGTGAAACTGTAGCTTTAACGAACGCCAAATAACTTTGCAACTGTTGTCTATACGTTTATGGTGGTTTAATTTGTGTCCTTGTTATTTTAATGATACTTCTAGACATAATATAATAAATTCTTCTTTTCTAAATTACTGTGTTCTAAATATAAAACGAATAAGCCTCTTTAAATGAATTATCACAGTTGAATATGTTTTGGTAGTTTATATATTATTTTTTATTCATGGAAGTGCTAAAGGAAGCACGGGATTTGAACAGAGACATCAGGTGCATATGACGCATTCGTTGCATTCATCTAGACAGAAGTAGTGCTAGAGCGTAAAGAGGTCCTGCCTAGCCTCCGTAGCGAATGTAGTTAGAAAATAAAAATGTAAATCACTTTACGATCTTGAGTTACCAACTGGAGGCAGTAGCACATGTTGGTGTTACAATACATCATACACTAATTACATTGTAATGCTCTAAACTGAATGGTTCACTGGACTAGGTGACGATGCTTGATAGTTTTCCAGACGACATGAAAAAACGTTTAAGCAACTTGTAGGAGAATATGTCTCTTTAATAAATATAAAAAATATGCCGTTGATAACTACAGCTTTGTCCGTATGCCGTTACTTAGAACACTATTTTCATCAAAACGTCACATCAATAAGTTATGCGAAACATGTAAAACGAGATATACAAATTAACAGTTGTCTGAAAGGATGCATTATGCAATTTAAACAAAATGTGTATGTCCTTTCTTCAACATTAAAATCACACGCAAAATTAGACACATAATGCCTGAATGCTTGTATATATGGTTATTATGAATGTTCATCCAACCCATTACTTATGCGCATTATGGATAACACGAAAAGTATTTAAGTGGATATCGTTTTGACGTCTAAGACCATACATGTATCTTATAAATGCTTTGTACATACACCCATATGCTCCGTATATGTTCTAAATTGCAGTGCATTATTGAAAGACTAGTGTAGCAATGTCATCGCGTGCTGTTGGTTTTGACGAAATATCCGTAAATGTTGATCTACAGTTTGATTATAATAAAGCAGACAATATAACAACGGAAAGCACCCGAAGAGCACTTTCCTCCTCCAAGATAGGTAAACCTTAACGTTTGAATTTTCAAGCAAAAGGATACCTCTCTTGCCCTAACTCCCCAAAATAAAGACGCATTTACATCTTCCAGGATCCGGATCACAACCAAAAGGAGATCAATCTTTCTCCAAATTCTGTTTCCATCTTAAACAGGAGTGTGATTTTGATAAAACAGTTTGTTTATTTCATAGTTGTCTAGACTTATTATAACTGTAAAAAAGAAAAACAGATTTGGTGTTTGTTTGATTACAATCTCTGGGTAATATATGTGACAAACATCATGCTCATCGCGAAGCAATACACACAGAGTTCGTAAATACAGCAATGAATAGTTGAGAACGGCTTTGTGGCTGAGTGCGTTTGTTAATGCGGAGATGAATTATGTTGCATTTTAAACTCACGCAAGCGTACAGTCGCTGGCCATAAATTAGTTCTCAACGTCACGTCGTTGCGCGACGACTTATATTTATGCGTTGAATTATACCACGTGTAAGAAGGCTAAAGTACTCACAACTTCCTGATATTTATTAAAATTTTGAAATATATCATGTTTCCTTCCTTACAATAGAAATCCGCTCAGACAATGTGTGGTTAAGGCCAAGAATATAGTCGATAGACAGTCTAATCCAAATGCCGAGAACAACACTTGTAAAAGTCTCCTTTGAATGAACTTTGTTCAGTCTTATTTCTAGGAATCATTTAATCTTTTTCCATAAATGTTCGATTATATTCAGGTCAGAGCTCTATGGTGAACAATTTATTGTTTCTATATTGTTGTCAAATTTCCATTACTGTGTCTTTTTAGAAACATGGCATGATGCATTATCTTCTTTAAAGATCCAAGGCTCATTTCTAAAACCAATAGCAAAAAGCCTTTGTGTATTAAATCTGCAGGTTAAATCATTTAATGTCTGTTTTCAATTAGATTTCTCCATACGATTAAGGTACCTGTCTGACTGTTTTTGATGTTATTTTCTGTCTTGGCACTATTACTCCTGTTGATTTGTTGTTCATTAAGCATTTTGAAATAGTTCTACGATTCTTTCCAGTTAATTCGCTAATTTTTTAAGTGAGTACAATCGTCATTTGATACATTTATTACTATTTTCTTTGTATCGGGTGTAATTTCTTTACCGGGAGGAGTCATTTTAAATAACGCGCCGGTGTTCTGTTTACATGTTGCTAATAAAGACAAACGGTGTGCATGGTAATTGTGATACACGCGCCGATGATCCTACCAAGTTTCACCATAGTCGGTTATACTATACGCAAGTTTTGATGATCAAGTTGTGTTACAGTTGTCTTGGTTAAAACAAACACAGTTTTGGGAATTCATTTATGGCCAGTGACGGAAGTCGTGATGTGAGACAAGAATTGAGCGAAGCCTGCTTTAGAAAATAATAATTTATTAATGAACATAAATGTAAGCATTCTAATAAACCAAAACCGTACCATAGAAGAAAATCCCTAGCGGCGACTTGATTGATAGAACACTTAAACATTCATGACCGGTTTAATTGCGTGAATCGTTTCACAAAATATTAACATATAATACACATGATGATATTGATTATTCCCCTTAAATAAATGGTTATTTAAACGTTTGACTTTTAGCCTAAGGTTCAACATTATAAACATTCCCACTCAGCATAAGTTCCTGATTTTGTATTAAATTACTGCACCTCCGGGTACTGAAGATATCCCAACTTCATTCATAAAACAATAATTGTAATACGTGATATAAAATGTGATACTTGTTTGTTCCATGAATGATAAACACACACAAACACGCACATCACACACCCTATACACCAGACTTGATATCTGTATATATTTCTTTTATGCAATACCATTCCCGTTCCACCGGTTATTGTCCTGACTATACCAATTTGGCTGAGTCTCCGGAATATTAAGGGACAGCCTTAACTGGCGGGAGTGCTTGTCTGACCACGCCGAACGTGTCCCGAAGATTCCCGATTCTCAGGAAAACGTTCCAAAAGCTGAGGCTCCTGAATGTTAAACCTCAGTCACACATTCCCGATTATGGCTCCCGATAGCGTCCCGACAGCGCTACGATACAAATAATAAAAAGTCGTTAATGTCGGGACGCTGTCGGAACGCTGTCTGGAGGTGTCGGAACGCTGTCGGAACGCTGTCCTAAAAATCGGGACTTATCGGGACATGTTCGGTGTGATCGGCCAAGCACTCCCGACAGGTAAGGTTTTCCCTTAACATTCGGGAGACTCAGCCGAATTTGTATAGTCGGGACTCTGTCGGGATAGATTCGGCTATGTCGGTTCAAATTCGAGACGGTGTCGGGACGTTATCGGGACAATGTCCTGTGGAACGGGGTCGATAATGCAATATAAATTATATAGAAATATCACGTCTGGAGTATTGCGGCAGTCACAAATTCCCGATTATAGCTCCCGACAGCGTCCCGATAGCGCAACGATACAAATAATCAAACAGTCGGGAATGTCGGAACGCTGTCGGTACGCTGTCGGGGCACTGTCGGGACACGGTCGGGAAACTGTCGGGTCACATTCGGGAGAATCGGGACGCAGTCGGGACTCTGTCGAAACGATGTCTGGACGCTGTCGGGACATATTCGATCTTGTGATCAAAAATTGAATTTCGAGCCCCGAATCTCAGAATATTGTTCCGACTTTTGACATAGTTGATTCGGGACGCTGTCTTCTCAAGAACGGCAGTAAAAATCGGGAATGTGTGGCTGAGGCATTAAAGGACAACCTCAACTGTTGGGAGTGCTTGGCCGATCATGCCGAACGTGCCCCGATGATTCCCAAATCTCAGAACACCGTCCCGAAAGCGTCCAGGCAGCTCCCGACAGCGTTCCGACAGCGTCCCGATATTCCCGATGTTTTTATTATTTGTATCGGAGCGCTGTCGTGACGCTGTCGGGAGCCATAATCGGGAATGTGTTACTGACATAATAAATCTGTCGAACACAATATGCGCGGTATTTCAGAATGTTATCTAGAACGTATAATATCGGCGGTTTTACGTAAATGTATCATTTTAATAAAGTATACGTGCTGCAAAAAAATGTAGTGGAAACATAATACTTTAAATCAATATACATGCACGAGTAGTAGATAATCAAAACGCTGACAGCGTAGAAAGACTGTTGGCGACAAAAGAAACTGAAAGCATGTGAATTATGACTGCAATTTTGCTAAAAGGAAACATTTGATTGAATGAAGTTCAATTTTCCACCTGTGAACTTTATAATTTGGCTTCTTATTCAATAGTATACAACATCATTATGAAAACTAATTTGTAATTAACGAAAACGTATTTTGTTCGAGCTAATTATCTTATGCAAACGGAATTATATACATGCCAGTTAATAAGTCAACCTGCAAGGGCCGGAATAACCGAAGAAGCGTCGTAGCTAAGCGTATCAATTGTTAGTGCTTCTTATCCAAAGATCTAGAAATAAACATGTTTATGTATAGATCTTTGTTCGTAGCCTACTGAGTCAAAATAAATCATACGATGCAAGCTCTCGACTGTCCATAGTACAGTTTAAAAATAATAAATTGCATTAATCTGTTGTCAAAATACTCAGAATGAGAATTGGTAACAAGAAAAAACACTTTCGCAACCAGTCAAAAATAACCGATGTAGCGCATTAATTTGGTAGCCTTATTCCAGGACACCCCGGTAAATATTTCGGTTACATACAAGTAAACAGCAAAAGTAGTTTAAAGTTATTTTTAAAATTGACATTTTTACAAACTGTAATTGTAATAAATCACATGATATACACATTATTATAAATATTACATACATTATCTTAAATATTTAAAATGTAAAAAAAAACGGGTGTAAAATGTTGCTGTTTTGAAGAAGGACCCTTTCTGGTTTCGATTTACTGACTAATAGCCTGCAAGGAAAAGAAGTAGCTTTCCGCGATGCCTGTTTTTGAAATTACCCTATCAAAAGACCGTTGGCAGCCGCCAACAGTCTAAAAATTACTTAATTTATTATGGTATTACAGACAATGGTCTGTCTTTTTTGTATGCCCAACTTTCGTGCAGTACCCATCGAAAAATATACCCAAAACAAATTAATGCTGAAATGTGCACCACATGAGTATACGATTAAAAGCTATCGAATATTACTCATATTCAATTTATGAATATTTACTATTTTCTCGTTATTTGCTCGCGTTACAAATAAAATGTGTGTGTTGTTTTGTTGCTAAAGTATTAAAAAATCCAATGACACTATTTTAGTCTTCAATACGAGATACTTATCAGTGGGGGCTGACGCGTGTAAACTAAAAGAAGTTTCTCAAAGACAGCGTGCTTATGTTCCTCAAAGAAAGCGTGTTAACTTGCCTTCAAGTTGACCATGTGTTGGGTACAATTTTGTGTATTTCTTCAACTTTTGTAATTGTCATGGAGACCAAATAGCAGTTACATGTTAAGTCTTATTTCTATTATACAAACGCCTCTTATTGTTATGCTGTTTTAGCGCAGTATATGTCATAACAGTATGCGTTTTGTGTTTTCTTGCATAATTTCATCTACAAACTAACGGTACAACGACAATAATTGTTTATTACTTGATTTCGTGAATAAATAGCGTGATTGGGAAATTAAACGCGTTGTCCTCTTTGAAAAAAAAACACACTTTCAAATACCGTTTTTTTTTCAAAATGGTAGAACTTGAAGACTTTTCATTTGTTAATGGTTATATCTATTAGTCCAACAATGCACACGTCAGATAAAGAAAAACTAAAATTTATTGTTCAAATATAATGTTGAATACTTCATGTTGATGTATACATTGTTTCTATTATTATATTTTAAGAGGAATTGTGTGATTTATTATTGCTTGTTTGAAAACCTCTTTATTCTGTGTGTTTTAATAAATGATTCAACAGATTGAGCGTTATTCTTCCGCGTATTGTCGGGGAGATATCATATGAGCGCAGAAGGTTTACTCGCGTTTCATGATTGTTTGTACAAAAGTACCGTTGCTACAAATTTTGTACACATCACAATGTTATGTATTAAAAAAATTGTGCGATTTTATTGACCTGACGCTCATGAATATTCCGTGTATTTTCGTAAATCTAGTTTAAGCTACAATCCCAGATAGGAGACTCAGACATGAGTATGTGTTGATTAAAATTCTCACTACATAACAATTAATACTTTAGTGCAGTGGTAAGTACGCAAAGTATGTAAGCGTATGTTTTGGGTTCGAATCCCAGAACAGAGACTTTTAATTAATTAATTTATTTAATTTAATTAAATTTTATTTATTTATTTAATTTAATTTATTAAATTGATCATTTTGCTGACGTCATGACACAGAATCGCATCATCAACCTCGATTCTGACACGGACGAGGGCTACACCGATACTGCGAGCGAAACAAGAGTCTTTATGAATGCATTTTTATGTAGATGAAATTAATACATATAACAATCAACAATAAAAATATAACAAATGAAAACGGGGAAAAAAAAGTCATGACAATAAGTGATGTTGAAACATAAGAACATGATAAAAATATAAAGAGTTTGGCACGATTCGAACCACAGTCAATGATTCGAACCATTGCGCTATTCTTCCTGACACTTGTTGGTGGGTGCTTTTGCTATATGCTCATAAAATCCGTGCTTAGACGCTAAATAAATATAAACCGATTTAAATAGAACAGTCGAGCGCAACCGGATATTAATGAGTGCCAGGTCAAAACAATCGTACAATATATGTATAGTGGGTAGTAATGTTGCAGTTTTCTTTAATTCTGAGAATTATAAATGTAGTGAATTTAAAACGTCATTTTAAAATAACTTTGAATTTCGTCCGTATGAACATTTTTCTTTGTTTAACGTATAATAAACAACTCAAAACCCCCACTATTTTATGTTTGCTCTTCCGATATACGTCCGCCTAATTACCTGTGAATTTATATTGAATTTATTTATTTATTTATTTATTTATTTATTTATTTATTTATTTATTTATTTATTTATTTATTTATTTATTTATTATTTAAAATTGTAACGAATCGCCTGTATATGATAGCTAGCCGCTAGGTAAATGGCCACACTACTGGACATTGGTGAGTTCTTAATCGCGTCTACGAGTAACCAAACGAGTCCTTAAACCTCTTGAAAAGGGCCAGCTCATTACCAACTTTAACTTTAAAGTTACGGAGTTACCAAAAACTATTTACGACAGTAATTAATTATATTTTAGATTTTTTGTTGAAATATAAAAAAAATATTATAATATTCGATTCTCTTTATGTAATCACTAAACGGATTCGCTGTGAATAAACTTGTTAAAAAAGTCGTGAAAAAGGAAACCATTTCGTCAGTTTCACGTGTGTAAAATAAACAGTTAGATTTGATATTCTCCATTAAAGTGTTTCTCATGTTATAATCGAATCTATCAGTTCTGCGTTGATAATTGGCGAATTAATAACAGTGTGTAATTCTTATGCACAGAAATTAAACAGCGAGGGCTTTGGCCAGATTGATTTATAGACACGTCCAGGGCAACAATCCTCAGTGAATTAAAGTAAACACATTTGAAAAAAGTATTTGGATGGAATTTTTACACAGTTTTACCTTACTGAACTTAAAACATAATACTTATACCATGGTACATTATAATGTAAGATATACTTAAATTGCTATGCCGATGAATACTTGGTCCGGTAATACACACACATTTCGTATTAAAAAATGTTTGTGTTTATATGATATCTTTAAATCGGACAACAACGTCTGTTAAATAGACTTTGCATACAGGTTCTTAATCAAACAAACATACATTGGCGGCGGTAATATATTTTGAAAGACTGGTTCGCAGCTTAATTTATTCAAGATACGATATCATACACCAATCGACACCGTTTGTTTGTAATTAATACTTTGAATACGTCTACGTTTGTGGTTTATCCAATCAGAGAATATTAGGTTATGGTCTTTGTGTACTTGAATTTATCCGACGAGTTGGATGGTTTACACGGCGACTTTATTTATCCTGTCTAATTATTGTTTAATGATTTGAACCATTATTGTAAGTGTTTTAATTGACTAAATTAAATCTTAAAATAGTAATATGGACTCTATTAGTAATAGTTTCAACCACTTGTATTATTTTATCGGGTATCGGGCGATAAAGTGCTTGTAAAATCAAAGCCAGAAAATACTTTAATACTAACTCCATATCGGTTTATATAATAGAACAGAACAGAACAGAATATTTATTAAACTTAAGCATTACAAGCTTATCGTTATACAAATATACAATGAAAAGATACATGGTATGAGATATATAAGGTTTTAACAAGTACATGTAAACATTTCTACTGTTAATATATTGATCTAGGAACACCCTCATTAGAGTGAGAGTGTTAAACGGTATGTTTAAGTATGGACACATAAAATAGACAGTAAACGGTTTAGTAAATAATACCATAAACCAGCAGCAAGGCTACAATGTCTGAACAATTCACCTACGTAAAAGCGAATAATGTATAATTTGTTAAACTATATAAATTAATGTGTCTCTTAATTGGAAGGCTTTATGGCAATATATTGCCAGTTTTTGAATAATTGTTTTATTTTCGCATTTCATTAAACAAATATACTTAAGTATACTCGTGTGGGTATAGAAATATTTTGGAATGTATTCTTTTCGAATATGAATATATATGGGGCATTTAAGAACAAAATGGAATTCGTCTTCTATATCATTTAGATCGCATGGGGTACATTTTCTCTCATGTCTTGGAACATTATAGTGCCGGCCGATTTCAATATTTAATTTGTGGGATGATAAAAGTAATTTGGCCAAGACATTTCTGTATTTAGGATTTTGCAGCTGGCGTAAATATGCTGATTGTTCAAAATTTAGTTTAATTTCTCTATATACATCAAGAGATGTTGAATCTTCTAGGATTGACCGCCAATTACTAACATAAATATCACGAAGTCGAGTTCTTAACTTTGTAGTGAATGTTTCTATCTCAACAGAGTCAGGATATAACCATATTTCATTAAGACCAGATGATTGTAGTATAGAGCGTACCTGTGCGGCCCAATTTGTACAAGCATTATTTACATTTATGTTATTTACCTGATCATTTAAAATGGTATGTAAAATACAATTTTCTTGTTTAACCGAGTGAATCTTTAAAAAGTATTTAACCATTCTAATATATCTTTCGATATACAATGGAAATCTCCCCAATTCGCTATACAATGCAAGGGTATTCGTAGACGGTTTTACATTAAGAACCCATTTACAGAACTTCTTGTGTACTCTTTCTAAAACATCTCCTTGACCATGACCCCAAACTTCTGAACAGTAATTTAAGACGGATAGTACATAAGCGTCAAAAAGATTAAACATTATGTTAAGTGGTACTTTGTTATTCTTAATTAAAGACATTAGTGAATATAGGGATCTCAGCCCTTTTCCCGCAAGTGTTTTCGTAGCTTGCGCGAATGACCCACCACTGGTAAACACAACCCCTAGGTAGTTAAACGAGTTAACAACTTCCACTTCTTGGTTATTATAAAACCATTTGTCGTTTACACCTAACCTCCCCCCTTTTCGAAAGACAATTACTTTAGTTTTCTCGATATTTACCGTAAGATTCCATTTTTGACAGTATGAATTTAGACTGTTAAGAGAGTGTTGTAAGCCCTCTTTAGATTCCGATATGAGCACTGCGTCGTCAGCGAACAATAATAAAAATATAGCGATTTGGTCAATATTAATACCCGCATCTATATTTTCTTGTAAATGCATCTCAATGTCATTTAGAAAGAGAGAAAAGCAGATCGGAGAGGTTATCTCCCCCTGGAATAATCCGAGGTTGCTATTGAAAAAATCCGACAATGTTCCTAAATGTTTCACACAGAGTTTAACTTCACTATACATCGACCGTAAAACGGATAGTAATTTTCCATCAATTCCTAATTTTATTAGCTTGTACCAAAGTCTTTTCCTATCTATACAGTCATATGCTTTCCGATAGTCCACAAAGCAGCAATACATTTTTTGCTTATTGGTTATTTGTCTTTGAATCAACGAGTGCAAAATAAAAACTGGGTCTATAGTACTATAATTGTTTTTGAATCCAAATTGGGCATCCGTTAAAACAGAATTTTCTTCTGCCCATAACTTTAGTCGCTCGTTCAATACTGTTGTAAACAATTTAGAGAAACAGCTTGTTAGTGTAATCCCCCTATAGTTATTTGGGTCGGACTGATCGCCTTTTTTATGAATCGGGATAATCATTCCTGAGGCCCAAGCACGAGGAAATGACATTGAATTAAATATGTGATTGAAAAACATGTTCAGTGGGCGGATGATTTGTGGCACACTTACCTTAAAATATTCGTATAAAACATTGTCGATTGAAGGGGATTTATTTATACTAAGATTCTTAATAGCTTTTAAAATTTCTGCGTCTGAAATTGGAATATCTAGACATTCGAATGTCGAGCTAAGGTCTTGACAATTATCAAAATGACTAATAAAGTCGGAACATTCATCATTTATTTGTGTATCGCCACCAGACATGAGGCTGCTAAAATAATTTTTAAATTCCTCATTTGAAATATCATCTCCAGCAAGAGATTGTTGTCGCGGTTTAAATATTCTCCAAAATTCTTTCGGTGATTTTCGCCTAAGATCATTCATCTTACGACAGCGGGAAACATTATATGAATTTTTCGAATTACGACATTGATATTTATAATCTTTTTTCGTATTATATAGTGTCGCTCTGTCCGCGTCCGATAGTGTATTGTTAAATTGTCTAACGGTTTGTTTATATAAGGTATATTTTCGTTTACATTCGTCGTCAAACCACTCTTTTGAGTTATTAACCTCTTTAAAGCATGGTTTTTGATTACCGCAGGTTTTTTCGAAATATGTGTTGCCGTATTTACATAAAAAGTTTGTAAATATCGACGTGAGACAATCAACATCTCCATTTTCTTGGATTTCAGTGTTTAAATCATTTATTAAGGTATCAATATTATTTGTTAAATGGCTTATAAACAGCTCTTTATATTTCGCATCAAATTTATAATACTTCGATTTGCTATTTCCAGTGACGATCTGACACCCAGTACTCACTTTGAACGAGAAGGATAGAGGCGCATGATTTGAGAATGGTGTAAACTGACCAATGGTGAAATTGTCAAGCAAATCAAAATTATTACGATGTGTAAGCAAATAATCTACCACGCTCGTACCGTTATGGGTCATGCAAGTGAAATTCCCCCCATCGCAAGGCCATCGACCGTTAACTATCAGCTGATTTGTCGCTTTACACATATCAAGTAAACATTCACCGAAACGATTTGAAGTGGTGTCACGAGAAACCCGAGGCGTGGGCGTATCGATGGCAATGTCGTCATCAACACCTATATTTCGATCAAATTGAATATAATCCGGTTTACTACCAATTCTACAATTTAGGTTTAGAAGTGTTGTGCGACCGTAAAATGCCACTATTTAATACATCTGAACATTTACCTTTGGCTAATCACAAACTGACAGCCGTAAACTAAAAATTCAAACAAATCAATCAGGTTTTGTTCTACATACCAACTTTGAATTAAAGTGAACAATGATCACTAAATTCGTTGTCCATTAACTAAACAATTTGAGGCTGTGACCGGTAATGGTATGGATTTTGCAATTAAGACGATCAATCAAATCTTTATATTTGATTTTCATGTTTACCATGGTTGCGTTTGTGGTTACTGATGTAAACAGTTTTGTACGGAACAGTAATGGGCCTGTTTGATACATATACAATCAATGCTAGAACAGTAATGGGCCTGTTTGTTACATATACAATCAATGCTAGAACAGTAATGGGCCTGTTTGTTACATATACAATAATGCTAGAACAGTAATGGGCCTGTTTGTTACATATACAATCAATGCTAGAACAGTAATGGGCCTGTTTGTTACATATACAATCAATGCCAGAACAGTAATGGGCCCGTTTGTTACATATACAATCAATGCTAGAACAGTAATGGGCCCGTTTGTTACATATACAATCAATGCTAGAACAGTAATGGGCCTGTTTGTTACATATACAATCAATGCTAGAACAGTAATGGGCCCGTTTGTTACATATACAATCAATGCTAGAACAGTAATGGGCCTGTTTGTTACATATACAATCAATGCTAGAACAGTAATGGGCCCGTTTGTTACATATACAATCAATGCTAGAACAGTAATGGGCCTGTTTGTTACATATACAGTCAATGCTAGAACAGTAATGGGCCCGTTTGTTACATATACAATCAATGCTAGAACAGTAATGGGCCTGTTTGTTACATATACAATCAATGCTAGAACAGTAATGGGCCCGTTTGTTACATATACAATCAATGCTAGAACAGTAATGGACCTGTTTGTTACATATACAATCAATGCTAGAACAGTAATGGGCCTGTTTGTTACATATACAGTCAATGCTAGAACAGTAATGGGCCTGTTTGTTACATATACAATCAATGCTAGAACAGTAATGGGCCCGTTTGTTACATATACAATCAATGCTAGAACAGTAATGGGCCTGTTTTTTACATATACAATCAATGCTAGAACAGTAATGGACCTGTTTGTTACATATACAATCAATGCTAGAACAGTAATGGGCCTGTTTGTTACATATACAATCAATGCTAGATTAAACAGTCAAGTATGGAAATAGGATTGTTTCCGATTTACGTCTTGTTAGCGATGGGCGTTAATGGTTTTGAAATAAATATTCAATATCGAATCAAAAAGATTTATTATTGCAATCACATTGCACTCTGATTGATTTAATCTTCTATATTACTGGAATATCCTTTTTGTATAAACCATCATGTACCGAAATGTTATTATTGCATGCTATTTTGTAGTTGAAAAATGCGCACCAAGCTGGATTGCTTTCAAGAACTCGTGTTACTATTTTAGTACATATGTGCAAGTCAACGTTACCCAATTGAAGGTAAATTTGTGGAAATGTTTTATCAATGAATAATTTTTTGTCGCAGGACATGACTGCGGTACCCTACCGGAGGCTTGTTGCAGAAAAGTTATGACGGACAGACAGACCGACCGACAACTGCAAAACAATAAGCCGCCTTTTCTTTGAGCGGGGAGGGTGGCATATTTGTTGTGCATTATCATGAGTACATATAAACATATTAATGTATTTAATTTCAATAATGTACAGAATGAAACATACAATTTCATATGTATTAATATTTCTTACAGTTTGACCTCTAAAAGTGACCTTAGCTTTGGAGGTACTGACCTGGATTATGCGCACGACACATCGTCTCATGATGATAAACATTTCTACCAAGTGATTTTAAGACTCATCCAGAAATGAGAGAGTTATTGACCGGACACGAAATCAGACTCCATTTTTTACCTTTGACCTCAATTGGGACCTTGATCTAGGAGGTACGGACCTGGATCTTGCGCGTGACACATCGTCTCTTGATGGCGAACATTTCTGCCAAGTAAGTTATAAATCCATTTAGAAATGACAGAGTAATGGAGCGGACACGAAAACCAAACCCTATTTTTGACCTTTGACCTCTAAGGGTAACCTTTACCTTGAAGGTGCGGACCTGGATCTTGCGTGCGACGCATCGTCTCATGACGGTTAATATGTCTGCCAAGTTATTTCAAAATCCATCCAGAAATGACAAGAGTTATGGATTGGACACGAAATGTGACGGACGGAAGGACGGACGGAAAGACGGACGGAAGGATGGAC
This sequence comes from Congeria kusceri, assembly GCA_027627225.1. Lineage (NCBI taxonomy): Eukaryota > Metazoa > Mollusca > Bivalvia > Myida > Dreissenidae > Congeria > Congeria kusceri. The sequence goes on along the minus strand of CM051027.1, from coordinate 4,978,541 downwards.
GAGCTGACGAAAGGACACGCGCAAGCCTATCATCTCCAATTGGTTTCACCGGTAGAGGACTAATAACAATATTTCGTTTTATGTGGGCGTTCATATATGTTTTTCGAAACGCCTCAAATTAGCAACGAAAAGAAGCAATATACAATTTTGATTTTTGATAAAAGGAAAACACACACACTCACCACACCATTTAAACCAACTAGACAGCAATAGCAGGATCATATAAATACAATAAAAAATAACGTACAATTGAAATATTTACAAACTGTATATCTTAGTAATTTTTGACCACTAACCAAAGGGTGTTATCCTCCTTTTGAAAACAAGAAAACATGTTTTAATTGTATTATGTTGTAATTTGTAATCGTTTTATATGGGTGTTCATATATATTGTTCAAACGCTTCAAATTTGCTACGCAAAGAGACAATATACAATTTTGCTTTTTGATTGAGGAAAACACCATCACGACACTATTTAAATCAACTATACAGCAAAAGCATGAACGAGAATTACAATCTGTCACCCATAAAATAATTGCTGGTATTAAATAGAAAACACAATACCGATACAACGAAATATAATATAAAATTGCAATATGTACGAGCTGTATTTTTATGAACTTTCTATCACTATCCATCGGGTGTTATCCTGATCTTGAAGACAAGACAGACATACGAGGGTTGTCCCAAAATGAGATATAATTTGTAAAATGAAAGAATAATATCATGATGTTATTTGTCGGAGTATGTGCACATGTAATATCTGTATCTTATGCATCTGCATAATGAATTTGAGTCCTAAGAATAATATAATTCTAAGAAAAATATGTGAGTTTCAAATGTTATGGAAAGCTGTGCAACCCACATTGTTTATTTTTGTTATTATTATTATAATTACATCATACATACAATGGAATTTGGAACTTTTATATTGACCATTCTGTTAAAAAAAATATAGTATCGTAAAAACCCCACTTTGGTGTTTCAATAAGCGATGTTTTATGGTAATGTCGTCACTAGAACAGCTTCTATGGTAGAATTTATGTAACATATGGTTCAGCATTGGCATTAAAATTTAACATTTAACGATTGCACCGGAACACAGATTGGTTACACAATAGTGCGTTGAGCGCAGAATGACACCTAGACAAACTATAAAGGACATAAAATCACAATAAGTATTTAAAAGTAAGTTTGGAATTTACTTACAAGCGTCAAAAGAGGTTTTCCACTGGAAAGACGGAAAGCCATGTGATAAAAACATACATATTATGTTCAACAATCAAGTAAGTCGGAAGGTAACGTATGGGATATAAACGTGAGGACACATAAAAATTATGCAAGCAATCCTTAAGGAAATGCTGTAAGACACTTATTAATTATTTGTGTTTATGTTCTCACGCCAGGGATCAAGCAGACCAACAAATGTATCCAGTACCATGGACATTATAAAGAGAATTAATAAGCTTATGATGTAAATACGTAATTTATATTAACGTTGTGCGGGCCGCATTGTTGCATATTATGTTCCAAAAAATCATGTAACTTAATTGTTCTCGCAGGTACACGCATAATATTTGGACATGATTTGTAAGATGCATGGCTTCAAGTTAAACAAACATGATTTGTAAGATGCATGGCTTCAAGTTCAACAAACATGATTTGTAAGATGCATGGCTTCAAGTTAAACAAACATGATTTGTAAGATGCATGGCTTCAAGTTCAACAAACATGATTTTAAATATTCTTGTATAACTGCATTAGCTAGATGTCAAGTATACGCTATTCTGAGACAACCCTCGTAATGTAGTCGTTTTAACATGGTGTAATTCGTATTCGTTTTATGTGGGAGTTCATACAATATATATTATGTTTTTGAAAGGTTTCACATTTGCTACGAAAAGAGACAATATACAATTTTAGTTTTTGATTGAAGAAAAACACGCACCTTCATCACGCCATTTAAATCAACTATATAGCAATAGCTGGAGCATGTACATACAATACAAAATAACAAAATTAATTGAAATACAATTTGCATATCTTGAAAAACACCATCACCACACTATTTAAATCAACTATACAGCGATAGCATGAACGAGATTTACAACTGTTCAACCATAAAATAAGTGCTGGAATTAAATAGAAAACACAATCCCGATACAATGAAATATAATATAAAATTGCAATATGTACGAGCTTTATTCTTATTAACGTTCAATCACTATCCAATGGGTTCTGTTTTTGGAGACAAAACTAATATATAATGTGTTAGTTTTATCGTAGTGTAATTCGTAATCGTTTTATTTGGGTGTTTATACATATTGTCCAAACGCTTCAAATTTGCTACGAAAAGAGACAATATATAATTTTGATGTTTGATTGAGAAAAACACGCACCTTCACCACACTATTTTAATCAACTATATAGCAATAGCAGGATCACATAAATACAATACTAAATAACATAGAATTGAAATATTTACAAACTGTATATCTTATTAACTTCTATCCAAATGTGTAATCCAGCTTTTGAAGAGAAGAAAACATTTTAGTTTTATCATGTCGTAATTCGTAATCGTTTTAATATCGGTGTTCATACATATTGTTCAAATGCTTTAATGCAGTTAGCACTCGTAATTGTTTTCCAATAATACACATGCATTTACCAATGAAGCTTTTACAATCTTGTTAAAAGTAACTTCACATTTTGGTAGAATGGATTAAACAATAAAATAAAGCAGGGCTCGTATTCACACAGCTCCTCAATAAAAAACCTTAAAGGATACAGTATACGAAAGAGTTATCTCCGATAGCAATGTAGATGTTATAACATAACTGAAATAAGCAATACAACGGCGTATAAACTAATAAAAAAAATGAACTAACGTATGCAATTGTAGACACAATGACTGAAAAACGAACAGGTGTGAACTCCAGGCCCCATGTTCACAAAGGATTAACTATAGGATCAAGGTCAATCTTGGCTGATCCTGATCTTGCAGCTCATATGAGCTGAATCTTTAAAGATATAGTTTGTTTTCGAAATATCTTTTCTTCTGGATAAACTAACGTCTTATAAATATTTGTTGGTAAAGTTTTGATTAAAATATCCATCTCAGATAGTAAATCTACGCTGAGAAGAGTTGATAATTATGTAAAATTAATATTTGACCAATAAATGAAATTGATTCAGATTTTTAGAGAACGCCATTTTCGAGTCTGATCCTATAAATATCTCGCTCAAGTTCATCTTGATGCTGAAAATAAGGCTTAACTTGTTTTGTGAACATGCGGCCAGTCCTAGCTGAGCATGATTTTCTAGCTCAACTGAGCAGATTATGTTAAATGTTTTATATTAAAATAACGTTTTGTCTAAAAAGGACATGAAATATTGTGTGATTTCGATTACAATATTCAGTTCATATTGCACATGTACGCTAAGATGAGTTCATAATTATGTAAAATAAATATTTGATCAAAAATTGAAATCGATCCAGAGTTTTAGTGAACGCCATTTTGGCGCCAGATCCTGAAATATCTAATACGCTAAGATGAGTTCATAATTATGTAAAATAAATATTTGATCAAAAATTGAAATCGATCCAGAGTTTTAGTGAACGCCATTTTGGCGCCAGATCCTGAAATATCTAATACGCTAAGATGAGTTCATAATTATGTAAAATAAATATCTGATCAAAAATTGAAATCGATCCAGAGTTTTAGTGAACGCCATTTTGGCGCCAGATCCTGAAATATCTGGTTCAATTTCAGCTTAATCGGGCTTAGCTTGTGTTGTGAACATCAGGCCAGGCCTACACCGGAAACTCAATTGGGGTTAATTTCTTAAAACCCTTAAATTCATTAACTCTATAGCTGTTTCATGCACTTATCTTTTTTACACACATATGCTTTAAGTTAGTAAATACTTAACACATTTTCTTAATTTAACCTCTTGTGAATCAAAATTATTGTTTTGAAAAATTTGATTTGCATTTTTCACCTTAATTTTTTAGAGCTTTGAATACCTTATGTTTTGAAATCTAGATTTTGAAATTGTAACAGAAATGTGTGTAACGAATATGTTACTCTAATTTTATTTTAAAGATTATAACTTACATGCTAGCAACTAACATTTTAACATTATAACATTTTAAACTCCTTCAATTATAGAGCTAGCCTAATATATATATATATGTTTTATCTACAATGTTTTCATAAGTATTTTTTCCTTTGTATACAATGCTGCAATATATTATAATATATTATTATATATTATATTCGAAACAGTGTATGCAATTGCGTATAAAGAAGTCATGCAGTTTTGCAATTGAACGCTTGTACAATTCATTGTTTTATTTCTCTGTATTGGTCATGCATCATGGTAAACATACAAATAATTATAAATGTTCCACGTGAATGTTTACAGAAATATTGCTCGAGTATTGGTGCGCATGTTGTGTTTATTGATGATGCTGAGGAAAACGACTTTATCGGTAGCTTTGTGTCAGGTAAACCGAAATAAAAAACAACGGATTTTTATTTACAAATACGAGTTGTTGTTTTTTTATCATACTTGAACATGAATAATGTTAGCGTTATTTATCTTTCTACAATACGTATATTTAAAACACACGATGCGAGTAATTTCCTTTTGTTAAACATGTTTTAGGTAATATAAAACGCGTAAAAGCAGTATATGAAAAGTGCAGTACTGGTTATTGTCTGGTTAAGAAGTACTTGCCTACACATCGTAGTTCAGTATCGCAAAATATTAAACATACATGCCTGTATTAAATTACGAGTCACCCCGTTCAAACGTGTCCACACTATGCATTAAGTTATTAACCATTGCCGAAAAAGCATTGCTAAGATATGTATGTCCTAAAAGCACAATGACGATTGGATTTGTTATAATTTCTGTTTAAATATTTCATTTAAGCCACATCTGCATCGTTGGTTTGGATCGGTTATTGAACTAGGTGAACCCTACGGACAGTGGTTCTCGTCTTTCGACAACAGGTCGGTTAATTTTAATAACTGGTCTCCAGGAGAGCCGCATGTTCCGCAAAGCAAATTCTGCGCTGGAATGTTTGGATCTTTCACTTTCAATTGGAAATGGATAGACTACATGTGCAATATAAATGGGCACACAGTGTATGAGGGGGGCAGTGAGAGTAGACATATTAAATGTACTAATCGGACCTTTTCAAAGATTAAGAAATTTACATTTTTTTAAATTTGTGTCACAGATCCACAAATAAAATAATAGTGTATACAAAGGTGAGAAATTACACTACAGACATAGAAATATACTGTAAATACCGTTTCTTTAATGAGTAATCATCAGTTAAAATTGATAAAAGTATACAGAGTTTGTAACGCATTTGACCAACAATTCAAAATGATCCAGATGTTTAGTGCATGTTTCAGCCTTATCCTGAAATATCTTACTCAAGTACATGTTGATCCTGATAATTAGGCTCAATTTGTTATGTGAATATGGGGCCAGTAGTTTAACAAGTACCAGCCCAACCGAACTACCGGTAATTCAGATAAAGGAATAATATTGTACATTTTTAGTAAATGCATGTTTTCCAGTTCTAATGAATAATCAAATGGCTACTGTCAGTCGTCTAATTACTTCAGCTTAATTCCATATCATTGTATTGATTATTTGACTACTTAAAGGCGGCAATAATAGACGCCTGAAATCTTCTATCACGAAAAGATCGAATACAATCAGACAAGCGTCAAATACAATGTATTCATATGTGGACGGTCATAGTAAGTATAATGTTTAAGGCAATTTTAAGGACAGCACTTAGCTTAGATACAACCATAATGAATAAGAACTCATCATAATGAATACGGTACAGCGCTATTTGTGACATGAATATGTTTTAATAAAATGAAAGGGTTAATCGAACGAACTTGGTGTCGTCGTTAATGAAACGGTTTAAAATAAAGTTACACTTAATTATTTCCAATGTTCTCATTGACGTTAAGTTAAAAAGTAGGTATTTTTTGTATTCTGCAAATGTTTGAACATATATGTTAATGCATAAATTATACACATCTTGAACACTTTTCCGGATATAAATGAACAATACATTCGTTTTTACTACATAATTAGTCCGTGTACTTATAGTAATATACCAACGTTTTTTTTTCCAAAAACGCAAAGTCCAATTTACGAACCAAATTATTTTATTTGAGATTGTTTGTTATTGCATTTTATCACATGCTATGCCTTGTTTTCCGAGTGATACAGTCAATACGAAAAGTTTTATCCTACACATGTGTAAGATAACATTTTGAGCGTTTTTATTGGTTACATATGCTTTGACAGACCAATCGCATGACGTTATTTTGTCGAAATGACGTCGTCAACATGACATGACGTCACGTCAGTACCCATCTTTCAGGATATAGCAACTTTTTTTGGTAAAATTAGAAGGGTTTTATTTCGTTTAAAAGCATGTGATAAAAAAGATCCGTATATATAGGATCTGACACTCCTTGTCATTTCATACCATATTTTATTAAACTCGTCCAGGAAATTCGTTAGTAGGCTCGCCAAAGGCTCGCTTACTAACAAAATTCCCGAACTCGTTTAATAAAATATGGTATGAAATGACGAGTGTCAGATCCTAAATATACGTATGCTAATAAACAACGATTTGGAGCTCTGATGCTTACTGCTTCAACTGAGGTTTCTTTGGTAAATGTTATTTATACACGCTGCAGTTAGTGTACATGTTATACTTCTATGTACATCTATGGTACATCTTAATCGTGTACGGTTGGCGATCACGTCTGAGAAGTTATGTAATCAAAACTTCAATCAATATATCAACTGAATATTTCAAAACGTTTGTAAAAATAACAATGCATTGGGACCATGTGTATAAGATTTTGTATCGTGGTTCAAAATATTTAAAAACAAATGCGACGATCGTGATATATTTCGAGAAAATGTGCGCACCTTTTTGTTCTGCACACGCTTTCAGACAACGATCGACACTGAGGTGTTTCTTATTTCTTGCTTAATATCCACCTACTTTTGATTTCGATATTATCCATCCTGTGAACAGTTGCACCATCTGATCGCCAACCGTACACGATTAAGATGTACCATAGATGTACATAGAAGTATAACATGTACACTAACTGCAGCGTGTATAAATAACATTTACCAAAGAAACCTCAGTTGAAGCAGTAAGCATCAGAGCTCCAAATCGTTGTTTATTAGCATACGTATATTTAGGATCTGACACTCGTCATTTCATACCATATTTTATTAAACTCGTCCAGGAAATTCGTCACCGCAGTGTATGGACTGGACAGGTAGTAATTATGAACCCACGTATACGGTCGCTTATTACAACCGGGTATCCGAGTACTTTTCACGAGCGCAATAAACATAAAAAGCTAATCAGAATGTACGGGTTCTTCCTCTTTTAATCAGAATGTACGGGTTCTTCCCCTTTTAATCGGAATGTACGAGTTCTTCCGATATCAGAATGTACGAGTTCTTCCCCTTTTAATCAGAATGTACGGGTTCTTCCCCTTTTAATCATAAAGAAATGGGTGTCATTATTGTCGTTGGTGCCAATCTGATACTATATCTTATTATTTATTTAATAAAGCCATTGAAAACAAAAGATTAAAAATTGCATTTTGGGTTGGAAAAAAGAATTGTCCTATCAATAAGTGTATATTGATCTAGTAGCGCGCAGCATCTGTGTGTACATGGAACGAAGGTGGATTCATATCCTACGTTAAGATGGTTGATCGTAAAAACTGGAATAAGTGATTACTTTTGAACAGCTGTTGTCATTTTCTTTTGAAACTACGTGTTCAAAGACCGCCGGATGTTGCATTACCCAAAACAGACAATGTAGCAAAAACTATCCAAGTACATATATGTGAGAGTACCCTGTCACCTTTGGACGGACTTTACCTGATGTTATTGCAGAATGTAAATAATTTGTTATTTCAAATATGCGTATATACGTGTATTCTAGCAATTCCTTAAAGACAAAATTCGGGTAACCTGGTAGTAAAATTGTACCAAGGTACCCATCAAAGTGTACCCACCCCGCAGTAACCTGGGTACCAGTCCAGTCACAGCCGCAGTGACAGTCATTCGTGATAATACGCTAACCAGAGTGGAAATACACGCAAAAGCTTTAATATTCAAGCATCTGCTAAGTATTGGAAATGGATAAAATATGTTTCATCATTCTTCATGCAATATTGCACTGATTTACAGATGTAATGAGTAATAAGAGTAATTGTTCTTTGTAAATATTGCAATATACAGTTATATTGCAGTTTAAAAACTTATTTACAAGCATAAATTATGATTTTGAAATGTGTCACTTCCAAGGCAAAAACGAGTGTACATATTTAAAGACACCTATTAACAAATGAGCCGATTGATAATTTCCTCAATTTAATCATATATTCTTAAAACTAAAGTAACACTACTAAGACAAAAATGCATGGAATTGTCTCTTGGGTAGTTAAACATCAACTGAAATTGTTAAATTTATTTTAAAAAAGTTTGCAACGCTTTTCGTCTATACTTTGGAAAACACTGTGCAACCTACATAGCGTGAAAATAAAATATCATACAATGTTATTCCGGCTTGCCGAGTGTCATACGCGTCAGACTTTTAATTCTATATGTCGCAGTTTCGAAATCTGGAACGAGATACACTTTTTCTCCTGCTGTCGCATCTGGAGTTTCACTTTGTATATATTTTTACTTTCTATGTTTTATATAATATTTAGTTTCTGTTAGTCAAAATGCTACAGTCATTATTAGTAAGACATGTAATGACATTTTTACTGCAAAAACATTTGTATAAGTCCCTTTAAAAGTCGCCGTTTAAACACCATTTATGTTCATGCATGTTTTTTTTGCTTTTGAGACGGACGTTGAAGTGGTTGTAGAAACAGGGTCGTTTTAACAACTCTTTACTAAAAGAAACAGAACGTAACACTTGATGTAAGTAAATTGATTACCATTACTGAACTCTAGACCCAGTTAATGGCACTATTCAATCAATTGATTACTATTACTGAACTCTAGAGCCAGTTAATGGCACTATTCAATCAATTGATTACCATTGCTGAACTCTAGACCCAGTTAACGGCACTATTCAATCAATTGATTACCATTGCTGAACTCTAGACCCAGTTAATGGCACTATTCAATCAATTGATTACCATTGCTGAACTCTAGACCTAGTTAAAGGTACTATTCAATCAATTGATTACCATTACTGAACTCTAGACCCAGTTAATGGCACTATTCAATCAATTGATTAACATTGCTGAACTCTAGACCCAGTTAATGGCACTATTCAATCAATTGATTACCATTACTGAACTCTAGACCTAGTTAATGGTACTATTCAATCAATGATTAACATTGCTGAACTCTAGACCCAGTTAATGGCACTATTCAATCAATTGATTACCATTACTGAACTCTAGACCCAGTTAATGGCACTATTCAATCAATTGATTACCATTGCTGAACTCTAGACCCAGTTAATGGCACTATTCAATCAATTGATTACCATTGCTGAACTCTAGACCCAGTTAATGGCACTATTCAATCAATTGATTACCATTACTGAACTCTAGACACATTTAATGGCACTATTCAATCAATTGATTACCATTACTGAACTCTAGACCCAGTTAATGGCACTATTCAATCAATTGATTACCATTACTGAACTCTAGACACAGTTAATGGCACTATTCAATCACTTGATTACCATTACTGAACTCTAGACACAGTTAATGGCACTATTCAATCAATTGATTACCATTAATGAACTCTAGACCCAGTTAATGGCACTATTCAATCAATTGATTACCATTACTGAACTGTAGACCTAGTTAATGGCACTATTCAATCAATTGATTACCATTACTGAACTCTAGACCCAGTTAATGGCACTATTCAATCAATTGATTACCATTACTGAACTCTAGACCTAGTTAATGGCACTATTCAATCAATTGATTACCATTACTGAACTCTAGACCCAGTTAATGGCACTATTCAATCAATTGATTACCATTACTGAACTCTAGACCCAGTTAATGGCACTATTCAATCAATTGATTACCATTACTGAACTCTAGACCCAGTTAATGGCACTATTCAATCCACTATTATTATTAACCTCTGGCTAAATGAAAACTACCGACCGGAAGATGAAAGTGCAAACAAATCATTCAGCTGTTGTTGTCAACAATGAATTAGGGAACACTGACCAAATTAATCGTGGTCAGTTTACTGAACATGTGGAGGCTGAAACCGGCAGAGGAATTTATAATTTAACTGCGATTATCATGAGTGATTCGTAGCTGGTTTTCACGTATATCTTAATTCTGCGTGGTGGTCTGTAAGGGTTGATATATAACCATTCTGACCAACAAAATGTTCAAGTTTTTCAACAGAAATCAAGTGTTTCGGACTACAAATGTACATCAAAAGATCAACTTGGCAAGTTAATTTAAGCACGACGCGCGACAAAATGTGTTATGGAATGTTCGAGTACGGCTGGCTGCAAGTCCGTCTTTTACACATCGGATGCATGTGTAAGATGCAGATCCAGGTACACGGGAACTGATGTTTCAAATCTCACACCGATGCCTGGAAGTGTATACTACGAAAAAGGTATGTTCTTATATCCTCTCAACACTACCGAATATAAAAATAGATTTACTAAATAAAGTTAAATGCTTAATAAACCTTATTAAATTATGAAATCAAAACATATACTATATTACTACATCTAAATTGATTGGTATCTTATATTAATAGAATTGTATTTTTTTGTACAAAAAATATATTTAGCCAAATTACGTCATGTTGCTTCTGCAGTTGTAAGATGTGAACCTGGATGGCTGACTTTCAAGAACTCGTGTTACTTTTTAACCCGGCTGTAAAAGACAAAGACACTTCCATATTGTCCAATATAAGCAAAAAAAACAACATAATTATGCGTATGTGTTTTTTTCTGTTAAGAAAATGAAAGTGCAAACATACGCACTTTTACATAAAATGTCGCAGAAAATATGTTATATTCGTTTTGCTTTATACAAGTCGCAATGGCTTAATGCATTTGACATGTTTATATTATTATGTATACAAAAGTCAAAAGTGAAACACACAAAAAACAACAAAAAAACGTGTATTACAAGTTTTACATTTGCTTCAAAAAATTAATTAGTTCTGTATACTTAAATCAAGGGAAAGAGGCAGTGTGCATTAGCCATAATACATTGGAGCTATCTTCGTAGCGGTTTCAAACAATAAGTTATTTTAATCGTAGTTTACGCTTGAGTGCACCAGCACACGAGGGCCATATGTTGAAAACAAAGGCAAGATGGTGGACCTATTATGTGAGGTAATTACTCTTAATCAGCTTTGTATAGCAGCGTGACATTTGATAATACCGTTAGTTTTAGGTCAATGAGGCAAATAAAAACTATGATTTGTATGATTTAGATAAATTTTGTCAACAATTATTCCTATTGCACAGTTGATATATACATATATCAAATTTAATTAAGGAGTAAGTATAATTATTATATCTATGACCTGAAAATATAAACATTTGCTTCAAAAAAAATTATTATTATTATTATTAAAAAATAATAATTTCCTATTATTAATTACAAATATCTAGGCGCTGACAAGTATTGCAATAAACACAAGATTTGTTGTGACAGTAAAAAACAACAACAACAACAACAAACAAACTGCAAAATACAAATCGTATGATTATATTGACACATAATAGTACCAAACGTACAAAGCAACAATAATTTACATTGCTCGGTTGATATATGCATAATTCATATTGAAATTATGGTATAGAATGCGATTAGTATATAGCCAGTAAAAGAAATACATTTGTGACGAGTCAAATGTTTGGAATTATTGGATACACAGATGCAAATAGTGACTAAAGTCACTTAAATTAGTATAACCAGTAAATATGTCAGTACATCAATAGAACATTATTAATTGTTCATTTGTAGGTGGTGGCATTGGTTAATTCAAGTAGTTATGCAGGAAAATAACTATCGCTTAAACTTGCTAAATATGAAGCGAATAAATGTGCTTGTATTTTTTAATTGTTGTAGGGAATCAGGTGATAAGATTGTGTTAAGAGTAGCGTCATGAAGATCATGCCCTAGGAATTGTTCTCTTTCAGATTTAAAGAAATCACAGTTAAGTAGATAGTGATGTTCAGAGCCAACTTGACCAGCGTTACAAAGTCTACATGTTCTTTCATCAAATGGGGTTCCGTCGTATCGACCGGTTTCAACTGGAAACCAGTGATTAGCAGTTCTGAATTGAAAGAGGTATGTATATTCAGTTTTTGTAAGTTTAATGAGGTTGTCTTCAAAGGATGGTGCTTGTTTGAAGCTTGTTTATATTTGTCCTTTATGTGTTTGTTATAGTTGAGTGTGCCATTGGGTTTTAAATTGGGTTAATAATTTGGATTTGACTAAGCGGCGGATATTATTTTGGGTTTTCAGGAATTGGTTGTCCCATAAATGACTTAGGTTTACTGAGGTGAGAATTTCTTTAATTTTGTTGGCCCAATTTAAAATTTGAGTTTGGCAAGTTCATCATGTATTTATAGATTTGGAGAGAAAGTTTCTGATCATTGCCTATTAAGAGTCTGTTCCAGAAAGAGATCATTCGACATTTGATATTAATTGCTATAGGGTATCTGCCAAGTTCACCATATAAAAAAGCCATTGGAGTTGATTTCCGAGCATTAGTAAGTTTTCTGAGGAAGTTGTTACTTTTTCCAAGATGTCAATGCTTTCAAAGCCGAACATTACAGAGCCATAGGTTAAAATTGGTAAGACAGTATGATCAAATAGTTTCATAGTAAGATCAATTGGCAGGTCTGCATTGTTGGCCCGCATATATAGGAGATGCATCGCGTTTGTTGCTTGCTCAGCTAAATGTTTTTTCGCATTAAGGAAAGAACCATTGTTAGATAAGGTTATGCCTAGGTAGTGATAGCGGTCAGTAATTTCTAAAGGATTGTTACCTAGTTTAAAATTAGAATTCTGTAGTTGTCTTGCACCAAATATTACAATTTTTGTTTTGTTTAAATTTATTTTTAGATGCCAATTATCGCAGTAATTTTGAAAGATGTCTAAACTATTTTGAAGATCTGATTTGGAGTCTGACAAAATCACCGTGTCAGCGGCATAGAGTAGGACAAGTAGTTTAAGCCAAAGAGACAGATCCAGGGGATTTATTAATTCTATGCCAATCGAGCCATTGAGGTGTATATGTGTTTGAAGGTCATTTAAGAAAAGAGAAAACAGCAACGGCGATAAATTTTCGCCTTGTGTAACACCAATTTCTGAAATGAAGGACTCTGATATATAACCATTAGCAGAGACACTAGATTTAATATTATTATACATATTTTGAATTAATTGCAAAAATTTGCAATTTATGTCATGTTTGAGAAGTTTGTGCAATAGGCCGATTCGCCAGACTTTGTCAAATTCTTTAGAAAAATCTATGAAGGCGCAGAATAGTTTTTGTTTTCTTTTTTCAGTATTTCGATTAGTGAGTGTAACGTAAAGATATGGTCGGAGCATGAATAGCCTTTCCTGAAGCCAGCTTGATTTTCGTCTAAACTGTTATTTTCATTTAGGAATTTGGTTAATATGTCATTAAGTTAGGATGTGAAGAGTTTACCTAAACAGCTAAGAATAGTAATTGGTCTGTAGTTGTTTGGGTCTTTTGGGTTACCTTTGTTTTTAAATATGGGTATAATGATTCCATTCAGCCAGGTTTGTGGAATAAATCCAGTTTCCAGGACACAATTAAATTTTTACAGTAAACTGGTATAAGGAGATGTTTAGTAGACTTAATATATTCGTTTAAGATGTTATCAAATGGGCTTGGTGTTTTTGAGTTTTTGAGCTTCTGGATACTTTTTTCTATTTCTTCTTTAGTGATTGTGATGTTTAGTCTGTTACTTGTGTCGTCTGGAAATTGGGAATTTGTGGCATTGAAACGATTGTCAGTGATGGTGTTGGTGTTAATTTCTTTGAAGTGATCATAGAATTCTTTTAATGTTGGTGTGTTGTTAACTTTAGATTTAGGTTTCAGTTTATTTCAAAAGGACCAGTACTGTTTAGGGTTTTTATCAGTCATGGAACGTAGTTTATTAGACATGTTTTGTTTGCTTGCATTAATATGGTAGTATTGTGCGTTTATAATGTTTACTGGCATTTATCATTCTTAGTTTGTTATCTGCAGTTTTGTTTTTTGTGTAATCATCTTTGGCAATGTGATAATTTGTGCGTGCTTTAGAGCATTGAGGGCCAAACCAAGATTTATTATTTTCATGACCTATGTTATGAAATTTTTTATTATTTTCAGGGTATGTGCTGGTGTAGGCTTGATGGAAGACTGATTGAAGTTCATAAGTGATGTGTTCTACTGTTTGCTGTAGCTGAGGGTATGTGTTCATTTCTGTTAGTATTTGGTCTATTTTGTTACGGTTAATATTATTGATAAATTGATTAGACAATTCAGGTTTCCATTTTGGTTTCTTATTCATGTTTGTTGGGTTTTTGGTGTTAACATTGGGGCATTCTCTGTGTGGGATATGGATGGACCAGGCGAGGGCATTGTGTCCATCTGAAAAGAGTGAGTCTGTTTCAATGATATGGAAATCAGAAAGGAAGTGAAAGCTGTCAGATGAGGCAATAACATAGTCAATGGTTGATTTATTCCTAAAGGTTAACATGTCGGGTGCCTTCTCTGAGGAAAGTCTTCCGTTGAGAATAAAAATGTTATTGTTTTTGCATAGGTCAATAAGTCGAAATCCATGTGTGTTAGTTCGATGGTCCTTAGAAGTACGAGTTAGTGGAATAGATAATTGTTCAAGCATCTTGTATTTTGGTCAAGTTGGCTCTGTAGATCATCATCAATATTGAAAAATTCCCTTAAATGGGGATCTGAAATTATATAGTCTTTCATGCTTCCAACTCTGCTATTAAAATCACCTGCGAGTAATACATATTTATGTTCATTGCATTTTTGGGAGATTTCATTTTCAAAGGCCATAAATTCATCCTCATTGAAGAATCTTGAGTTTTCAGGTGGAACATAGACAGCTCCTATTATAATATTTTCATCGAGTTTTGTGATATGTTTACAAATGGAGATCCATAATACATATTCAGATTTGATTGTAAGATGTTAACAGAAGAAGTCAGTTCATCTTTAACAAATATTCCAATGCCAGCAGATTTACGCTTATATTGTTGTTCTCTGTGTTTAGCTAAATATTCATAGTTGTTTATTTCGATAATATCATGGGTATCAGTGTGAGTTTCTGAGAAACAAAAAAAAGTCATAATTGTTGACGAGTTCAATAAATTCCGGATAATTTAGTCTTTTCTTAAGTCCACTGACATTTAATGTTCCTAATTTTATATTGTTTATGATATTGTTCTTTTCTTGGTGCATGGTGGCGCGTGTGTGATGCCCTTGGAGGATGCGGGATGCCAACTGTGGTCTCCTAGACACGTGATTTGCACTCTGCACTGGTGGAGGAACAACCGTTTTGTGCACTGTTGTGGTTCCAGGATTAACAGTGTGTATATTGGGTGCTGTGCTGGGGAAAGAAGGACTTGCAGGCTTACTTCTGGTGTGTGGTGCTTGTTCAAAGTGAGTCTGCTTAGCGTTGAAGACTGGCGAATTATCACAGACTCTGTTACCTTGAAGGATCAAGTTCCAGTCAGGAAATATGTCTTCGACCACCTTGCCGTCCATTACAATCTTGGCCGGGAAGACTATTGCGATTTTGCTTCGTGGATTGCTTTCACGGAGTTGTTTGTATTTCGGCCAAAGAGCTTTCCGTGCTTGAGTTATTTCTTTCGGGTAGTCTTTGGTAATGCTGAAATTGGACCCTCTTAGCCGGTTTGCATGTGAAAGGAAATTTACTGTGCCTTGGTAGTCCAGGAAGTTTACAATGATGCCTCGTGTGACGCCCTTAGAGAACTTTCCAAGGCGGTGTGCTCGCTGGATATGAGGACAAGGGGTTATGTGAAGTTGTTCGGCGAGGAATTGGGCAATAACATTTTGACAGTTTTCCTCTCTGTGTTCAATGATTCCGCCAAATATAAGATTGTTCCTTCTACTACGTGCCTCAATGTCAATGGATTTGTATTCCAAGAGTTTGAGGCGTGAATTGTATTTAGTTAATGTTCCTTCGATGGATTGAATTTTTGTATGCATCTGTAGGCATTCATCAACTTTGTGTTCAAAGTTTTTCATGTGTTTAAACATTTCTGACATTTTTCCATCCAGAGATAAAATGTTCAAAATCCTGTTGGTTAGTTATGAATTCACCACTACTACACTCACCACCTGTGTTTACTCTAGAACGTTTTCTGTTATTGTCATTGTTAGAGCTATTTCCCGCCGGTGGAATAACAAAACCGTTCTGTGTAGCAAAAGGTTCATCTTGTTTATATTCGTTGTTGTAACCATCAAAACGGTCAAGATGATCCATTCTTACAGATTGTAGTTATTTTGAGTCTGTTAACTTGTACTTATGTAAAGAAAACAAAGTTTTAATTGTCCGAGTCAAAAAAATGGCGACTGTTTACAAATTACCGGAAGTTCCACTCACTGTCATTGTCATTATAAAAGGAATGCCCTAATACGCCACCTTAGTGCAATAACTCTGCAATGCAAAATATAGGTACGTATTTAGTTCTAGAACTATGATAACGATTATAGTCCATTTGACGATTGCATTTGGCTATGTCTTTTATTGTTTCGTGTCAGCCACATCTGCAAGGTTGGTTTGGATCAGTATTGAACTTTACGAACCCTACGGGCAGTGGTTTTCTACGTTTGACAACAGGTCGGTTACTTTGTGTGACTGGTATCAAGGTGACCCGAAGGAGCAGAATGAACCTGAGAGCGAATTCTGTGCTGGAATGTTTGGACCGTCCGCTTTCAATTGGAATAGGATAGACTACCCGTGCAAAAAGGATGGCGACACAGTGTGTGAAAAGGACATGTATACATATTATACATGTTAATGTAATTTATATCTCGTACTTTTTATAAAAGTGCACTCACCGGTACAACATAATTATCTAATATTTGGATACTTATGGAAAAAACAGTACCAATATTTGTTATTGTGTAGTTTAAACAGTCAGGTTAATCGGTTATTCTTTACTTCATATCACTCTCTCTCTCTATGATAACTCATTTAAGACATACATTGTATATACCGCTTTCAGTCGTCATGTTGTACATGTCTTGGTTGTTGTAATAATTACTGTTGTTGTTGTCTGTTGTATACTTTAGAATCGCTCTATGCTCTTTGTTAGTAATGTAAAACTTGGCATTACGTCTCAGGGGGTTTAAATTGTATACTCTGATTTTCATAAAAAAGTGTATCATTATGAAGCCAACACTATAATCGATGAATTGAATATTTTCCATTATAATGTGCTAACGGAACAATGTTTATAAAGTCCAACAGTCCGTTGTAACTTCAATTAATTATGATTACAAGTTCATGTAGAGTAATTCTATGACTCTCTCATTTCTGGAATGACAATACTTATCTCCCTTACTGACTGGTGCTTTGATTATGACATGTTGATGAAAGTGTTGGGAACTACCATTTCGGGCATATATTTAGGCAAAGGGTATTTTTTTAAACAAAACACGTTCAAAGTATTGCACACTGTTTTACTTGGCTACATAATGAGAAGGCAAATGCTGTATTCCAACTGTAGTGTAGTTCAATATATTCAATTCATTACAAAAAACAAGAACAAAGGGTGTTTATTGAAAATAGTGAACGGCACACTGAAATGTAAAACTACAGAAACATATGAGACAACTGGCATATGTGCATGCATCAAATGTCAGTTGAGCACAATTGTTCTCTTAATTACTGTGATCGGGCGAAAGGCTACTTACAATAAGAAATTTAACCATAAGTTGTTTTCACTGTCACTAATTGATATCTAAAGACTAGTTCCGATTACTAAACAATGAATATCCCGTAACTGACCAGAACGAAATAATCTAGTGTCGCTTGAGAATAAAGGGAAATGGCCTTATTACACAGAGTTTATCTAAAATGCGCAGTGGTGTAGTGGACACTTCGTCGCTTTGGTTGGAATTCATGAGTTCGATCTCTACTCGGGCAGCATTCGAATTCTATTTTTCAAACGTACCGGTTCTTCCCCAGAAAACGTGTCTCAGTATGAGACACAATCGAACTAAACTCAATTGGTTAATTTAAGAAATAATTGTCGGTTTATCGTTGTTGATCGGCAAATAAAAAACGTTCTGATGCGTTGGAATAAAACCAGGCCGTTAGGCCGAGTTGTTTAATAGCCATGCATCAGAACGACAAAGAGTTGATCATTGACTGATAAACAACGACCATGCGAAAACTATTTCGATTCTAACATGATCCGACAAATAATTTCGCAATTGTAATGAGAACTACAGTTTAGTGTGCTGAATCGGAGCTACTACTTGCGTTGTTTATGGGCAGTTTAACAACGATAATTGTGTTCTTTGTCTATAGAGGTATCAGCGAGAATCATATTCGAATCTTCAATTAATTTTAATTTGGGTAAGTATGACTCGTGAGGGTTACTTAGCGGCACCAAGCTTTTGTAATATGACGTTGGCTTCGGTCGATTTGTACGTGAACATAAAAGTTCATGCAGACTCGATTTGCAAATGCACATTGGGCACCATGCCAAGGAATAATCAGCAGGTACACGAAGGTTAACCCTTTTAAGTACTTTTTTCCCATCAACATTATGGTATTTTAACTTTGGCACTAAGAGAATATATAGAGTGGCAATGCCATGAGTTTTATTTATGAGTATATTTGAATTGTTCATATATATTAACACGTGCTTTGAGTTTTGATATATTTAGTCTCTACATCTTCCAAAATGTATTGGAAAACATTTTCCATTCAGCTTTCGTGATTTAAGTTAATAATCCAATAGTGGTTCTACGCTAATGTCCTGCTAAAGACCCGTTGAATACACGTTTGTTGGACGTTTGAGAAAAACACGCACAAGATTCAATCAGTAAAATATCAAAACCATGTAATATTTACCTCGAGGCCATAGAAGGTATATTGCTCAAGGCGGCATAAAAATACTCTAGTTGACAGGTAACAACAGAATGAATAAGACAACACCATAATTATGCCATTTGAAAATATAATGTTCTTTAATATTAAATAAAACGATTCATCCAATGAAAACGGTTATATCGTTCATATCGTTTAATGATGTCTAATAGAAAATCACATTTAATTTTTATCCTACCACTAAATGATTTTATAGAAGGAAACTCTACCTGTCAGATAAACTTCTGCTTTATCCGACAGGCAAGGTTTATCTGACACCCTCATGAATATACTTTTGACGGACTACTTTTACCAGGAATGTGAGTGACGTCATAAACAAGTAATTTTAAAGGTTACGAAATGGGGCGATATTTAACAGTTCATCTATTGGTGGAAATACGACACTAAACATTCAGTAATTACATTTTATTATATACCTTTCAATAAATACTATATTACAATAAATTAAATAGTAACACATTTGTAGAGGAAAAAGAATCAATAACAGTTAGCTATCGACACAATATAGGTAGTTTCGGTTTAAAATAACTCGCCAAAATTCGCGTGCGCGCGTAATGACGAAATCAAATGTTTTACGTCATTCAGTTGAGTTTTAAGTTTACACAGTGTTGGAATTTAAAAAGAGCAATCAGATTACAATCTTTAGTGTTTCTGTGTTTTTTGGATGGATTATGATAATAAGATTTATATCAAAAAGTGTATCCATGGAACATATGGCTCGAATGGAACCGGTGAGATTAATTCCATTTCAATTTTCTATAAGTCGAGTGTATTCCGAGCTGGATTGTTGTGGGTGGAGAACAGAGTTGCCATCATAAGGTGTTAGATCTAGTAATTTGGATGCAGTCTTCGAATAGTTTACTTTTGAAAGGAAATTTACATAAAGGGTTATTTCTTTGATGAATAAACCGTTTCTTTGTTGGTTGATCAAAGAAAGTCTATCCACAAAGAATTACTCGCTTACACCAACTGTTTTAAAAGGAATAGAAGGATTATGTTTGCACCTTTATCGATCATGCCATGTGTGGATTAACAACTCACTATGGAAGCTAGAACCTCTGTAAAACTGGACTACACGACGTTTTTATCAATGAAAAAATCGGGTGAGTAAGGTGTATTTCATTTTTAATTTTATGCTGTGTCATTCTGGAATAATTGAGTCACACGAGTTGTGTGTATATTTTGAAAGATAATAGAAATGGTATATAATAAACATCTCGACGAAGATAAATCCTGCATATACACTTTTGCAAAGTTAAAATTGCCAGCCATTTTGGTCTTTTGTTGTTGAACAGTTTGGTCGAAACACGGACTTGCATTTGAATAAAACCTTCTTTTGTCTACTGTAGTGTATAGCATTTGGCATGGTGAACATATTTGAAACGAAGCATATGGCGATATTTTATCTTGTTACACTGCGTTTTGCATTGAATTGGTTCGGACTATTTCGAGTGGCGGAAACATCATGAATATATTCCATATATATTCCATATTACTACGCAAGGTTAGATTCAGTAAATTTAATGCGTTTTTTGAGTATTGTTTCAAATAATTAAACGTTAATAGTGTGTTTGTTAAACATAAAATAAATAAATAAAAATATGGTAGGATAAATAGAATATTAGGTTAGTGTCTTTGTGTACTTGAATTTATCCGACTCGTATCCGAAAGGCTTACACGGCTCGGCAAGCCTCGCCGTGTAAACCTTTCTTTAACTCGTCGGATAAATTCAAGTACACTTAGACACTAACCTAATATTCTCTATCTTCTCAATGTTCTCGACGTCAAAGGTTTGGTTTTAGGATCGTGCACCACTCTTGGTCATTGTTTCCAGATCGTTATTTAATTAATACCTATTTATATCCTCCAATCAGCTGTCGTCATTTGTATCATTTGAACGTCCCGTATTTCAACGAACCGGACGCCTACAATATTTACATGTTGGACTGTCCTTGGATAAACGTCCGAGACTGTCCGAGTACTCGGAAAGTGTCCTCGATGAAAAATCAATACATGTTGTTGAAAATATCGCAGATTTGCGATAACATGGTTAGATACTAATTCGCCACAAGTAAAACGTGTTTATATTAACTGTTTAACTAAACTATATCGGCTTATCTATTGAGAAAGCATGTCAGATAAACCATTATGTATTTGGGAGGTAACTTAACATGACGTCATATACTCGTATCAATGATTTTAGCGCGCGCGCTATTCCGTGTAATGTAAATATTACGTAATTACGGCAAATACAACGATACAAATAGGTATAACAATAAATGGTATTTAACAGCGTCGTGTATGATAAGACCATACATTTGGACTCGTAAACAGCCGACATACACACGTGTGATTCATCTGCTGTGCGCTCGCCCAAATAGCCCCGTATTGTACAGAACGTTATTCAATAACTTAATAATAGCTTTCATTATACACATTTTAAACAAGCTACATGATTAAATCGAAAGACTAAAGCTTAATTCGTTTGAATGACAGTTTTTAATCTGCTCACACTAACGTGCTTATTTCACCTTGTTTTTCGGTAAAATGAATTAAAGAAAAAACAACATGTTCACATGATATATTTGACACCATTGCACTGAAGTACGGTTAACACCTCTTTGTAAAACGCTTAAAAAGAATATTTCAGTATTCTATTAACTGAACACGTTTTGATTTGGCTTTAACTTTTATAGACACAATGTTCTTTCGACCGGCTGCTATCGTATTCGTAACAAACCTTTTTATTCTACATTTAAATTTAATGTATCATGTTAAACACTTTTAATTACATGTTTTAGCTTTTTCTCACGCCTTACTTTACATATCCAAACCTTATTTATGCAACTCTCTAAAGTTTTGTATTGAATGCGCAAAAACTAAACACATTGTAGCGCAACACTAAATGTCCCAACGGTGTTTAATAGATACATAGAGACGCATTCTTTTAATTCTTAATAATTATTATAAGTATATACCTTGAACCGCTAACTAAATCATAACAAAATTTTACCTATAGTATTCATCTGAGTCTGTGTGACATTTTTATTTATAAGACTGAAGACAATGTTTTCTGGAACAAAAAAAAACATAAGTCCAGAAGTTTTCTTGGCAGCACCATTTATAAGAGTCTCCAACTGATACCAAAAGAAGACGTTTTGTCTGCTTTTCGCGACTAGGTAAAAATGTGTTTCGGAAAAGGGGGAAAAATCTGTAGTCTTGTTTTAAAATATTTAGATAAAACAAACCACTTAAGAAATCCAAACTCAATTATAGAACCGATATTTCATAGCAATGTGTATACATTTCTTCATGATATCCATATTAAGTCAAATATTACATATATGGTTAGTTTGTATCGATACATATATTGTTTACGTGTTTGAATAAATTGTGAAAAACTAGTCCCCATGAGCGGTTTCTTTTCTGACAGACATCAACTTATATGAACATTATGAGATGTTGAAAATGAACCCAATACACATAAAATACAAGTTTACATGCAAATGTATGAGCAAAACTAATGACTTACTACAGACAATGCACAGCTGAAAATCCCTAATCAAAGAAGGGTATATTCTATCAATATATTATTAGCTTATAAATAATACGGAATGAACTAAAAACACACTGTTTCTATAACAGTCGCATTGGGGACGTGGATAGGATGTCCGTCATCTGGTTCGATCTCTGTTAGTGGAACGTTCGGATGATATTTCTTAAAAGCACCGGTTTTATCCAGGAAATGGATCGAACGTGTCTCAATATAAGTCACGTGTTCGTCACATTCGAGCTAAAATCAATATTTTTAAACTGAAACTAATACGTTTTGGGTCCAAACAATCAGAGTATTTCGTATTTCCATCAACATGTTAGTATTTTTATTTTGGCACCTGGAATAAGCTTAATAAGTAGAGTTGCTATTGCGAGATGCATTGACGGAAGTATATTTCAATTGTACATACAAATTGAATGTCATCGCATGCTTTTCAGTTTTGATAGATCTAGTCTCTAAATCCTCCGTCTGCAAAATATATTGGCAAACAGTTTCAATAGCTTTTGTGCTTTAGGTTAAAACTCTTATTATCTTTTTACGAAAGTTTCCTGTTAAAGACCTGTAAAATAGAAATAAGTCAGTTGGTCGTATTCGATCACATACACGATTTAATCAATAAACGGTAATTTATCCTGTTACTAAAGCCGAATCGTTCGAATAACAACGCATCGAATAAACTTTAGCTTTAGCCTATCGCTATATTTAGCACACGTGAATGCGATCGTTATTTTTAGAACGCTATGTATTTCATTGTGACGTCATACCAGCTAATAAAGTATGCAGTAAACAAAAAACCCAGTGTTAAAACTGGGAAACCAACGTTATTTTTTAATTCTGACATATGTTCACGCCGTTTACATGATTCATGAGCATAGCATAATAAGATATAGAGGATATTTGTTTAATACAGTGTAAAATCGTATTTTATTTCATTAGTGGTCATATAAACAACATTTTCACGAGTGGCGTAGCCACTCGTGAAAATATCTAGTTTCTATGACCACGAATGAAATAAAATACGATCTTACATTGTATTAAACACATTTTCTTTTTGCCACTCTTACTACGTCGTTGTCGCTTAATTATATTTATATTGATTTTTATTATGTGTTTTCTGTTGTTTAAAAAGGCAGATGTTTACACTGACGATTAGGGTTATCAAGTACTTTCAAAAAATAAACACACACACACAGTTAAAAATATTTCCATATAACCAAGAGTGAAATGATCAAACGTTATAATTTCACTCGACCTAGAGTGATATGATCGGGTTATTATTCACTGGTATTCTCCACTTATTCACCGCATAGCATGAAATAAAAATACAATATTAAAAAAAGTTGTGGATAAAGATGAAGTTTATCATGCTCGTTACAAAACATCTGAGCGCTCCTCAGTTTCTAAGCCTCGCATGATAAACTTTACTCTACACTCACCTAATATTCCCTATATTCACCTCAAGCTCGTAATAAGCACTTTCACAAGGCGGCATTAAATAACCACTCGACTGAGATAACAACATAATGAATACATTAACACCATAATTTTATTTATTTATTTATTTATTTGTCATACCACTATGCTAATATCGGACTGATACAAAGGTGCCTGATATAATTTTTTATATCAGGTCAGTAGCGTTTATATCAGTCAATGTTTGGAGGTACGTCATATTACTCGAAATAAACTCCTAAAGTAAAAATTTTCAGAAAAAATGAATCAGATTTAACAAAACAAACAATTTCATACCAAGAACGTATATAGTTTGTTATTTTTAATCGCCATAAATCACAAAAACTTTTTTTTTTAAATATTTACATAAACCCGCACTTTGGTAGTGGTATGACGTCATCATTGGAACAATAAATAATCCATGTACAGTTATTTCAATACATTTTAAATAAATGCACTAAAAGGTACTACACAGGATCAGTTTATGTTGAGTCTCAAACATGTTTTTTACCAAAAATTGAACACGCTATAATCATTATTGAAACGATTTTCAAAATGTCAATTTCAATACACAACTCCAAAATCATGAAAATGGCGTCTCAAAACAATTCGTCGATGCTTGTTCTCCGATGAAATTGACCGTTGTAATCCATTTCCGTTTGCGTTTCCAAATTATATGAATAGGCGTGTGTGTAATCTATGTATTTGTAGTGACAACAGCTAATGTATCTTTACAAAATGTTAATAATAAGGTATTATCAAGTCAACAGTTAGAAACCCATAACTACATGTACGTGAACGGGTAAAAGCCGGCTCAGTGAAATCAGCGCGGCTCTTTGTTTTTAAATATGCAAAAAGAATCAGCTCGTTTGGTGTAATTTTTAGAAAAACGTGGTATGATAAATAGAAAAACAGGTTACTGTCTGGTCTTGAGTAAAATATCAGGTTCGGCACGAATAAAATAACGGCTCGGAAAGCCTCGCCGTTATATTATTCTAAGCCTCACCTGATATATTGCACAAGACCAGGCAGTAACCTGTTATTCTCTATATATCAGGTTCGGCAAGCCTCGCCGTTATATTATTCTACATGCAATAGCTTTTCAGTGTTCTCTTAGCCAAAGGGTTTAATTCTAGGGAATTGTACCGATCTTGGGCTTTGTTTTTAAGATTGTAATTTGCTATATTGACATATATAGAGAATATTAGGTGAGTGTTGGATAAAGATGACGTTTATCATCAGAGGCTTAGAAACAGATGAGCGAATACACGTGTGCTAAAAATAGTAATAATACCGATAGGAAAAAGCTCAAGTTTATTCGATGGGTGGTTATTCGATCGATTCGTCTTTAGTAACAGGATAAATATGGAATACACAGTTGGAACGTTGGACTGTTTCAGGATATATTCGAGAGTGTCCCAATGCGTTAATTTAGTACTTTTCTTCGACATCTGTATGATCGAACATAGAAAAAAAGATTTGCTGATATGTAGTGACCGTTTCCCTTCGTCTCTTGGTTGAAACAATTAAAGAATAGAAAATACGTTCACGCGATAGTTTAACGCGTTAATGTGAAACGTTGTACAAGATAATCATTGAATATCATCTTACTGAAGTAGACCAAGTTTGTTTTAACTCGTATAAACACAACGTTTTCTTTTGCAAGGCTGCTTATGTATTATGTAACATACTGTCATGTTGTGACTGGTTTTCAGCCTTTAAGTGTATTCGATCGTATTAAACGCTCTTACTAGTTTCTTTTAATTTGTTTCTCACAGCTAACTCAGTAGATTTAAACATAAGATGTATAACTCACTTATATTCTGTGTTGGAACAGTTAAACACATGACAGACACACTTTAAGATGTCCCACTACATAGGAACGGTGCGTAATTAGATAATTTCACAATCCCTCTATTAAGTCTTTGTCAAGCTTCAATAATGAAAACACTCAATCGCTTACAAGATCGTGCCCACATATTCACAGTGACGAACCTGGCCGTGTTCTGAGTATACGCACAGTTATAAAATACGGGTCCTTATATTTGTGTCTCCTCAACTGTCAGAAAATACATGTATATAGAATTGCATGTATTTACACGTATTGCTTTACATAAAATAAAGTGTCCATTTGAATTTCACGGACTGAACAACGAAATATAACACCTTCCGAATTAGGCACGTATTTTATCCTAGTAAACTGCATTGGTCTACATTTTAAACATTTTAAACATGATAGCAATTTTTGCAGCTCGCAGAACTGTCAACGACATGCTCCGCATTGATGTCTTTTCCCCTGTATATATGGTCAACAATCCAAGGCCCAACAACCTGTAAGTCCCCATCGTACCCCTCAGGTACGTTTTAACTCTTCGCATGGTATAAAACGATCGTTCTGCTGTTACTGTCGATATGAGCATGACACCCAGAACAACTAGACGACGCCGTATATTTTGATAAGTATCCGCTAAGCTGGAAACTTCGTCTTCTGGTGCATTTGGCGATGTTTCAACAGTTCTAAAATGTTAATATGAACTTGCACAATACATTTAAACAATACAATCGCCTCGCCAAATCCGACAGCTCCGTTGGGCGCTTGCAGAAGCGTGTCTGGAAGAACCGTTCCCTGCGCTTATTATCAAAGATTCAAGTGTACAGACTTGCAGTTGTTACCACTCTCATGTATGGGTGCAAAGCTTGGGTCCTGTACCGAAAATAAGTGCAGTTTCTGGAACGATTCTATCAACGATGTCTCCGAGCCATCGTGGGAATCAAGTGGCGTGACTATGTAACAAACATAGAAGTCTTGGAACGAGCCAACGTCCCCCGCATCGAGGCCATGCTTCTGACCAGACAGCTCCGCTGGGCAGGAAACCTGTCATATATATATATATATGAAGGACAAACGAATGCTTAAAGCTGTGTTCTATGGAGGGCAAACGTGACAGAGGCACTCCGCCAAAGTGCGTCAAGGATCAGCTGAAGCACCATTTCAGTGCAGCTGGCATTCCAGAGAAGGACTTGGAAAACATGGCAAAAGACAGATGCAGATGGAATGCTGTCATTAAGCAAGGTGCTAAGATATTTGAGGAAGCCGAGAGACAAGCTGCGGAGGCCAAGTTCAGACGGAGGAAAGCAACAGCGGCTTAGAGTCTCAATGGCGAAGGGTTCCCTTGCCCAGCGTGTCATTGACATACAATGGAAAACAAGCAGCCATTTTCAATATCTTCCGCAAAGTTAAATGACCATTGATACAATCCGTATAGAAGCAATATGGCATCACGCATGTAACATAATGTGACTTAATGATGACTATGACAAATTGTTTTGGACGATTCCATAATATATATGCTTGCTAAAATATTGCTCACATAATATAATGCATGCACATGCGTTACGTATCTGTATATATTAAGAAGAGGTATAAAACTCGTAAAAACAATTGAAGGATAATACTTTTCTCTACATTTGATCAGTCAGCTAGTCATGTCTTCTTGTCTTACGCCCCTAAGGACACTATTTTAAATGCATTTTTCTTTTGTTAGCATTGTTATTTTTCTCACATGAGCGTAAGGAATTACACGCACGTATTGCAGTTCGCCCAGGTAAGGAATTACACGCACGTATTGCAGTTCGCCCAGGTAAGGAATTACACGCACGTATCGCAGTTCGCCCAGGTACGCCCCTGATTCATACTTATATTGAACCCCTCTATTATGTGGATGACATTAAATGCATTGCTGTTCTGTACGATATCACATTTGATTTATTTGCGTTGTATATCAATATATCTTTATTCTCATGTATTTTTTTTCAAAATAAATACAAAACTTTAGAATTATAAATAAGAATATTATACAGTAGTATATCATTGCTTTAAGCCTAGGACACACATAGGTCGCCGACCGATTACCGACCATCGACAACTAAAATTTGCGGCGACCAACGACAACCTCTGGCGACCAAAATCCAGAAAAAAAGCAATGAAATTCTAAACGGAGACTGGTCGGCGACTTGTTGTACGAAAAGTCGGCGATCGTCTTCCGACCATCAACAACCATCAAAGACTGGCTGGCGACTAGTTGGCGATTTATTGGCGATTGGTTGGCGACTGGTTGTCGATGGTGGGCGGAATTAGGATAATGCGATGTTTAACTCAGTTTTATGATTGTTCTCATTGTTTAAAAAACGTTTGCCTATATATATATATGACCTTGGGCTATATGTTCATCTTTGTCTTGTGAAATTTAAGAAACTGAATTTATTCGTGTTGTTTTGTTGACTATTTAATTGAATTATAATGTTTATAATATTAATCTCTACTATGCCCACCCGCACAATTTAATGTTAAGGTAAACTATCGAGTACACTTTCCATATCCGGCAATACCCTCTTGTCCCTGCCCTTCCCCTTATTTAAAAAGGCATGCTAACATTTTAAAATTAAAACTATTGCGCTTCCTGTCACGTTTGATAGAATAATGGTAAAATTGAGCGTTCATTTTAAAATGTGTTGTGGAGACGAAGGTAACACGGCGAGCGGTCGTAAGATGGTTTGCGACTAATCGCCGACCAGTCGGCAATCGGTTATCGTCGCAGACCGACTAAATAAAAACCAACGAAAACCTTCTCACGACCTGTTTGGTCGAAAAACGGTCTTCGATGCAACTTCGAAGACCATCTGCGACCAAAATGGATCTGAAGACCAGTCGGCGACCATCGACAACCATCCGCCGACCTCCAACAACGTGTTAATGACCTTTTTAAGACCGTTAGAAACCACTGGTTGTTGATGGTTGGGAGTTGGTCTTTAGTTGGTCAAAGGCTATGTGTGACCCGGGTTTTACAGTTTTATGTTCGACCGTCCAATGCATTCTAAACGGATTGAAGAATAACGAAACTAGCACTATCAGACGAAGCTAAACCATCACAAGGATACCTGACCCTCTACATTTCACACCAATACGCGCTATCACATGTTGCCCTGGAGAGCAGTGCGACAGTCTTTGATAACGCGTTTATTGCGCATCCAACACGCTTTAGGTCAGAGCGCCTGTCTTGAGGGTACATGTAACTTCGCGGAACCACAATTGTGTCATAGGGTTATTATTTAATATTTTCATAAATATTCATAATATATTTGTTTTCGTTTAACGTTTCTTCAAATGCCACGTATCACTAGTTAGCTAGTTTAGTTCAGTCTTGGTAGTTGTGTTATGTAATATTGGTTGTATGTAACCGTTGTTAGAATACACTAACACCGTGCACGTGACGACTTACCGCCTTTCCTCACTTTTGCTTCACGCCACTGACACGCTCAGACGCCATTCGTTGTGTGAACATTGTACGCAGTAATTTATACATATAACTGCAGATAAGTCATTCCATCAGTCATCAGTCTGAAGGCATAAAAGTCATTTCCTTGATAAAAGTTGTTGCTTGTTAATCACCCGCGCATGGGCTGAGTAGACCGGCAACAATGGCGCCCAACGTGCTGATTTGACTTCCCCAGACACCGATGACTTGAACACAGAGAAGAATAAACACTTCTACGAAGGTATTCTGAATGGCCATATTTTGTTGAATTGTCCATGGACCCATATAAATTTTACACCCGGGTGTGTTTACAAAACAGTGTTGTGAATTAGCATGCTTTAAATCAATACGCTCAATCTACTACCAATTACTACGAGTGCACTTGTCCCGAGGATAACGTTTTTTCGTCGCTGCATAGAAGACCGGACTGTCGATCTTAGTAAAAGTGCATTGACACTTTATCAGTGATTCATTAATTCATTAGTGTTGAATTATTTGAAATGTAATAGCACTTTATGTGATATTGTAATGCTATGTAATGGTATTTTGTAATTTATATTTTTGTATTTACATGGCAATTGTTTTTTTTAGAAACTATATTTGTTGGTAACTGCACTAATATCAGGATATTACAGGTCCTGCATGAAAAACTACTAACAACTTATCACACATTGATTGATGTCCACTAATCCGTAGATAATAACGTAGCTGGTCAGGTAGAGCAGTTAGTTGTGTTACACTTGATTGAGTACGCTAGATAGCCATTCAAGTGGTATTTTGATATCAAATTTTCATTTCCAATGATAAATTGTCCGTACACATATACATGTAATAAAGAGTACTTGTGAATTCGTACAAATTCATAAGTAAACTTAGAAACAGTTTTTGTTGAACGTTAAATGATTTATTTATCATTGATTTAGGTTCGATCAACCTGTTTCAATGAAAAACATAGATAAGGTTTAACGTTCATATTGGCGCGATCGGTAAACGCCTTGCAAGGCCACGCGTTGTTTATTTTCTCGTTACAGTACAGGGATATGGGTATGCGCACTGCTAATTAGTGTGTATACAGATAATAATTGGATATTGCGTTGCGATTTTGTTGTCACTTAAAGGTGATATCTGTAAGAACGTTCACTGCACATTATTGAAATAAAAAGGTCATAAAGGGATACTCAAACTGATATCATATATATATAATAAATAAATAAAAATATTTGAACCCATTTCAAATCAAATTATCAATTTGAATTAATTGAAATCAATTATTTAAATTAAATTAAATAAAATTAAATTAGACATTAATTGAATTAAATTAAAACTTAAGTTAAATTTAACTACAATATAAAATAAAGATTAATATAATTACATGTTTATTCAATTTAAAGATAAATTGAATTAAACTAAAAACTATTAAACACTAATTAAGAGATAATTAGTTTACGATAATTAACTTAAATATAATTAAATTAAATGAAGATTATTAACTCTAATATAAACGATTTGAATTAAAGATAATTAATAAGAGGTTATTGTGAAATTAAAATATAAAGTTAACAGGTATCCCACAACTAAATTACAAAACGCAACATTTTCAGTGATTGCCAAAATAAGGAAATATCTTTGCGAGATGGATATTCCGTTAACTCAAAGAGAACAAAGGCTGCATCGAAGAGAACAGCTTAAGGCAGATATTGCAAATAAAGAAAAGGAGTTACATGAGAGATGTGAAAAGAGATTACCACAAATAAGAGAAAGGGACAGAAACATTGAAATGCTGCAACTTGAGGAGTTACAGCGACAGAGAAGTGAACTGATAGAAGCAAGGATGATAGCAAGACATGAAAAGAATGTGATAGCTAGACTTAAGGAGGATCAGATGCAAAAGAAACAGTATGGTGAATTAAAGCACCTAATTGAAAGAAGGAAACAGTTGGAACTAGAAATGCAAACAATGAAAGATACTGTTATAGAAATTGATTATGAGGATCAGGAGTTAGAAGGAGCCTGTGGATATGATGATAGCCACTCAGAGATAAGAACAATAGAATACAAGGGATATAATAGAGGATATGAAGACAAACGAGAAGAGAGCAGATCTTTCCTTACTGTTGACAAGTATGGACATGTTGACGGTAGGAGTACCATATATAGCGACATGAGCAGTAGGAAACATTACCAGCAACATTCCCAGAAATGTAATGACACAGTGGATAGAGAACTACAGTGGTTGGAAAAGAAATACATACAAGACGGGAATGGGCATGTACCAAATTCTGAGGACAGAATTAAAAAGGAGAGGGAAATAAAGAGATGTTATACTGAACATGAAATATACAGAGACGACAAGTGCAACACTGATAATAAAGATGTACTTGAGAGCTTACAAAAACAAATTCAACAAATGAAGCTGCAAGAAATGGAAGCTATCAGACAGATTCAAGTAAAGGAACAGTTCCGGGAAGAAAAGGAAAAGGAACGGATGAAAGAAGAAGAAATGAAGCATGAGGAGGAGAGGATAAGACTATTAATGCAACAGAAATATGAGTTGGAACAAAGTTTATTAGAAAAACAGAGTGTTCTCAACTCACTAGATGCGGATTTGTCGGCAATGTACCCACCGAAACAGAGATCGAATGAATACAAAAGGGATGGTTCCGGTACAAAAGAAACACTGTTAATCAAACCAAATGTTCCGAAATTGACGGACTCTACTAGTTTTCCAGAATGGAAAATTGAAATAGAAAGCATGCTGTGCTCAAACATTTACCACAAGGAAATTTTGAGACAAGCCATTAGAAACGCTATTGGTGGAAAACCTAGAAAGATACTAGCGACATTGAAACCTACAGCCACCACAGAGGAAATATTAAAGACATTAGAGAGTAATTATGGCGATATCAAAAGCGGAGAAAGTATTATGGAAGCATATTACATTGCTAAACAGGAGAAAGAAGAGGATATCTCTGCGTGGAGCATACGACTTGAAGAGTTAGTACAGAAAGCCATAGAGAGAGGGGAAATACAAGCATGTAGAAAAGAACAGATGCTAAGAACAAGATTTTGGAAGTACCTTCGGAACACAGAACTGAAGAATGCAACGAGAATGTTTTACGAATCGAATACAACATTTGAAGAATTGAGAAAGAAGATTAGAAGGGAGGAGCAGGAAATGAACGTTGCAAAAGAACCACAGCAACCTAAACAAGTAAATGTACATCAGTTGGATGACCACACGATAATGCTGAATGACCTGAAGGAACAAATCAGGATGATGGAATCAAAATTGAATAGCTTGACAGAAGAAAAAAAAAGACCAATGGAAACAGAAACCAGAAATAAATATGACCACAGACGTCAGTCATATAGAGGCTATAAAAATAACTCTACGTTTAGGGGCCGAGGATACCGCTCGCGAAACGGTCGATTCTTCAGTGGAAATCAAACATATCAACAGAGAAGTAGTAACACAGAAACGGGTGGCCGACAGGATGAAAATAATCAGACACCTTTAAACTCGATGAAGCTCTGATCGAGGGGTTGGATGAGAGCGGAAACCAGGAAAGTACAACGACCCCCAAAACATATACAAAAGAAGACATTTTACAGAGAATGATAGGGAATGCAAATTTAGATCAGATAAAAATAAATGGACAAGAAAATACAGCTTTAATCGATAGCGGGTCACAAGTGAGCACCGTCACTGAAATATTCTACAATAGCATGTCACCAAAACCAGAATTGCATTCAATGGAGGAATTTGATATATCATTGAAAAGCGCTAACGGCAGTGCAATTCCATACAGTGGATACATATTTGCAGACATAGAGACACCGTTTACGATTGAGCCAATATCAACCATACTGCTCGTAGTGCCAGTGGTAGAATACCACGGTACAGCACATGTGTTACTAGGACAAAACATTGAATTGGAACCTATTGCCGCCAACACAACAGTAAACGATGTATGGCAAGCAGGATTCATGTCCATTAACACCGATATCGGTCAGGTCACAGCAACTCGATCGATTACGTTACACCCCGGAGAAAGTAGAACTGTTACTGGTTTCTTTAGAAAACCAAGGAATGTCGCGGCCGCTGTAACGGAACCAGTTGATAATGTACATAGCCACAGTGCCATAGTTTGCCCAAGAGTTGTGCGTGTGGATACTCCTGGAAAAACTGCACGAATCCCAGTCCGTCTGTGTAACGTCACAGCAAGGCCAATCAAAACAAGAGCAAAACAACTAATATGTAAACTTGAAGAGGTTAATGTCTTACGAGAAGCTCCCATCTTTGAACCCGTTGTAAATGCATCTATGTCCTGCGAAACAGCACATGAAAAAGAAAACAAAAACTATTATACACAAATGAAAAATACGTATGGGGTAGATTTAGAAGATACCGACCTTTCAGATGAGGACAAACAAAAAGTTTACGAATTGTTTCAAAAATACGATACAATATTTCCGAAGTCCCCACTTGATCTTGGACATACGTCTGAATTTAAACATACCATTAAACTGACGAACAACGAGCCATTTAAAGAGCCATATAGAAGAATTCCGCCAGCTGTTTTCAACGAAGTTAGAGAACATCTTAAAGAAATGCTCGATATGGGTGCAATACGGGAGTCCAAGAGCCCCTGGTCTTCAAATTGCGTCATAGTTCGAAAGAAAAACGGGTCTATCCGATTCTGTATCGACTTCCGAAAACTTAATGAGAGAACTAAGAAAGATAGCTTTGCGATACCTAGAATTGAGGATACATTACACTTGCTCTCTGCATCAAAATATTTATCCAAACTAGACCTCAAAGCTGGCTATTGGCAGGTTGAACTTGCAGAAGAGGACAGAGAGAAAACCGCGTTTCAGGTTGGTGGTCTCGGGTTTTACGAATGTAACCGTTTACCCTTCGGTTTATGCAATGCTCCGGCAACATTTCAACGCCTTATGGAACGCTGCATGGGGGAGCTTAACTTAAGAGATTGTTTAATATATCTCGATGACATAATTCTATTTTCAAAGGATATAAGTTCCCATATTGAAAGATTGGACCATGTGTTTTCCCGATTGGCATCTTACAATTTAAAAATCAAGCCCTCAAAATGTGAATTCTTCAAAACAAAGATCGCTTACCTTGGAAATGTCGTCTCTGCAGATGGAATCAGCACAGACCCGGAAAAGACAGAAGCCGTCCGAAATTGGCCCACTCCTACTAACGTCAAGGAGGTTAGGAAGTTTCTCGGATTTGCTGGGTATTACCGGCGTTTCATTAAGGGTTTTTAGAACATCGCAAGACCATTGAATGATCTTCTGGTTGGTCAATCCGAGAATAAACAAAAGAAACATAAGGTCAAATCAACAAAGAAGACAAAATTCGTGTGGGGCGATGACCAACAACATGCATTCGAGGAACTGAAGAAACAGTTAGTGAACCCGCCGGTGCTTGCCTACGCAAACTATGAGCTTCCGTTCATTCTTCACACCGACGCTTCTGCACAAGGCCTAGGCGCCGTCCTATACCAGCATCAAGATGGGAAGGACAGAGTCGTCGCCTATGCAAGTCGTTCCTTGAAACTGGCAGAAAGGAACTGCCCAGCACACAAACTGGAATTTCTCGCGTTAAAATGGGCGGTAACGGAGAAGTTTCACGACTATCTGTACGGTTCAACGTTCGAGGTTGTGACTGATAACAACCCGCTCACGTATGTCACGACATCGGCGAAATTGGACGCCACAGGTCAGCGATGGATGGCAGCCCTGGCAAATTACAATTTCAGTACACGATATCGTGCTGGACGTCTAAATGCCGACGCCGACGGATTAAGCCGTAGGACTGTGGATCATGAAACAATCACGGCTCTATCCACATCCGTGACTGCCAACGTAGAAGACACGCCAGTTTGTTTAAGTACTGTCAACCCTGAAAAATGGTCCCATGTTGACAGTTCTATATTCATACCTGATGACGTCATACAATCGTATGCACTGAGTTCCAAGGATTGGTCTCAGGCACAACTTTCTGATCCTGTCATCTCTGAACTGATTAAGCATATACAGCAAGGCACCAGGCCAACGGCTCAGCGGGCCTCGGGTGCTGTTTCTGCTGTTGCAAAGTATAACAGAGATTGGAACAAACTTGAACTAACACAAGGTGTATTATATCGGCGATCTGTGTTCGGCAATCAGTCATATAAACAGATTTTACTACCAGAATCATTACGAGATGAGATTTTTCAAGCCCTGCATGATGATCTTGGTCATCAAGGTAGAGACCGAACTACATCCCTGTTTAAACAAAGGTTTTATTGGCCTGGAATGGACACGTATATCCGTGACAGAGTTGCAGCTTACCCGAGATGTATCAGACGTAAAACAGCACCTCAGTCAGCTTTACTTGTGAACATAACAACATCCGCGCCGATGGAAATGATCTGTTTGGATTACCTCAGTCTTGAACGGTCAAAAGGTGGCTTTGAGCATATTCTCGTGGTCACGGACCATTTTACAAGATATGCACAAGTGTATCCTACCACCAATCAAACAGCAAAGACTACTGCCCGTGTGTTGTTTGACAAGTTCATAGTGAATTATGGATTTCCAGAGCGCATTCACAATGATAAGGGAGCTAACTTCATGTCAAGTCTGATATCGGAATTATGTCAGCTAGGTGGTATAAAACAGTCTCGCACTACACCTTATCATGCTATGGGAAATGGTATGGTGGAGAGATTCAACCAAACTCTTTTACAGATGCTAGGTACTCTTGATGAAGACAAAAAGAGTAATTGGAAAGAGTACGTTGGACCCATGGTACATGCGTACAATGCCACTATACACGACAGCACAGGCTATGCGCCGTACTACTTGATGTTCGGTCGTCATCCCAAACTCGCCATTGACGCTCTTTTAGGAATAAATAGTGAGGAGATTAATGCAAGATACGCTAACGAATATTCGCGTAAGCTACGTGAACGTCTTGCAAGTTCCTATCAAAAGGCCAAAGAAACCGCGAATAAAACCGCAGAGAATAACAAGCGCCAATATGATCAAAAGGTGCATGCAGCAAAAATAGTGCCAGGCGACCTTGTTCTTGTACGAAATGTCACTTTGCGGGGAAAAAAGAAAATCGCAGATAGATCTCCGAAATGGTACACCAGTAGTGTTTATCAAATGTACTAAGTACTTATTCGATTCGTTCCCCGGGCATTCTAAAGTGTTGTTTTATTGAAAATTGTATTGTACATATACTTGTGACGTGAATAATGTAAAACCTTCATTCAAAACTTATCAAAACTGATAATATATAACACGTGTATTATATGTAACAATTTTAATTTGATATATTCACTGATTGTCATTGAATGTATTACATACTTGTAGGTAAATTATGTATTGAATACATATTTATGGAAAAAAAAGTTATCGTTGTTTTCATTTATTTTATTTCCCGCTCTAAGTTAGTCCTAAGTAAAATGTCGGGACGACATTTTATAAAGAGGGGGGAATATGTCATAGGGTTATTATTTAATATTTTCATAAATATTCATAAATATATTTGTTTTCATTTAACGTTTCTTCAAATGCCACGTATCACTAGTTAGCTAGTTTAGTTCAGTCTTGGTAGTTGTGTTATGTAGTATTGGTTGTATGTAACCGTTGTTAGAATACACTAACACCGTGCACGTGACGACTTACCGCCTTTCCTTACTTTTGCTTCACGCCACTGACACGCTCAGACGC
Source organism: Congeria kusceri (assembly GCA_027627225.1). Lineage (NCBI taxonomy): Eukaryota > Metazoa > Mollusca > Bivalvia > Myida > Dreissenidae > Congeria > Congeria kusceri. The sequence goes on along the minus strand of CM051027.1, from coordinate 4,941,220 downwards.
CATTCGTTGTGTGAACATTGTACGCAGTAATTTATACATATAACTGCAGATAAGTCATTCCATCAGTCATCAGTCTGAAGGCATAAAAGTCATTTCCTTGATAAAGTTGTTGCTTGTTAATCACCCGCGCATGGGCTGAGTAGGCCGGCACCAATTGCATATCCAGGCGTTTTCAAAAAAGCTTGTTAGATAACCGCTAACGTTTACCAGCATCTTTATTACGAGTATTTTCAGTTTTCAAATACTTTCATTTTCGAGATTCCGCCTGTTAAGTCTCACAATAACTTTTTTTTTCTTCTCCAGAATTCTTCCAACTATCGTACCTACATGTTTCATACTATGTACACCGAGTAGATGTATATAGGTGGATATACGTTGAATCCTTCTTGCATAAGACAGATATGTTTTTATTTGCGTTGTATACTATATAATATATTGATATAATTTTACCGTCTTGGTTGCTACCAGTCTTGATATTTCAGATATGTAGAGGCAGACATGTAGAATTATAAAAATGTAAATGTACATCATAGTGTCTGATATGCATTAAGTTCGACCGTCTCTTGCATAGTCAGCGGAGATTGAATGATTTCTAGATCAACTTGGTCAGCTTATATCCACAAAATCATAAACCATTACCCAGGATACCTGACCCTGTACATCTCACGCCAAGTTGCGCTGTCGCGTGTCCCTGGAGACCAATGCGACAGTCTCTGATAACGCGTTTATTGCGCATCTAACACGCTTTAGGTCAGAGCGCCTCTCGTGAGGGCCACTTGGCGACGCCATTCATTTTATTTCAGCGCTTTCTTAGACACAGTAGGCTGTGACTTAAGAAAAACATTATAGTCATCAAAACGGATTGTATAGCCGATGTTTACCGATATTCATATTTTTATAAGCTTGTCTAGTGCCAGTGTTTTGAATATCTATTCGTTACCTATGAAACACGAGTTTTTATGACTATATTGCGCTTCATATTTATGACAGTTATAACAGTTATAACAGCATATGTCCTTAATATTAAGAATCCCAAACACTAAGATCAGCATATACTAAAATTTGATTTCGTGACTGCACACCCGAAGCGATTGAAAATGTGTCGAGACAAGTATTCTATGTTGTGGCGTTCTAAGACAATGTAAGGAGGGTACTCAAAAATATAAAGTTGCGTGCAACAAATATAATTCAGTTTATTAAACTACGCGTTTCTTTACTGTACCATTCATAATTAAGTCGGTTGACCATTTAAACGTGAATAAAACGTTTGAAAACGTACCAGTAATTGCGTAATAATTGTGTATGCTAACTGTCTAGACTTACACCCTGTTAATTGAATAATTGAATGTCTTCACTCTAACCACTAAACTTCTATTTTCTCACGCTCTGTTTATGTGGTACTTTTTAAGTATTTTAAGTAAGCAGGGTGGGTTGTATGAGTTCGTATATTATGCATTTACGTTGTTTGCCATTTCTGCAACATTGTACGCGTTTAAAAAGGGACGTATTTCGTATGCGAAGACTGTGCATAAACACTTGGTCACCATCCTGTACATTTTCGCGCGATTTACGATACAGCACAATGCTGACGTAATTATTAAAATATTAAACAATATTTTGGTTGTATCGTTAAACTTATTTGATACCTATTAGACAGTCCAAATTTCCGTTTTGTTGTTTGCAGTATGTATGTGGCCAAATTCCTTAATCATCGTCAATATTGGACAAGTTCACTTCACTTGAATACGAATTATCATTTTTTCAGGGACCTGATTCATCCAAAGTTTTGAAAAAAACATTGAGAGAAGTTTACGAAATAAGAACATTGAATACCTAAGAAGTTAAATCAAAGACCCGGGTTTTCGGCCGAAAGCAAATCACACCGATAAACAATTGCTCTTATACCACGATTCAATACTGTGATACTTTAGGCTCTGTTATTGTCAGCTGATAAGACCAGTATAGACCAGCATCGTGGGTGCAGAACGTGGGTTATCAAAACCCAATGAACGAAGAATAGTATGCAAGTCATGTGCATTTAATTATTGTAGTACATTCTGGAAAATATATTATATTCTTATTACATTATTTATTGTTTATTTTGCATTTTAAGTAAAAATTGTTATTGACATGTTTCTGTTTTTAATGATGATCATCTGATATATCAACTTTACGACAATGAATCTTTATTACAAGACGAGATGCAGTTGATATTGATGTTCATTGCATTTTTTCTGGCTTTAACATTTTGTTGTTGATTTTTTAGCATTAAACCACTATATTCTTGTCATTTGTTTGCTTGTTTCACAGATTGTACCTACCTCGTATATTCTTTAGTGGATTTCTTTCTATTAACAATTGTATATTACGCACACATTTTAGCATTTTGCGTACGGGTCTGAAGGGTCTAAGGGGTCTGAAGGGTCTAAATATACAAACGATCAATATGATTATTAACCTTTCGGTTTTGTTCAATTTAAAGTAATAAACGAAGTGCTGTAAGGTTGGGAGCGTACCCCGCTAACCGGATTTTTTTCAGGTTATAACGGTTACGGGCGAATGAGAGGTTTCAAACAACTAAGTCCTTGTGAGGTAGTCCATTTTATTTCTGAAATAATATCAGATCACACATAGTCATATAATAGTTAAAATGTCATATATCTGCATGAACATAGTTAAATTAATATAATTATTTGCATATTAAGATAAACACTTATTGCCACAGTAATATTCAATTATTCTACTTACAACAAAACTTTTGTAAGAAATGTGTACGATATTAACATAGTACTTAATTATTCAGTGTTCGTATAAATATTCCGATTTAAAACACCAATAAACACGACAGAGAAAATGAAGAAGTAATTATTATAAAATAGTATTTCTGAATAATCTTAACCCTACTGTTATTTCAGTACAATAATATTTTTCATGTAGTGTAATAATCAATGTAATATTTATACTTTGCTAAAATATTTTAAACAACAATACTTGATTAAAGTAGTTAAAATATAAAAATAACAATGATCTTATTTTGAAATAGTAAAAAAGACGCATAGGCAGATTGCCGTGCGCTATTCTTAAAACCAATTCCAGGGGCACGTGGGTAAGATTACGAATATTATTTGTCTGTTCTTCCGAACTTGCTCTTCCATTTGGGCTATCACTTTATAATGTTCTGTTTAACTCTTGTGTATTGAACAATACCTTGATACTGGTATCTTTCTATTACTTTGTGTGCCTAGAAATAATTGCGGAAAAGCGCATAGTTTAGTCGAATATATACAAAAAAATCAAAAACAAATAGCACGGTATAAACAAAGGCATAATACTCAAGTCACCGTTTTTGAATGGGTGGCCAAGTGCTTATTCAAGCATCAACAATCGTAGTCAAATACAAACTGAACATGAAACTACAAAACAAGCATTTATACTATTTATATAAAAGAAATGTACTTCCGTACACCATGTCAATGACATGTTTATATAGACTTAAATAGCACAATGACTTTTAAAATATTCTGCTCTGAAACCGAATCCCAGAGGTTTTGTATTTGGTATGTAACATCGCATGGCGGTCCTCCACACAGACTGTTAAAAATTTTCCCCTGGGGTAAAATTTGTCCCGCTCTGGGAGTCATATGGTTTCAATAGACTTACATGGTAAGTGGGCTTTAAAAATTTTCTCCTCTGAAACCGCAAGGTCCATGTTTGGCGTGAAACATTGTATAGTGGTCGTCTACAAAGACTGTTCAAATTATGCGCATGGGGTGAACAGAAGCCACGCCCAGGGGTCACATGTTTTCTATACACGTATATGGCAAGTTGACTTTAAAAATCTTCCCCTGTGAAATCTCAATGCCCAGATTTTCATAATCAGGTGAGCGATATAGGGTCATGTGGCCCTCGTCGTATTAAAAATAATGGCGCATACATATGAATGTTTTATTTACAATGTTTTCATAAGTATGTTTCCCTTTGTTTACAATGTTGGAATAACTGATTATATTCGAAACAAGTCATGCAGTTTTGCAAATGATCGCGTGTACATTTTATTGTTTTATTTCTCTGTAGTGGTAATTCATCATGGTTAACATATAAATCAATATTAATGTGCCTTTTTGATATTTACAGGAATATTGCTCGAGTATTGGTGCACATGTTGCGTTTATTGATGATGCTGAGGAAAACGACTTTGTCGTTAGCGTTGTGTCAGGTAAACCTAAATAAAATAAGTCAGTTTTAAAGTACCGAGCATGAGTTCATGTTTTCAAATTATAGTTGTGCCTTAATATTGTTACCGTTATTTACTTGTCTACAAGTAGTGTACGTATACCTACTTGTTTACTGTTTTTTTAAGCCACATCTGCAAGGTTGGTTTGTATCGGTATTGAACTTTACGAACCTTACTGGCAGTGGCTCTCTTCTCTTGACAACAGATCGGTTACTTTTTATAACTGGTATCCAGGCGAGCCGAATATACCAGCGAGCGAATTCTGCGCTGCAATGAATAGACCTTTGAATTGGTATTGGATAGACTTCCTGTGTTATAAAAATGGGCACACAGTGTGTGGAAAGGACATGTAGACATATTAAATATATTAGATCCAATGCATATCTCATGCAGATTGCAGTTTACACAATGACCCCAACGTATATAATGGTGTAGATAATTTTGGAGCAAACAGTAAAACGTTAATGTATACCTTTAACATACATACATTCATATTGTCGTGTTAAAACGCTATTATATCGTTCAAATTTCTCGGCACATATGGCAAGTATATAAATCAGTCACATATGCCGTTTTCATCCGTCATTCGAAGTTCCGTTAACATACCTTGGTTATTGTGTGTTAATAACTGTAACTTTGCCTGTGTTATTTTAAGAATAGTGTTTATGTTCTTCATTAGTAAAATAAACCATGGTATTACTTATCGGGGGGGGGGGGGTAATGTTACGACTCGCCCCATTAACGACTCGCCCCATAACGACTCGCCCCATTAAAGACTCGCACCATAACGACTCGCCATATGTTTAATAACGATTCGTAATAACATTGTGATTTGCCCTGACCGCAAACGCTTTTAATTAGAATTTCATAACCAAACAATGCCTTGTTTGTACAGTCCCAGATCCCGTTGTTGCGTCCATTAATTTCTTCACGCCTGTACGAGTTCAAGCAGAGAAACCATGGGACTCTCTCATTTCTGAAATGGCAACACTGATCTCCCTTACTTGCATGCGTTTTGCTTACGAACTGACTTACTTGCATGCGTTTTGCTTACGAACTGACATACTTGCATGCGTTTTGCTTACGAACTCACTTACTTGCATGCGTTTTGCTTACTAACTGACATACTTGCATGCGTTTTGCTTACGAACTGACTTACTTGTATGCGTTTTGCTTACGAACTGACATACTTGCATGTGTTTTGCTTACGAACTGACAGAGACATGAATAGTTGCTGTAAAACTGCCGCCCTGGCCAGATATTTAAGCACAGGGTGTTGGTTAGGGGGAAAAAATCATTAAAAATAATATTATTACACACACTTCTTTAACGTTTCCACAGAAGTAACAAGAAATGTCTTTCAAAAAAAAGACAATCGGCGTAGAAATTAATATTGACATGTCATTTGTTTGCCCTAAATTTAAAACATGACGACCAAACTGTGACTTCTCGGAGCCCATATTTTTTGTTCCCTACTAAGGAGACTTCTCGGACCCCAGATTTTTAGGTCCCTACTATGGAGACTTCTCGAAAACTATATTTTTTCGGACACTGTAAGAAAACGTATCGGCCCCCAAAATTAATTTGAGATAAACTCAATAATTATTAATATCTGTACCGTGAATAAACCGATTATATACCGTCCCATGTTTTCACCAGTGATACATGAATAAGCTAAATACTAGTAATTTACGTAAACATAATTGATGCATGACTTTGTCAGGCAAATTGAACAAATTAACATTGTCAGAAAATAACAGCGGGAATGAATGAGCAGTAAGTTTATGAATTCTCCATTTATTGCAATTCTCGGATTTAGGATTCTCCAGACGCTAATTGATGCGTGTGTATTAACACAGCTTTACCGCGCGCTATTTTTCAAATGATTCTCCTGCTGGAGTTGTACTCGCTAGAATTAATTAATGGTTACAGCGTACAATAATATTTTTACACAATGATAAAATAATAGGAAATATAAGCTCAATCAAATTTGGTAATATTTGTTTGCTTATTTATCAGAAAAATACCAGAAATTTACCACTTTATATATTTTGTGCTTGCGAGCTCAACAGGCAACATTGTACGTTGTGACCGACTGTCGTCCCCGTGAATTGTAGCATTGTAATTGCTATTTATAGAGCGCGCCGATTATGTAGGCTAAACAATATAGTTATTTCATTATGTAAATGAATATAACATTCTGATCATGACATACAATGAGTAAAATTGTTCATAATTATGTTCATTTCTAGAGTGTATGTCGAAGATATGTTCATAACTTTAATTTATCCGCTTATGTAAACAATTATATATATATCCATGAAAAAAGCAAATTATGTCTAGATCTTTTTCATATATTTGTTCAGTGTTAAGTAACAAAGACGTTGCAAAGTTAAGTCCGACTCGCAAAACAAACAAATTGATAAGATAATCAGTTTTTATGCTATGATGTTAATCTTTATTTACACTTAAATGCATTATGATTATAACTGGGCCAAAATGTGAGGTTCGGGTACCCACAAACCGGTTTAACCCCCAATGCTTTGCATTTACCGTTCCAAGGTGGTAACCCCAGTTTTATTCATTTGTGTTTGTGTTTGTTATGTGTTGTTGTATTGTGCCGTGTTGTATTGGCAATTGGTCTCTTGCCATTAATAAAGGACCTCGTGCTGATAATAAAAGTTTTCTCCGGCTGTCGCAGCTGGAGTTTATCTTTATTTATAATTAAACAGAAAGCCTCCATTGATTATGTATATAAAGCAAAGAACTGGTATATTACTGATTGAAATAAAACTACACTTTAAATAAACAAGAGGGCCACAATGGCCCTAGGTCGCTCACCTGATATCTATGTATGAAATTTCATTAAAATATCTCAATAGGTTTTCAAGTTATTGAGCGAAAACTGTTTTTCCATTTTTAGTAACAATCATTTGAACAATCTTTGTAGAGGACCACTATATAATGTCACATACCTAATATGAAACCTCTAGGCCTTGCAATTTCAGAGAAGAAGATTTTTAAAGTAATTTTGCCTTTCAAGTCTATATAAACCATGTGACCACGGGGTGTGGCCAGTTTTGACCCCAGAGTTATCATTTGAACAATCTTTGTAGAGGACCACTATACAATGTAATATACCAAATATAAAACCTCTGGGCCTTGCGGTTTCAGAGGAGAAGATTTTTAAAGTCATTTTGCTATTCAAGTCTGTATAAACCATGTGACCCCCGGGGTGTTGCCAGTTTTGACCCCAGGGGCATCATTTGAACAATCTTTGTAGAGGACCACTATACAATGTTACACACCAAATATGAAACCTCTGGGCTTTGCGGTTTCAGAGAAAAAATTTAAAGTCATTTTGCTATACCAGTCTATATAAACCATGTGACCTCGGGGCGTGGCCAGTTTTTACCCCAGGGGCATAATTTGAACAATCTTTGTAGAGGACCACTAGAGGATGTCAGATATCAAATATGAAAGCTCCAAGCCTTGTGGTTTCAGAGAAGAAGATTTTTAAAGTTTTCAGTTTTTAAATCTATTTTTAGCTCTGGTGACCTACATATGCAGCGGACCGAAACGATTTGAACAACTTTGAAAGAGGGTCACCCAAGGATCATTCGTGTGAAGATTCGTGAAAATCTGCCAAGCGGTTTATATGAAATGTTGACGCACGACGCACGACGGACAAAAGGCGATCACAAAAGCTCACCATGAGCACGTTGTGCTCAGGTGAGCTAAAAACCGACATAATTAAAGTAATATGAATGTTCTAAATAAACACTTCAGCGTAGATACCGGTATGCGCACATTGATTCTATACGCAAACCAGCCATACGCATGTGACCTGCTACGTAGCTGGAACATTGTCTGCTACTACCCTCGCTATGATTCACACCCTGAATTTCCTGAATGTATAAGACCAGCAGACGCAGGAGAAAATATCAACAGAAATGATTAGCGACCAGGCAATTTTACTGTGAACAGCAATTAATGTCATAATTTTTCGTTTTATCACTTGTAATTAATTTTATTAACATACATAAATAATAAGGAAATAATCCACGTCAGAAATTCCACATAGCTACCTGACCATGGACGTCCATGCTAGTCTAGCTTTTAGCTGACTGACCCTGCCGTCGTCGCATCACTTTTCTTCTTATTTATTTCTGCGTTCTGGCATTTATAGGCCTAGTGTACTATCTGCATCCAAGAACCCTACTTCCAAAATGTATCCTATGCTCAGTGTTGTTAATAATCGAATTATGACATTTATTTTAATTTGTAATAGTTCTACGAGAATGTCATGTTAATGACCAGTATGATAGAAAACAGACAGTTTGGTCTTTTGAGAACATCACATTATTATAAGATTCAATCAGCTAAAAATCCATCAAATATAATAATAACCCCACAGCATAGGCATATTTCTCCAGGCGACATTAAATTTAAAAGACTCCTCTCGACTGAGATAGCTACAAAATGAATAAGATACCATCATAATTATACCGATAGATGCATTATTATTTTAAAATAAATGAAAATTAATTAAATAAAAGCACCGTCAGTTATTTGCCAGATCTAGCGATGATGTCCAATAGAAAGTCATATATAATTGCCTCTCAATGTTCATGGAGCCATAGAGTTGAGATCTAAGGATATATATCGATCTTGGAAAAAAAAGAGTTTATTTGCAATAAAGACAAATAAATATATATATTATGCACGTTGGTAACACGTTTCAGGATTTAATCGAAAGTGTTAATTTGTTTAAATGTCATGTTTTTTTTAAATAAAATCTATAAATCGAAAATACAAAAAAACATTTTTTTACTTCAGCGATTGTTTTCCCTTGTCTGTTATAAATTCATTAAAGATTACAAAATACGTTCAAATGATAGGTTCAACTTTATTATACTGACGTGCGATTAACTCCTTTCTTTAATGGTTTACAAGAAAATCATTCAATATTCACTAAGTAGAACACTTTTTAATGTGGCTTTAACTTTTATAGACACAATGTTCATTTGACAGGCTGCTATCGTATTCCGTAAGAAACCTTTTTTGTTTGGACTGGTTGCCAGCATTTAAATATAATCAATCGAATTAAACAAAGAATTCGTTGTGTCTCACGCTTATATAAGTATAAGTTGGCTTTAACTTTTATAGACACAATGTTCATTTGACAGGCTGCTATCGTATTCCGTAAGAAACCTTTTTTGTTTGGACTGGTTGCCAGCATTTAAATATAATCAATCGAATTAAACAAAGAATTCGTTGTGTCTCACGCTTATATAAGTATAAGTTGTATAATGTGTATACTAGTTGTATTTAGTATTAAGCATAATTCTCTCCTGTTTTGTATTATCAACCAAAACCCATGGTAGAAACCTTCCTGGTTGCTATAATACAAAGTAATTAGTCTTATTTATGTATCAATTATGTATAAGTATATAAGGCTAATTTCGTTTTTACAAGCATTTACGATTATGTATTGCATCCTAAACGGATTGAATGATTACTTAACTAGCAGTGTCAGATTTTGTCCCCAAGCAGCCAAACCATTACTCAAGATAACTGACCCTCTACATTTCACGCAAATTCGCATTATCACATGCTTCCCTGGAGAGTGATGCGATAGTCTCTGATAACGCATTTATTGCGCATCTAACACGCTTCAGGCCAGAGCGCCTCTCGTGAGGGCCACTTGGCGACACCACTCTTTCATATGTTGGCGTTTTCTAAGAAGCTTGTTACCGGTTGATAGATGTCCGCTAACGTATACCAGCATCTTTATTGCGAGCATTTTCAGTGTTCCATTAATCATAGTTTCGAGAGTTATGTCGCGACACCCTTCCTTTTTATTGTGACATTTTCTGAGCGGTTTGTCTGGACTGATTCCATCATTCTGTTAGCAGAATCGCTACTTGGAGATATTGTTAAGACGAATTAGGCTCTGATTTAGGAACAAGGTTGAACAACGCTGTAGTCATCAAAACAGAATTTATAGCCGATGTTCACCGAACTTCATATCTTTAAAAGCTTGGTTTAGAATTTCGTTTTCTTATAAACATCTTATATTGTGCTTGTGATAAACCCTTTAATGATACTGTTCAAATTAAACAAAGATAATGTTATATTAATGACAGTTTGCAGAACTGATGTCCGTTAGATTACTACACCATATCCCTAAGATTACTTGTACAGTATTTTTTCGTGATTGCATAATACCCCTTTCATACATTCACTGGAATCGTTCATCCGTTTCGATCGAAACTTTTCTCGAAAAATTTCGTTTCACAGCGACTGTATTATTTGCTGAGGCGTTGTAAGACAATGTAATGATACTGATACAAAGCTCTAGTTGCGTGCAACACATGTATTTCAGTCTATTTAACTACGCGTTGTTTAAGTGTACCATCCATAATTTATTGAACATTTAAACCTCGTTCAAAAGTTTGAAGACGCACCAGTCATTTGATATTCTACTTTCGTATTCCGTAACAATTATGTAAGCTTACTGTCTAAAAGTACATCCTGTTAATTGAATAATTGAATATCTTCGCTCATACAAATAGTCTACTATTTTCTCACGCTCTCATCTTAGGATTTGTAAGTATTTTATGTAAGTTGAATGGATCACACATATCATTTATTTTGTTTCCCATTTGTATAACATCTTAAAATGTTTTAGCTGAGACGAATTTATTATAATTTATTATAAGAACTCACTGTGTCACAACCATACACATCGTAACGCGATCTACTGTAAAGTATATTAAACATTTCAATGAATATTTAATAACCACTCCTTTTCGAAATCCAAATATTAAGTAACCAATGAGGATACATTGTGGGGAAATATCAACTACCAACATAACCATGCAGGAATAATTAACAAAATATGAACTATTAACTTTTCATCTATAAGTTTCTTTGAAGCATATTCGAATGTCCGACGGCTTACCGTTATGTTGTTCGATGTATACATGTATTCGTCCTGACTTAGTAAGAAACTGGACACTTAATTATTTTTGGATTATTTGTAATGTCTACATGTTTCATGATGTTTGGTACCAAAAAGCATTACTAAATACAGCTGTATAACTTTTTAACAGCTTTTAATTCTTAGTTTTGGTATGACGCGGATTAAAGGTAAACACAATTTTAATTTTCAAGTTAGCTTAAAACGTAAAAATCCAGTTTCTTTTTTTATATAGACTATTTGGCCAAATGCATTTAAGTTGCTTATATTGGTCAATGATACTGAAATATGAATTGCTACCTGACTCCTTCAAGTTCCATTGAGAGACGATTAGCAAAATAGGAACTTCAAGTTACGAGACACAGAAAATCACATCGTTTAACTATACGTCGTGAGAATATTCATTCTTTCATACACGTTTAATTCTCATATAACGCACTTTCAGATGTGATCATCTTCGGGGAATTCTTTTGCGACACCACGATTTAATATTGCGATACTTCAGGCTCTTTTATTGTCGATGATGAGACATCGTAGTTCTATCAGAACCCAAAATACCACGAATTGAATGTGCCACAGGGTGAGAAAATTGTGCGGCCAGTCCGGGACTCGAACCCGGGACCCCTCACTATCAGGGCGAGTGCTCTCCCGACTGAGCTAACCGGGCCACCACACAACTTCTCCCCTTTAAGTGACCAAGTTCATGCCGTGACATACACCCTCGCTCAAATATGAATTTGTCCTCGAATTCAGGGATTCATGGTGTTATATAATTACCACGGGCCCTCGGAGAGTTAACCCGGGTAACGTCACGGCCCCACGTTGGGCGCCAAATGTCACAGGGTGAGAAAATTGTGCGGCCAGTCCGGGACTCGAACCCGGGACCCCTCGCTATCAGGGCGAGTGCACTCCCGACTGAGCTAACCGGGCCGCCACACAACTTCTCCCCTTTAAGTGACCAAGTTCATGCCGTGACATACACCCTCGGTGAGAGTAATAATTTGATAATAATGTACATTGTTTAGTTATTGTGTGGGTAGTTATGATCAGTTCTTAGTTTAAAGTAGACTGTAACCTTAGTTTTTAGAGTTACTAACATATAGTTGAAATTAACCTATGTTGAACACGTGCACATAATAACCAATCAATCACTTTCCCTCCAATATTCAGATTCACGGCTAAATTGTTTAGAGACAGCCATTACATTTTGACGATTGTCTTAATTTTATTATTTGTGTAGGATAATTGTTATTCCTGCAGGTAAATATTACACTGTAGTTTATGATTGATATCTATGTCTATTGCTTGTATTAATTTCGTATTATTTCTGATTATCACGGTTGTGATTATTAGTTATTATTTGAATAACTTCTTGTCGCTATTATTCACGCCGCCATGCATTATCAATCATGAGTATTTTGTAATGTCATTGAAACTTATTAATATATTTAATTATATATTTATTTATATGTATTAATTGTTTTTCTTTCAGAAAACTAACTTATCGATCGACACATTAAATAACAATATATCTACAATCCACTTGTGTTTATTTGTCGCTCAAACCGAATTGCGCCTACGGGCGTAGCTAAGGCCGGCAACAAATGCAAGTCATGTGCATTTAATTATTGTAGTAGTAAATATATTATATTCTTATTACATTACTTGTTTTATTGATATGTTAAGTATTTAACAATTAAACCATTGCATTAAATTGACTTCGTATTTATTTTGCCCCCCCCCCCCCCCATTCAATTTGCACTACAATGGCATGATTTTGTTGCTGTTATACAAGTGAATGTATTACTGATAGCATCGGCGTAGCAACGGATTAACAAATGCGGCCGGCATGATTTTGTTGCTGTTATTCAAGTGAATGTATTACTGTTAGCATCGGCGTAGCAACGGATTAACAAATGCGGCCGGCATAATTTTTTTCTAATCAGTACACATACTAGACTAGAATTGATTTCTAGGTCACATGATTTCATAGTTTATTCTGACATTTTGAAAACACAAAGGAAGCAACGGGAAATTGATCCATTCAACCAGCGGGAAAGTGAGCCAATCTAGTCAAAATATAACACAACATATAACACAATGTTTCCTACTGAATACATTAAGATTAGCTATGTATTCACATTTATATTACGGCAGCGATACCGTCATATAATGTGCAGGAGACACCTGTATAAATCTAACACAAATTATAACACAATTGTTCGAACTGAGTGCATTCAGATGAGCTTTTTATTCACATACTATTACAGTTATTCTCAAAATAGACGATCATTTGAACTTAAATGATGTCTCAGCTAGTTTTCTAAGTCATGGGTACGATATCTAGACAAAAACCTGTATTATTTGCAAGATATGACACTGGTCTATACAACTAGTTTGTTTGTTAGTTTGAATATGTAAAACAACTCTCCGATTTTTACGGATCTGTACGCTCATTTTGAATAAAACACCATGTCACCAGCGACGGTGAGTGTGAATAAATGGCCACACAACTATTGTAGTCGTTATGCTCAGCGCGTGAAAATACACTTTAAAACAGTTATGGGTCTAATAGTCAAGTTAAAATCAACACAATTTACTGTGTACAATAAAAACAATTATTTGAAATTCGATCTTCTCCAATTTTTTGTAAGCTACGTTACATTCAAACAGTTGTTCACGTGGTGCATGACAATTATACATATTAGAAACGTAATTTAGCTAAATGTTATATACCCTGGCCACGATTTGAAACTTCAAGAGAGAAAAACACAAATCTGGTGTTTAGTTTCAATGCCATGTACAATTAATGAATATAAGGCATAAGAATTTGGTTAAGGTGTCATATGACTGTACTGTGTTAACAATTAGGTGGAATAAAGTGCACACTTTTCTTCTTGTTTGCTTCATTGTAAGCAGTATTCAGTACGCATGCCCTAAAATTAGGTATTATTCAGTACGCAAGGGGAGGTGGCTGACATATAATGTGCAGAAGATAACTTGATACTTGTAGAGGGTCCTTATTTATTATTGGGTCTTTGGGTCATAGGTTAAGGTCACTGGATATGTTCGCCTTTGCACATTCACTAATAAGTAAATTCGTAATAACTCATAAACTTGATGGGATATCCCTCGTCGCCTTGATAACCTGTTTCAAACGAAGGCACATGGTTTATAGTTTGCAAACAAAAACAATACATGTTCGCCTAACTTCCTTACCCATTTCCTACGACAGTCTTGGCGTGCCTTCAGCGCTTTTATTTTCATTTGCACTTATGCTTATCACGTTGTAGTTTGTGTTCCAATGAGTTTACGGCCGGTTAAATCATATGGTAGTATATCCGATTTTTGTTTCACGTATTGTATATAGTTTCGTAATGCGTCGAATTGTTAATGGAAGGTTCTCTGCTACTTTGCATTTCGTGATCCATAATCTTCGAAATTCTATAGGCAAGATGCAAGTTTTTAATTGTAATTAAGAGGCATAATTACTCGGTATGGTCTTGTCTTTTTTGCGTTTTCCACAGATTGTTCCTTTAATGGGATTTATTTGCATTCGCGATTAAATATAACACACACGTTAACCTTTTATACGGTCTGAATGGTCTCAATATACAAACGTTCAATTAGATTCTTAACCTTGTTGGGTTTTTTAATCATTCTAAAGTAAATTCATTTAATGAACCAACCAATCGTATACAGTATTGGCAATTATTTATTGTTACTATTATTACATACCGAAAGCTTATTATAAACACGTAATAAAGATGTACACATTTATAAACACACCGGCCATCGAACACTTTAATATTAAAGCGGCAAAGAGGTTCATGATCACACATGGACGCGCATGTGCATTTGCAATTCAGAAGCGTGTGCAAACTGTTGATGACAGTCTTTGCACGTGCTGGGCTTCTCTTGCGCATGCGTGCGTCTAACATGACTGTCGTGCGCAGCGTGCGATGCAAACGCCTTCCCGCAGAATTTGCACTGAAAGGAAAATACGTTGCTTATTGAAGGTAAGTCAATTTATATAGTATCATAGTTTTGGCTTGGAAAAAGATTTGTCTAAAATGCCTAAAATAGGATGTTAAAACAGAAATGTGTACAATCTATCGACACATTCTGTATGTTATACTGTATTGCTTGGGAAACATAATTATTTTGATATTTACTATGCTTTTTGGTATAAACACTTGTGTATGTCTACCAGGAAGCAATTTTTTCTCGAAAAATACGAGATATTCGTCAACAGTTTAACTTTGCACAAGAAATGTGCTTTCGCAAACCTTGACATATGAACAATACATTTGTTATATATCAAGAAAACTTCAGAATTCGGAAAATAATTTATCACGGCCAAAAACGGTCAAACTGTCCCTTTAACATCAATACCATTTAGTCCTTACATAGGTGTGGTCTAGCAAAATATATTAAAATACAATAATAAAATAAAATATTATAATGGAAACCCGGTTGTCAATATGAGAATTCCAATATTGTGATGGTGTGGATTTTATTTAATTAAAAGTAACGTCTAGCCCAATAATTACTAATTTGAACAGTGTGATTATGTAAGAAAACAATGCATGTGTGCAAAGTATGGATAGTTCACGGAATTATGATGGAATTCATTAATAAATCAAAAGTAGTTGTAGACACACAGCATGCATTATTTAATCAATTGTATTCAAAAATATTCATTAAACACACCACAACTAAGGATTAACGAACGTTTAGTAGTGAAATCTATTCAATAATGTTATACATCAACGCAATATATAATGTAAAGAGATCACAAATTATACTATCTTTTTGGCTATATAATATAATGATGCTGTACTTTAAACGGTCGCTCGCCCGAATGTTGCCGGATGTGGGTCCGCAAAATACTCGAAGCTGTAAACGACCTGTTACAGTAGACACATTTGTATGGTCTTTCTCCGCTGTGAACCTGTGGATGAAATATAGTCTAGATACATAATAAATTTGTGGTGGATGATCATATTTAAATATGAGCTATCTCTAGATTTTCTATCAAAACATCGTAGGCAAATAAATAAATAAATGAGTGAGTGAGTGAGTGAGTGAGTGAGTGAGTGAGTGAGTGAGTGAGTGAGTGAGTGAGTGAGTGAGTGAGTGAGTGAGTGAGTGAGTGAGTGAGTGAGTGAGTGAGTAACAGTTGTAGCTCAATTAAAAATTTGGTCTAAAATGTGTTGACGTTTGGTAAACATCAAACAATCAATCAGTATTTTCTTAATTTTAGTGTTACAAAAGACACGTCTATACATACCCTCATGTGTTTGTTCAGACTTGAAGACTGACTGAAGCTTTTGCCGCATACCCCGCACTTGTGGGGCCTGTGCTTTTCATGCACGTGCAAAATATGGATCCGAAGCCGATCTCGTTTTTCAAACGATCTTTAATTTAAAAAAGTTTGTCGATAAAATAATGTTGCCATGAATCGAATATCATCTGCATCATTTATATAACGCGTTCGATGTTGAGAATATGTATTGTTTTATTTAATTAATTGTTGCAGTTTAACTACTGTAAACATTATTCATCAATGGAATGGTGAATTATGAAAAAGTCAACAATGACATGACCTATCATTTTGTTTACAGTAGTATACATAATCAATCATAATTAACGTAGCGATTATTTCCGTAACACGAAGAAAAACATGTACATGTATAACCACACAATTTCGTCCGGCAATATGTATAGTATATTTAGTGTTATCTGTAAAGTAGGGGGCAACAAAACGTCTTATAGCGAGTATTTAACATCAAAAGCACAAAAGACAACATACCTGGAACACAGATGACATGGGAACTTCCTATCACCCTGATCGACACAGCGTGTGTACTTCAGGTGTTTGTCTCTATAGTAGCGATAGGCAAAGACCTTGCCACACCTTTCACATTGATACCCCTCGCCGCTGGATACTAAAAAGATGACATCGAATTATCATAATGCCTGTGTGGTGTTAGTTGGTGCGAGGGAATTGATTTAGCAAAAATACCTTGCATTTTAATTTTATTGCAATTGTGCAAAACTCTCAATTTAATACTCATAGAAAATATTTTTTTACAATATTTCAGTCGTTTTCAATGTTAAACTTTTCATCTAAAAAATATTTATCAGGTTGCCTTATTCAAAATCATTTGTTTAATGTTTAAATACACAAAACACACGCATTTAGCTGCCTGCATTTCATGTCGCTTCAATTTAAACTTTACTTTATTTCCGGTTATTCATATTTCTTTCCTTGGAAATATTAGAATCGTTTTTGATATCAATATCCGCATTCAACACAGAGACAATAGCAACAATTTTATGGTATAATTAAATGACATTTATTTTTCCAATCATTGCAAGAAATCCAATATGACTTTTGGTCGAAGCATCAACATATGGCAGATTATCACCAATCACACAGGTCATGATGTTTTTACATTCATTTTCTTTATCAGCATTTGAGAAGGATTCTGGCGATATCTTTTTGATGACCATGCGAGATCGTCTTTCTGATAAGTTCCTTTCATGAGCATCACATCCGTCGTTAAATGGTGAAAGAAGTCATTATTTCCGTATGCCAAGGACATTTCGCGAGGGAGACATAAATGTTGTACCTTAGGCGAAAGCAAAGGCCATCGTGTCCACATAATGCGCTTTTATGTCATAAAAGCCCATTCGGATTTGTGCAGATGTACACGAATAATTATATGTTTAAATGCAAAATATTCAACAAACGTGCTATTTCATACTTAGAAGGAAAAAGAGCGTGCTTTTGCAATCTTATTGGTTTAAAAGGAATAATATGTTTGGATGTTAAAATTTAAATTACTGTTACTTGATGCTGAATTTTGAATTTTGTAAATTATCCGCACATTTGTTTGAACAATATATTTCATGACATCTGTGCATGAAATGCTTAACGGAAGTTTTATAATGATCAATACTGAACTGGATTTTTTTGTTTTGAATAACAGTGAACGCTATTTTATGTTTATGACATTAGACTACCTAGAAATTATTATGTTCAATATATAACAAAGTTTAATTTAATTTATAAGTAATAATTCAAAATCAACAGCCAAATTATTGATTGGATAAAGTATATATATACATATCCCACCGGTTTTACCGTTATCGTTGTCGGCTTCTTTTTGCTTTACCTCTTCGTCGGTAATTGTCATGGTAACAGGTATACCCATAAACTGAAGGTAACTGTCCCCGTACCACACCAGGATTTCCATCCCGGGATGGACGTCCCGACATACCTTAAACATAACAGAGTAGCTGTAATACATATCCTAGTTAAACTTGATTATGAAAATTGTAAATATATGTCTATAAGTCATTATTAATTGCGCAGAATTTATTTTTTTTTCTTTTAGTTTGTATGGTTTTAAGACAAGATGATTAATTTAAATGGATAAAGATGAATATGTAAACAATAAACCCTCGTCCGAGAGTGTGTACACTATCAATCTTAACTTTAAATGCTAATTATATTTATGATTAAGACATAATTATTAAATCACAACTCATGCTATAACGACAACGATACAACGACGCGATAAATGGTGTGACACTGTGTTAAATGATTGATACATTTCATGTAAATTTAATGCTAGATTTGCCTGCTGTGGTTAGCATGGAGTGTTAGATCAACTGATGCGTGTTGTGGGAAACTCAGTCTTCATGCATGTATGTAAAGTAGCCTGTGCAGTCCGCACAGGCTGATCCGGGACGACACGTTCCGCTGTATGGTATTTTATGTTTCAAGGAAGTATCTTCTTCAAACAAAAATCCTTTGTAGGCGTAGTGTCGTCCCGGGTTAGCCTATGCGGACTGCACAGACTGATCCGGGACGACACTTTACGCACGTGC
Source organism: Congeria kusceri (assembly GCA_027627225.1). Lineage (NCBI taxonomy): Eukaryota > Metazoa > Mollusca > Bivalvia > Myida > Dreissenidae > Congeria > Congeria kusceri. The sequence continues at coordinate 4,922,099 of CM051027.1, read as the reverse complement.
ATTAAGCTCGCTTTTCCCACGACACGCCTCAATTATATATTGTGCAATGGCGTACCTCGTAATATATTTGATTTTTCTCCTGCACTACCACCAGATTCTGTTCCCCGGCGTGCCTTGCACAATTAACGTACGACATCCAGTTGCCCGTCGAACTGCGGCCGTCCACGAAATGACTCAGCTTCCCATCTTTAAATATCTAACATGAAGTAAGATTCGGTTATGTATCGTTCATTTCTGGCCCTGTGACGACGAAATCAATTAAATATTTAAACTTTGTCTTGAACTAAAGAATAGGCCAATACAATCAGAGCTTATATGTAAAGAGCATTCCCATTGGTTCAAATATTTAAAGCTAAAATCAAGTTTGAGATTGAGAATTAATAAGGTCATGGAGATGATACCATCCATCTGATTTCCTTTTATCTGAATGAATCCAATGTAAACAAAGCAACACTAGGTCAAACAGAATTAAACATAACGAGCTTTGTATCGTTCGTTGTTCTATGAGACTGTTGATGCATCCTATGCAAACTAGACCAATAACTGTTCAGACATATTGACAACAAACAGTTCTGAAAACAACACCAATAAACTGTTCAGACATTTTGACAACAATCAGTTCAAAACCAATTAAAAACTGTAAAGGTCAATGTCGTGTTGTAACCTACCTCCCACATGTAACTGTTGTCGTCGAATGATTTTATCTCGCTGGTGTTGACCACTTTGCCTTTGAATGGACCATAGCGCGTGCCTTTGGGGATGGTCTGCTTGCGGCAGAACACGCCGTAGTGCACCATGCCGGCGAACGTCGTCGGACAGACGCACAGCTCTGGCAAAAAATACAACAATAATTAATCTATGTTGTTGTTTTTATTTTTGAAAGAATTTAAACAAAGACAAAATTTATTGCTAACTAGATTGTTAAATAAAAAGGAATATAAAAACCCCAACAAAAATAAAACATATTGATAGTGTGTTTGCTAAAACTATGGAATTCAGTAAAGACAAAACATTAGTTGTATGTTAGCTACAATAAGATAATCAACAAAGAGAAATACCTTCTATTGTGTTAAACATGCCCACAATTAGGACTTTTAACAACTGCAGCGAATATATGATATTTTGTAAGACAACTGTTAGACAATTGCTGAGTCATTGAGTGCAGGTTAATTTTATTAAAAAGCCATCTGATACAAATTTCGTAAAATAAATACGGTCAAAGAATGTCACCTTGTGGAAGACCGCTAGGCGTGGGTTCGGAGCGCGAGTATTTCATGGCAGAAAACATGTACGGAGTCTGATCGTTATCGGTCTGAGAGAGGATCCGGTCGATGCCTAGAAAGTTGAATTGTTGTGTTAATGATGATTATTTAATTATGTGATGAACGTTTTATAACACATTACCAATTTTTTATTTTTTTCATGTCATGGAGTAGCAATGAAATGACACTATGATACTTAAGTTCTATTTCTATTGTTCGCATGTGAATATAATTTCATATCAGTTGCTGTTTAAAAGAATTAACGTGTATTAGTAGGTGTAATGATTCTCCAATCCTGATATTTCCATATGCAATATTTCGAAGTATAAATATATATGTTTGAAAACAGCAACGTGTAACCTACCGTGTGTTATTTCGCGAACGTTTAGTCCACTAATGGCATGCGTACACACGCGGGCATTCCCAGGCGGTTTGGCGTATCCATATAGAACATTGTCGAGGTCGTCTTGTCGGAAGCAGAATATTTTGGGCATCAGGGTTTCCCGACGGGTACTTTGTAGAATGCGATTTGACAGTTCCGTAAGTGCATTGAAGGGGATCATGTCCATTGGTCGGGGGATTGTCTGGGGAAGTGTCGTTGGGAACATCACTTGATTGCCTGGAACCATGCTGTCAAAACGACAATTGTTACGTAACCATAAATATGCAAGTCATAACAGAAATTATATTGCGACTTTTACAAATTATGTATGAAAATTCAATGTTTCATCCATCTTATGAATATGTCGCTAGTCATTCATGTGTCTCAGTTATTAGTATGTGGTTCCCTTTGGCCTCTCAAATGTAAGGGATAGAATTGCAATTTAATTAAACGTATTCTCTTCAAGTGTATTTTATATTTTGTTTTGTATTAAGGGTTATACAATTTCCATTTAAATTATGCTGATGTCCAAACTTATTAAAATTGCCTTTTTATTGAAAAATGCCACGGCAAGTTTGCGATTCGGCGCGCATTTAAAACGTTAACCGCCGCTGATGATTTGAAACAATTCGCAACGATCACACCAGTTTTAAGCAGTGTTGTGTGTTGTGTGTCTGTTTCGTATTCTCCGTGGTGTATGGATAGTGCATGATATAGACCATTGGTCTCTTGCTTTAAAGCAGCAGTCCATAGTGTTGTGTGTTGTGTGTCTGTTTCGTATTCTCCGTGGTGTATGGATAGTGTGGGATATAGACCATTGGTCTCTTGCATTAAAGCAGCAGTCCATAACTATTTAATAAAATCAAAAAAATAAAATAAAATAAATCGTTTCTAATGGACATATTGTCGATCAAAATACAAAAAAAACGCATTAAAATCGGTAAAATAATAAGTTTTTAGTAACATTTTATCGTATAGTTTCTGTATGCGATAGCTGGTGATACCTCTGGAGAATAATCGGCATGTACATTAGTGTACATGTATCTTCTTTTCGTGCCAAGCGTTACATTTCTTAAATAAGAAACAGTGTTCAGTCGAGTAAACGGCATCAACGTTCATCACAATTAATGCCAATTTAAGATGCATTGAATTATATTCTATCGACTGCGGCTTTAAATAAAGTAAAGACTATTAATGTTAATGATGTAAATACATGTATTTTTAATGTTGTTTTTTTTCCAATGCTGATGATGATGTAATTATCTTGTCATGTATTTAATTTGTTTCTGGTCAGTCATTGTTAATTATAACATAAAACCTTCCTGCTGATAAAGAATAACAGATGAATATATTTTATGTTACATATATATATAAAAAGATCGGTTTAAAGAAATCTAACGAAAACGAGAACGGCGCTTCGTATAAAATACATGGACACAACATTTTACAATTACTGATTAGTGTCGTTGTGTAATACGATGATAAATTGTCATTTCCAGACATCAAATCATTGTAGTAATATATTGCAGTATAAAATGAGAATTTTAATCGGAGGCGTTGTACTATTCACAAATTAATGCATCCAATAACCGTTAAATAAATATTAGTTAAAATTAAGTTGATAATTAATGAACGTTTAGCAGAATTTCATGTATATATGGAATAAAATGCTTAAGAAAAATGATGATTTTAAGGCTAAGATAAGATTTCACTTGATATGTTTCTGGAGTACGACCCTGTTGAAGCTGGAGTTTTACTTTGTTTACATTTTAGTACTCACAGCTATGGACTGTTTTGTGTGTCAGTCCATGTGTTTATATTTTAGTACTCACAGCTATAGACTGTTTTGTGTGTCAGTCTGTGTGTTTATCGCTATGGACTGTTTTGTGTGTCAGTCTGTGTGTTTCTATTTTAGTACTCACAGCTACGGACTGTTTTGTGTGTCAGTCCGTGTGTTTATATTTTAGTACTCACAGCTATGGACTGTTTTGTGTGTCAGTCTGTGTGTTTATATTTTAGTACTCACAGCTATGGACTGTTTTGTGCGTCAGTCTGTGTGTTTATATATTAGTACTCACAGCTATGGACTGTTTTGTGTGTCAGTCTGTGTGTTTATATTTTAGTACTCACAGCTACGGACTGTTTTGTGTGTCAGTCTGTGTGTTTATATTTTAGTACTCACAGCTACGGACTGTTTTGTGTGTCAGTCTGTGTGTTTATATTTTAGTACTGACAGCTACGGACTGTTTTGTGTGTCAGTCTGTGTGTTTATATTTTAGTACTCACAGCTATGGACTGTTTTGTGTGTCAGTCTGTGTGTTTATATTTTAGTACTCACAGCTACGGACTGTTTTGTGTGTCAGTCTGTGTGTTTATATTTTAGTACTGAAAGCTATGGACTGGTTTGTGTGTCAGTCTGTGTGTTTATATTTTAGTACTCACAGCTATGGACTGTTTTGTGTGTCAGTCTGTTTGTTTATATTTTAGTCCTCACAGCTATGGACTGTTTTGTGTGTCAGTCTGTGTGTTTGTATTTTAGTACTCACAGCTATGGACTGTTTTGTGCGTCAGTCTGTGTGTTTGTATTTTAGTACTCACAGCTATGGACTGTTTTGTGTGTCAGTCTGTGTGTTTGTATTTTAGTACTCACAGCTATGGACTGTTTTGTGTGTCAGTCTGTGTGTTTATATTTTAGTACTCACAGCTATGGACTGTTTTGTGTGTCAGTCTGTGTGTTTATATTTTAGTACTCACAGCTATGGACTGTTTTGTGCGTCAGTCTGTGTGTTTATATATTAGTACTCACAGCTATGGACTGTTTTGTGTGTCAGTCTGTGTGTTTATATTTAGTACTCACAGCTACGGACCGTTTTGTGTGTCAGTCTGTGTGTTTATATTTTAGTACTCACAGCTACGGACTGTTTTGTGTGTCAGTCTGTGTGTTTATATTTTAGTACTCACAGCTACGGACTGTTTTGTGTGTCAGTCTGTGTGTTTATATTTTAGTACTCACAGCTATGGACTGTTTTGTGTGTCAGTCTGTGTGTTTATATTTTAGTACTCACAGCTATGGACTGTTTTGTGTGTCAGTCTGTGTGTTTATATTTTAGTACTGAAAGCTATGGACTGTTTTGTGTGTCAGTCTGTGTGTTTATATTTTAGTACTCACAGCTATGGACTGTTTTGTGTGTCAGTCTGTTTGTTTATATTTTAGTCCTCACAGCTATGGACTGTTTTGTGTGTCAGTCTGTGTGTTTGTATTTTAGTACTCACAGCTATGGACTGTTTTGTGCGTCAGTCTGTGTGTTTGTATTTTAGTACTCACAGCTATGGACTGTTTTGTGTGTCAGTCTGTGTGTTTATATTTTAGTACTGACAGCTACGGACTGTTTTGTGTGTCAGTCTGTGTGTTTATATTTTAGTACTCACAGCTATGGACTGTTTTGTGTGTCAGTCTGTGTGTTTATATTTTAGTACTCACAGCTACGGACTGTTTTGTGTGTCAGTCTGTGTGTTTATATTTTAGTACTGAAAGCTATGGACTGTTTTGTGTGTCAGTCTGTGTGTTTATATTTTAGTACTCACAGCTATGGACTGTTTTGTGTGTCAGTCTGTTTGTTTATATTTTAGTCCTCACAGCTATGGACTGTTTTGTGTGTCAGTCTGTGTGTTTGTATTTTAGTACTCACAGCTATGGACTGTTTTGTGCGTCAGTCTGTGTGTTTGTATTTTAGTACTCACAGCTATGGACTGTTTTGTGTGTCAGTCTGTGTGTTTGTATTTTAGTACTCACAGCTATGGACTGTTTTGTGTGTCAGTCTGTAATTCATTTTTGAACGCGTTTAATGGCGTTTCGGTTGTGATAAACATTCGATAACTTTAGAACATAATCTGTGAATCGTCTAAAATTACTATATATTATGTTTGTTTTCTTACCTGTTCATTGTCTCTTTATATCGTTAAGCTTAAAATAATTTATCATAGGATTATAAAGCCAATACATCTGTATGTGGTTTTATGAAAGAAAATGATCTTTAAAGATGATACGATGAAACAAGTGAATACCACATACACAAACAAAGAAAGTGAAAAAAAAAAATTAACTTTACCGAATCACTTAGAATTTACTGGTGCGACTGATATACCGAATCACTTAGAATTTACTGGTGCGACTGATATACCGAATCACTTAGAATTTACTGGTGCGACTGATATGCATGTGCGTTTATTTTCGGAATTGAAAATCCAAATAATGTTAATGTATCCACACAATAAGGCATTTTTAATTTACGACAATGTGTTTTAAAAAAAAAATTATAGTAAACTATAATTTAATTAATGAATAGACGTTATACAATATTCAATTTTTTTTACAGTTATTTGAGTTCTCGATAATTAGGGTTTTAATTGTATAATATCTTAACTCCAAACGCTATTTTTGCTGGGTTGTCAATAAAACATAGATCTAATACTAATACTCTTTTCAATGCCTTGAACCAAATTTTTTACTTCAAATTATTAAAGTTTTGTAAAAACAGAGTGAAAACAGTGTTCCACACAGATATATTCGTACATTTGTTGTACATTCTGTCCAAAATGTTAAGCTGTGTAAATATTTGATTATATACAGATCCAATTCAGAATTGATACATGACTGATTAATTTCGTTATTGAAATACAATAGTTACCAGAAGTTAGTTTTGTTGTATGTGTAGTTGAGACAGTCATTCAAGTTAATTCAATTCAGTTTCAATTGTAATATATTTTTTATTAATAACAGTTAAATGAATAAATCTATTCCATTTCAGCACATACGCAAATACTGGCGATAAAATACAATACTATAAAAGGTAAAATAATAAAAACATATTGGCTAAATATTTTTTTCCTGTTAAATTTCATGCTTTAATATGTAAGGAACGTATATTTTTTGCCAAAATTCGAGTTATTTATTTTGCAATAGTTTCGAATCTTATTCCAACAAACGGTACTGTCACGCTGAATTACAAAAAAACATCGCTACTGACATCGTTTATTTTTTGGTGAAATAGTGTCATTAATTTAACAAAACAATGTTTGCATTGGTTGAATTTTGAATTTAATATTTATTTTTAAAGCGAGTTTAACATAAATGTATGCACAGAATATAGACAGTCATATGATTAAATTACATTTTATTATTATATAATATTATGTTAAGTACTTTACCTTGAAAACTGGTGCGGAAACGCGCATGTATTGCCGGGAAATAAACCTTGACGAAACATGATCAATCCCTTCCTACACAAATTAAGTTATAAATGGCAAAAATTACTTAAAACTACATTGAACAAACATACACTTGCCAGTATATAACAAAAGATATACTACCAAACATAACAGTACATTCGCTATGCATATATCTATAGTACTAGAGCAGATTACATTTTCCATATATAGTCAAGGATGCAACCGATGCTGAATATTCATGAGATGAACAGTAAAGTAAACGGCGTTCTCTCAACCAATCAAATCAGACGAGGGCAAGGAATATTGGATTCTGAAGGAGACGACCGCTTTACGATGATGCCAATACCCGGATCTGATTGGCTCCAAGCGATGTCAATATCAGTACGAAGCATACCAAATCAATCGATGATCTGCAGCTGTTATGATTTTGAGAAGCTTTAAATAACTTAAAGTACGGGCCGTTGAAAGTCGTGTACCGTGTCTTTTTATGACTGGTATTGTTTCTTCTGGTTAAATATATTTGATGGATAGAAATTTTACATCATTCAAACAAAACATAAAATAAGGAAACGCATGAATAAAAGCAATTCTTCACAAGTACCATAAAAATAAAATTTCACATCAGTTAGACGCTATTTACACCGTCTGAGCATTTAAAATTGTCAGTCGATATTTAAAATTACTGCAATTTCGAAAATTAGCCATACAGAACAAATGATATAAGATTGACAATGCTTTAAACAGACATAAATGTTGTATGATTTAAAAAAAAAAACATTATAAATGCTTTAATCTCGTCAATGCACAAACACCAGAACACGCCTTGTTATATTTTATTGACGAGTTGAAACGAATCTTAATTAAGCAACAGTAACTGTCTCAAATATAGCAATTTTGTCTCTGTCTTAGGAGTGGGATTTGGTGTAAAATAATTTCAATATCGATATTAAATAAAGGAGATAATTGCTGTTTCAACATGGTGGTTATTTTATTGATTTAAAAAAATGAGTCAGAAAAGATCGGAAAAGATGTGGATTTTATTCATATAACAGGTTCATGTACGGGAACATGTATACACTGTTTGTATATGTACTGTAATGGTTGTTTACAACTTTTCCCAACAAAATCAAGTAGAAACACAATTGGTGATGTAAGATGTCGGTAGTTTATAACCTTAAAAATATAAAATACTACATAATCTTTTGAACGTTGGTAAATATGCGTATTCGTGCAAACATGATAAAAAGTTAAACAAAGTTGATTTATGTTTTTAATATATCTCTATATAAATTCACATACAAGTTAATACATGATATGCTAGAGAACTATATGTTATAACTATTGTGGGCAAGTCATTGTATATTCTTTGTTACAAAAACGAATTCCAGAATGTTAATACCGAAATAAAAAACATTTCACTGAATGATAAGGCGTACAAAATTATGTTTGGTTCAGGTTACATGCCTAAGAAATTAGGGTGGGTAGGTACTTATTTTTTTGTTGTAAATGGTCAACTTAAAGATTCTAAAACTGAATGAATATTCAACACATGGCTGAAATGTAATTATACATTGTTTTAAAGTAGATGCTATCAAAACAAAAAACATTTATTTATAAAAACAAAGTGACACACTCAATGAAATTTTCTAGGGTGGGTCATTTTTTAGGGGAGTCGGGTAGCCTGAAACAAACGTATATTGTTAACGCCTAATCGGAATCTATTACGTCTATGAAACGAGTTTATCTTAGAGCGGTGATTGCAGTGATATACAAAAAGCGTGTGTCATTCCTCCAACAATCATATATGAATAATAAAAAGTGAAATTTGCTTGTCACATATCAATAAAAGTAAAGTGACGATAGTTTGTGTTCGATTTTAACCGATTTGTTGCTTCGTGTTTTAAATGTGCCATGGCACTTAGTTGTGATTTCAAATAAGGATTTAAAAACAAACACCTACATCCAAATGAAACTATCATAATATTTCATCCCAATGAGATTATTTGAGTTTCATCTTTAGACTCTGCGATAAAAACATTATCCACCAACTACAATGACATACTTTCAAGTTGATATCAGGATGTGAGGTCAACATAAACATGCATTTAATATTCATAAATACAACCAACAACAATGACATACTTTCAAGTTGATGTCAGGATGTGAGGTGAACATAAACATGCATTTAATATTCATAAATACAACCAACTACAATGACATACTTTCAAGTTGATATCAGGATGTGAGGTCAACATAAACATGCATTTAATATTCATAAATACAACCAACTACAATGACATACTTTCAAGTTGATATCAGGATGTGAGGTCAACATAAACATGCATTTAATATTCATAAATACAACCAACTACAATGACATACTTTCAAGTTGATATCAGGATGTGAGGTCAACATAAACATGCATTTAATATTCATAAATACAACCAACTACAATGACATACTTTCAAGTTGATATCAGGATGTGAGGTCAACATAAACATGCATTTAATATTCATAAATACCACCAACAACAATGACATACTTTCAAGTTGATGTCAGGATGTGAGGTGAACATAAACATGCATTTAATATTCATAAATACAACCAACTACAATGACATACTTTCAAGTTGATATCAGGATGTGAGGTCAACATAAACATGCATTTAATATTCATAAATACAACCAACTACAATGACATACTTTCAAGTTGATGTCAGGATGTGAGGTGAACATAAACATGCATTTAATATTCATAAATACAACCAACAACAATGACATACTTTCAAGTTGATGTCAGGATGTGAGGTCAACATAAACATGCATTTAATATTCATAAATACCACCAACAACAATAACATACTTTCAAGTTGATATCAGGATGTGAGGTCAACATAAACATGCATTTAATATTCATAAATACAACCAACAACAATGACATACTTTCAAGTTGATATCAGGATGTGAGGTCAACATAAACATGCATTTAATATTCATAAATACCACCAACAACAATGACATACTTTCAAGTTGATATCAGGATGTGAGGTCAACATAAACATGCATTTAATATTCATAAATACCACCAACAACAATGACATACTTTCAAGTTGATATCAGGATGTGAGGTCAAAATAAACATGCATTTAATATTCATAAATACAACCAACAACAATGACATACTTTCAAGTTGATATCAGGATGTGAGGTCAACATAAACATGCATTTAATATTCATAACTACAACATGATATATGTTGCCTTGAGTGCATTATTAAAACATTCCTCCTTTTGCAACTGTTGTCTTCTTCACGTTTTCACATTGTTAACCCATGCAAAAAAGATGCTTTTTTAAAGTCCATTTGTTCGGCTAGAGAAATATTAGAAAAACTAAATTATTTAAGAAGCGCATTATAATCTATCTCAACCAACGATTGCTGTTCAAGGTTTCATGCAAAAGTACAACCGCGATTATACCGCGATTAGCATTTGTGCGCATCTTTCCTGCGCATGAATAACAACCATCAGACCTTTCAATAGTCAACAATGTGTGTCCTTTCAATTAAAATACGTATAATTTACGATGAACAATCTGAAATATAGGTGTATCATTTATTCAGAGAGTTAGGTAATATTCTGTAATAATTAAATCAAAGTCGTCGAGAAAGTGTAATATCCAATGCAAATATGTTGCTTTCTATCATTGCTTGACAAATTGAACTCTGTGTCAACTTTGTAGACTTGGAAGAAAATATGAACAAAAAAACATTGATTCGATTATCGTGTTTTGCCGCTGCTGAATAATGCAACAATAAATGTTGACAGTGTGAATTAAATAAGAATCCAAACAAGTAGGAATCCATGTATGTGGATTTTTTTTTCTGAATTCGAATAAAATTCAAGCGGATTTAATTTTATGATGGATAAAAACAACTCAGATAAAAATTTGGGGTGCTTTTGAATATTCTGTTGTATCAACAGATGACAGAAACCGAAAACGAGAAATGCAAGCAAACAATGTCATTTGACAATGCTGTTGGTATTTTCAGTTTTTTAATCCCCCTCATTCAAAATACGAATACTGTACTGAAAATATGTCCAAATGTTTGCATTCCTGAGTCAATTAATTCAATATATATCAACAAAGACACCTAACCCAGTACTTGATGCGTACATAGACTTAGAAACAATTTGTAATTGAAGTTTCTTTCATCCGACCGCTACTTCGTGGTGTTTGAATGCGAATAAACAACGATTTGGAGTTCTGATGCGTATGAATAAACCATGAGGGCATTGGTGGTGAAATAGTCACGCATCAGAACGACAAAGAGTTGTTTATTAGCCGATAAACAACGACAATGCGGAAATTATATCGATTCTAACATGATTTGACAAATATGTTTGCAATTGTAATAAGAACTACATTTTACTGTGCTCCGCTCAATAGTGAACATTATAGAAACACGTGTATTTTTTTCCTTATAATACATACAATTGTTTATTTTTTATTACACGTGGTTGAATTGCTACATAATAATAAATATTAGAAAATTGAATTTCGCCACCTTTGTATAACCAGGGCCTATCTGCTTCTTTAACACATATTAGATAAACCCTTCTAATCCTAAGGTGGCTGTATGAAAACGGAAAACGAATACCGAGCCTTATGCAACCATATAAAATAAAAATAAAAAATCATCTGGAGTGACTTCCATTTAACTGCCAAAATGAAGTAATAAAATTTGCATTGTTTTATTGTTACACAATGATCAAGTATCTTTTTTTCAATACTAAAGCAAAGCAATTGTGTCATTAAACGCAAAAACAATATTTAGCATCGATGCATCCCAAACATGTTGGCCTAATCATAATGTTTAAGGTTCACGAAACAAGTACGATTTGTATAAAACATGCTGTTTTCCATGATCGAAACAGTAAAATTTGTACGTGATTATTTGAAACGCACAAGGAATTCTCTAATTAGCTAAGAGAATACGACACGTCTCGAAATCTCGTGCGTTTTCGTCATTACGGTGACAATGCGTGAGCCATATGCAGTCTGGTAATTTTTACCACCACCTCTAATGAGATTTGAAAGTATAAGATGGGAGGAAGCAATCAACTTAGATTAAGCTTCATTCCTCATTGCGAGCCTGTTTGGTCTTCATCTACACAGACATGTTGGATGGCTGTTCATCGTTAAAATACAGGCCATTTATTGCAAAAAGTCGTACAATATGTGGCAAACAAATTGATGAAGACTATTTCTGTTGATAATGCTTACAAGTACCAAATATTGGGGTACGTTGTTCGACTACATTTCGAAGGCACACAAATGGTGTTTCATGACCAGTAAATGTTTTAAGTTTGATTTAGATTTGACAGATACATAAACTAATCAATTTGGAACGACGAATTTGTACTTAAATTTTCGAAATGATGTACATGTAAAATAATTTATGAATGTCAGTTTCTTTTAAAGCCGCAGTCCATAGAATATTATTAGATACATCTGAAATTGACATTAGTTCTAATGAACGTCAATGACTTTTATTTAACAGAAAATTGTTTCTTATTTACAAAAGGCGTTTTATAATGTCTTTGTTCCAAACCGCTTGGTACGAACGGAATATACACTAATGTACATGCTGATTTAATCCAGAGGCATCACCAGCTATCGCATAAAAAGAATTTTAAGATAAAAAGTTACCAAAACGTTATTATTTTACCGATTTCAATGCGTTTTTGTTTTGTTTTTTATGGGTAAGATGTCCATTAGAAACGAGTTTTGCAAAGTTTTATTTGTATTAACATATTTCTTGATTGCTGTTTGAATGGTTACATTAATGCTACCAGTCGAAACCAAAAACTGTTTCCCGTGTTTAATCTTAATATCGCTGCTTGTCGAAAGACAAGGGTTATTAACTTAATCCATGTCTCAACGATTATGTATTTATAAAACTCAAGTTTATGTATATAAACAGTTGAAGGATAATGATGTTTTAGCTTTTATATTACATAAACTAACATATATACGCTATAGAAAGACAATTGTAAGTATACATTCTGAGCTTGGCTGTTTTCAACTTTGTGTAGCTTGAAAAACAACCCAAATATTCGCTTTGGTGATATTTTATGTGCCTTTGTAAATTATTTATAAAACTCACATTATATCTCGGTTTACTTTATTCGATTCAGTGGCGTTTTGTGAACTTTAATCTTTGTTTGATAAGTTGCCGTGTCCCATTATACGTCAAAATAATAATTGCATATGAATAATGTACATAACACTACATTACCAACCGGGTATAGCCGATTTATGAGATGTCCCCGAAGTGCAATTAATATAACAGCAAACAGACAGTTATAGGAAAGAATGTGTCGGATAAATGCGTATAAACTATCTCTTAAATGTGCCGTTAAATCCATTATTCATAAACCCAGCTTTAACGAAGACTGCGACGCCTTTAGCTTAGACGGTGTTAATGAGATTCTAACATGGTCCAATTATCCATGTAAGTGTATAATGAGTGCTCACGGGGATATATTGGGGATATTATATTCACATATTGAATATTTTAAACATTACCAATAGAATAAACGGATGCTCACCTGAGAATGTTCACTTGAAGTGTTGAAATAAAATGTATAGGCTGGATCTAAACAAAAGACCAACACTAATTGGCTTGTTTTTCATGACAAATGCATTCCTTTACCGTGTTCTAGGCCCAGCTAGATTGTGTAAACCAATATTCTTCTAAATGGGGCCTCAAGATAAACTGTAGCTAAAACAAAAATATGTATATTTGAACGCAAAAAATCTAGAAATAATTTTACATGGAGTATAAACAATATTAATCGTGAGATTGTTGATAGTTTCTGCTACCTTGGTATGAAATTTTATACCGGAAGTCTTGCTAATGCTGTAAAAGCACTAAATGAACAGGCTCTGAAGGCATATAATGGCCTTATACCACTGTTTATTACAGTATCTTTAGATATTAAAACAAAATTGTTACTGTTTGATTCGACTGTTAGTGAGAATTGGGTCATATATGACTTCAAGGAGGTAGACAAACTCCATATCAAATTTTGTAAGCATATTCTTGGCGTGCGTACTCAAACATCCACAGTTGCCGTCCTGGGTGAATTAGGTAGATTCCCACTTTCGGTAATTTGCAGGGAAAGAGCCTTAAAATACTGGTGTAAAATTATGAAAAATCCGGAATCACTTCCAGGCAAAATATTTATAGAACATATTTTAGATAACAGTTTTAATTCATTGAATTTCAAAAATAGCTGGGGAAAGGCGGTTAATAATGCATTAGATATGCTTGGATATGGCTACTTATGGTATATGTTTGATATTAACTGTTGCTTTATACCCATGTTAAAGCAAAGGTTGCGTGACCAATATATACAGATATGGTCGGAAACTGTGAATTCTCAAAACAAATTAGAGTATTATAAAAAATTCAAAACTGTTTTTAGGTATGAAACATATTTAGATGCTATTGACCAGGATAATTATAGAATTGCATTGACTAGGTTACGATTATGTTCACATTCTCTTGAGATTGAAACAGGAAGATACAATAATGTGGATAGAATTAATACACTATGTAAACTATGCAATTACAATGTTGTTGAGTCAGAATTCCACTTTGTACTCTGCTGTCCCTTGTATCATGACTTAATGCAAAAATACAAAATTTCAAATGCTTTTAGTACTATTACTAAATTTGTTAATCTCATGTCATCAGAAAAAATTGGTTTGTTAAGACGACTTTCAAAATTGACATACTTTGCGATGTTACGACGTTCCCAAACCCTAGATAGTGTTGCTTCTTAACCTACCTATAAAATAAGTAAATCAATCCACTTTATAGATAGATATGTTTTTGTACAATATTTGTATAAAGCCTGCTTTGTATAATTGGAATTATGTATTTTGAACTTGTAATGTTGCTAATGGCCATCTTTCATGATGTATTTTGTAAATGGCCAAAGGCATTGCTCATGCCGATTTGCCAAATAAACCAGTTCTTACTTTTTACTGCTATGCTATTGTTGGTTTCATAGTAGTAAACATGGATTTATTTGAGACATGTCGTGGGAAAACCGGGCTGAATGCATGTGCGAAAAGTGTCGTCCCCCAGTCCGCAAGTCCGCACAGGCTAATCCAGGACTGCACTTTCCGCCTACAGTGGATCAATGTTTCGAATAGACTTCCTTGAAACAGAAAATAGCATAAAAGCGGAAAGTCCCGTCCTGGATTAGCCTGTGCGGATTGTACAGGCTAATCCGGGACGACACTGTACGCTCAGGCATTTATCCGGTTTTCCCACGACACGCCTCATTTTTAATAATATTATGATGTTGCGATTGGTTGTACGAAAATATTGTATGTCGCGGTGCATTTTGAAAATAAAGTCACTGTTTCTATTTAGATAGTTCAAGGTTTGCGGTTGTCATAAATTCATTATGTAAAATAATCTGAAAATATGTATGAGCATCAATGATCAGCAACTTAATATGGGACTGTTTCTCCACAATTCAACCATTCATGCAAGCAAATGATAATAAAGACGAATCTCATCGCATCGGAATTCGAATTACTAGTACGAAGTCAATAGTAATAAAACAGCAGGCGCCTTACACCATATTGTGGTAAAACTAACACCAACAATAATTAATAAGAGTGTAAAGCTTGAAAATTCTATAAATTTAGGCATGCTTACCACCAGTGTAATTAAATGGATATGTGTGTGTTACATTTGCGTGAATACAAATTACACTCAAAAAATAAAACCCGCCAATGTCTTAATTAATATATTCACAAAACACTTTTTTGTGTGTAAAAGTAAACACATTTTATAACAAAAAACGATTCACACGCTGACTGGTTTAAAGGAAATAAAATCTTGTCTTTCTTAATTGTTTGTAGAAAAACTAAAATTAAAAAAAATATATTTTCAAAGCAATTAATAACAAGATGAAATGTCCCGCAATAGTGTCACATATTTAAAACCCAATAAAATATTGGAGAGATGTGTTCAATTGAAAAGATCGCATACAGTGAGTCGGTACAACAATTGGACAGATTCGCTAAATTACAGGCTCCTTGTTAAGTTGAAACGTATCTTAATGTTTTATCACAATGGCCTGTCTGTCACACGCAATTGGATATAACTGGTTCAGCGTTCAAGCATACAATTTATCGTTGACACACAACAGAACAACTGATATTTGTACACGCTGGTATTTCACGCTTGAGAATAGATTGCCGTTTAACTCTGTGATCTGCGGTCAATTTAACAGCAAAGTCACCGCAATGTTTCATTCATACGTTCAATAAAATATGTTGTTTGTTTGTTGTTGTTGTTTATCTTTAAACTGATAAAGGGCAAGTAAAACTGTGTCTGATCTTGTTAAAAGGTCAAGTCTGTTTGTAGTCTGACGTTCACATTGATCACTGGGTCATAAGTCGTCCGTTAACGGTCGGCGCAGTATGCAGCCACGGTCCATCGGCTTATTTCCCTCACCGGAACCCATTTATAACGCCTTAGACAAAATTAAAACATATGTTAAATGTTTACTTACCGTTTGTATATAATAAGTAGAAACATTTGGATTTAGAGGGGTTATAAACCTCACAATATCTTTAAACATAAGCATCTCGTTGCCAATCGTGTGCTCTCCAATTAATTAATTTTTATCATCTAACCCATTATTCGGTATTTGCGTTAACTAAGACTGTTTTGTCAGTATGGCGCCTTTCGAATATCTATTCCGGCATGTAAAAGAGATTATAAGCAGTCTGTTGGCCCTTTTTTCAGTTACTGAATATTTCCGTCCCCTCTAACTCAAAATTCTATGCCCGCGCCTGTTAGATATTTTTTCTACAAAATCTAAATTAAATTTTTTTATATTATGCACCATCATAATAGTTTTAACTATATTTTAATATAAGTATAGAAGTCCTTCAAGTTTTTATTTTCGTAATATTTTGATGCTAATGTATTTTTAAATTTGGTCTATACAATACATTGTTAAATCTTACTCACTCACTCACTCACTAATTCACTCACCAACTAACTAACTCACTCACTCACGCATTTTGCGTTCGCTCGCTAACACACTCACTCATACATTTTCTCACTCACTCACTCACTCAATTACACATGTACTAACTAACATATTCGGTATTTTACTCACTAACCAACTCACTTACTCACTTACTTACTATCTCGCTCTCATGCACACTCACTTACGCATTCCTTTATTGATTTATTGATTTGCTAAAATATTTTAATAACGTATTAAGGGTGTTAACATTCTGCGTTGTAATTATGTAAATATATTGTTTCAACAAGGTCATGTTGGGGACAGCCCTCTTAATTTACTTATTATATAACAATTCTTGCTGGCGTTATGAATAATCACTTTTCTCAGAATAATTGATCGATACATGCGCAAAAGGAACAGAACGAATATGGATCGCCTTAAAGAGAAAGGAATTGATGCGTGCGTTGGATAAAGAGAGCTATAAAACTATTTTAACGACCTCAAACTGAATATATCAGCCAAGTACACTTATTGTATTTGTGGAATCAGTGTTTTATAGATTTCAAATCATATACTCCTAGTAAAATATGGCATTTTAATTCATCTGTAACATATGCTTGAATTGCTTTTAATGAATACGGACGACAAACGAGCCCAATGAAATGACATACACTAAAACCCCGCTTCACGACCACCTCGATTTTACGACCACCCCGCTAAAGCGGACATTCTTTAAAAGACCCGATTGTTTTCTTATATATTTCAATGGTTGCAAACCCCGATTATTGGGGCACCCCGCTAGTCCGTATTACGACCACTAATCCCAGACCGAAAGTACCAAATAATGCTCAAAATAACAGACACTTAACATCATCAATTAACAACATATGCCGTGGAGATAACATATTTGCTTTGCGGTGTAAAAAGAGGGTGTGAAAATCAATGTTACAGATGTGTTGACAAGGGATTAGTACATCGACTGCGTATCAGATAAAGTGAATTGACACTAGCAGACAGTTAGTGGGTAACACTGCTGAATACTGTACCTTAAATGGCCTTGTTAATCAAATTTTAATTAATTTCCGAGTTAATGTAAAGTTCATATCCATAACTATAAGTTACACAATCTGCATTTACTAAAGCATTTATTGAACAAAGTGGGATTTTCGTTTTAATTCATTCTTCATTTATATTTTCATTAAAATTTTAAATTACACAGACGTTTTAATGTACTGACTCGGTGATACCTCGATAATACGACCATCCCGCTATTAATACCACTTTTATTAAGACCCCCCAAGTAGTCGTATTAGCGGGGTTTTACTGTAATAGCATTGTCGACATTTTCTACTACAGGTCAAATTCCGAAACAGAAAACGTTTGACCAACCCGCTCTCAGACCATTCGTTGGACTAGGGGGCTCATAAGTATGCATTTAATTGTCCATGATAATTTCAAATCAATTTCAAAGCACTTATTAAATATATTCGATTTGCTCTCGTTAACCTAGTTTAAATGGACTATGCCATCGAAATGGCGTCAAGGGGGCAATTTCCTTTAAAAAAAATCTGAAAAAAGGTATATAATAACGGTTAAAACCTGGCATATTTAAAGAAAAGATTGTACGCATTATGAGATAACAATTAATTTATAATAAGGGTCGTGTTTGTTTGGCCATTTTCATGTTTTTAATTTGACGTCTGAATTGTGGGTATTTTGTATAACCATAATTTAAACACGTTTCATTACACGTACCCAGCAGAATAGCGCAGATGGTTAAAGCGCTGTCTACTGGCATTACTTCGTATGGCTCCTAAGTTCTGAGTTCGATAACCACTTGGGGATTTAGGGTTTTCAAACATTTGTGCTAATTTGTTTTTATCAAATATCTCATTGTGTATTGTTTTATTTATGTTTTATTTAATGCAAATCACTTATTATAGCTCATTATAGTGTAATAGGGAGCCATTTTGTCGTTAAGAATATTTTCGTGTTATGTAATGGCAGAGGGTCACTTGCTACAAAACAGTGCTAACGTATTTCAATATATTGAGATTTCTAAACATAAAACGAACAACAAAATAACTTCAGCATAGGTTGCAAACATTGCCTTAAATGTAGCAGAATTGCAAGGTTGTTTAAGATTGTATGAGCTGTTAACACTTATAATTGGCGATGCATCTGTAATGTCTTTCTTGCTGGTTTATATCCAAGTTTGTATTACACTTGCGTTATGTTTCATTATTATAAATGTTCTGTATACATGTAGTTCATATATGTATATACTATACGCCAAGTTTGTATTACACTGGCGTGATGTTTCATTATTATAAATTTTCTGTATACATGTAGTTCATATATGTATATACTATACGCCAAGTTTGTATTACACTGGCGTGATGTTTCATTATTATAAATGTTCTGTATGAATGTAGTTCATATATGTATTTAGTATACGCCTTATTAATGTATACTGATACATTTTGGAATTGGTGCATTTCGTTTTGTTGCACTCCAATGTGACATTGCATGAATTAAAGTCTTACATTTAGTACAAATGCCAAATATTCAAATGAATATTTGAAAATCGGTTAGTTGGATTCATGTACTTTACACGTAGCTTTAACTGTTAATCATGGATTTTGTTTGAAATATAATTTATCGGAGAGAATACAGTATGGTATTATGAACAGCGGTTATCTATGTCTCGCGATAGTAATAAAAATATCTAGTGAAAAGCATAAAAACACAAATAAATTAGGCATTACATCTGAAGTGTTTTCATACTCATAATTATCCTAAGAACATAACAAACTTTCAATTCGTAATTCCATAATGCGTTATTAGCAAATCTCTGTAGTCAACTCAACGATCGGCATTCGATTGATGTTTCATCTTTATTGCAGGCCGCGGTTTCACTTATTCTTCGGATGAGCGTGTTGTATGATAAAAAACTTCACGTTTATGAATAATGCATGTTTTTTGCTAAACTGTGATTTTAATCAGTTTATTCGCGATGTTTAAACCTATACCTGTGTGTAATATAACATAAATGAATATCCCTTTGCTTTTTTTACTTGACGCTGCTGTACAAGGGACGTGAATTTAAATCACCCAAGATGTAGCGAAGTATATCATATCTTATCCTACCACTAAATGATTTTATAGAAGAAAATCTAGGGTGTCAGATAAACTTAAGCTTTATCCGACACCTAGCCTTTATCTAACACCTACATGACGGGCTACTTTTTTTGAACCTTTCATTTCCGGTTAAAGGTCTAATGAAGTTACGACTTGTTTACAATTTCACTCGATAATATGGGATGATTTAGTGCAAATGGAACTGAAACTGATTTATTTAACACAACAAACATCAAAAATTAACAAAATGGCAATGAAGATTCTCACAGTTCAGTTCACATGGTTCAGGAGGTATAGTTTGAAGAATTTATTCAACTGTATGGATTGATGTCAATCAGTGTCGCTCTCAACTTCAATGAATCTCCTTCAGGCACACTCTCAATTTTACGGGGCAGTGTTCAATGTTCAGAATTTCAATATTTACACAAAGTAAATCCAACAATCCGTGTTGTTCGAATGTTTCTTCGTTGATGTTCGTGTTTCGCATGTCCGTGGTGTGTAATTGACACACGTGCTACTACGTGACTCAGGCTTATTTGCAAATGGCTGCCGTTAACTGACTAGAAGAAAACTGTTGGTTATTTTTCATTAAATTCTTCATATTGTATATTTAGAATGTGTGATTTAAGGAACTGATTTCATTTGAATCGAAGTGTGTGGTGTTTCTTTGCTTTGTTTCTCCACAATTTTACGCTAAACTTGAGAACTATTTCGCGTTCTAGCATACGGAATTTGCTTGTTATTGTATTTATACACGAGTGAGAAGCCTATGTACAAAATTAAAGGTACTCGCTCCGATTTTTTTTAATTAAAATACTTTTAAAATATTTATGCGTAGAAATATTTTCATGTGGTAGGATAAATAGAATATTAGGTTAGTGTCTTAATGTACTTGAGTTTATTCGGCTCGTCTACGAAAAGTTATTCTTTCTATAACGTTTCTCCAACTCGCCGAATAAACTCAAGTACATTTAGATACTAAAGCCTAATATTCTCTATGACACTATTGTTGCCGGCCTTAGTTACACCCGTAGGCGCAATGCGGTTTGAGCGACAGATAACACAAGTCGTGGATTGCAGAAATATTGTTATTCAATAATGTCGATCGATAAGTTAGTTTTCAATTAAACAATTAATACATATGCGTAAATATATAATTAAATATATATAATATGTTTCAATAACACTACAAAATACTAATGATTTATAATACATGGCGGTGTGAATAATAGCTACAATAAATTATTCGAATAATAACTAATAATCACAACCGTAATCATCAGAAATAATAAAAAATTAATACACGCAATAGACATAGATATCAATAATAAAATACAGTGCAATATTTACGTGCAGGAATAACAATTATCCTATACAAATAATAAATACAATCGTCGAAACGTGATGGCGGTCTCTAAACAATTTTGCCGTCAATCTGAATATTGGGAAAGTGATTGATTGGTTATTATGTGCACGTGTTCACACAAAGGTTAATTTCCACTATAGTTAGTTACTCTAAAAGCTGAGGTTACAGTCTACTTTAAACTAAGAACTAATCATAACTACTCAACATAATAACTAAACACTGCATTGATTATTTAAATAGCATATAAGTGTATTACTTTTTATTGTAGAATATATATTTTAAGGTAAATACAAAAAACAAACACAATAATTTGATAATAATGTACATGTATTAACTTTATTTAAAATTCACCCGGTGACATAATCAAACAACGACATGTTGCTTAAAGCAAATTGAGACAAACCCTCAATGCAAATGGAATCCCAATCGCACGAACTCTGATACATTAATTTATATTAACCCTTTGTAAAGCCTTGTTTTGAAATGAAGTCACCTAGCCGACAATTTGATAAAAGATATATTAAATACACTAACTTCTAATTCATCAAGGTGTTATCTGATGAATTTCTTCAGATTTACACCCAAAGGGACGCTTTGTAAGTATCAAATCAAATCCATGCCTATGAATGGTTCTTATCTAGTAAAACCATTTTTGTCGTAATTTATATGATACTATTACGCACATTTAACTCTTTTTAAATAAATATTTTTTTTATAAAGATACCTCATCAAAGGGACATGTTCACTGATTGGCAAATTGAAAATTTTTGGATTTCTATCATAGATCCCACTCAAAAAATATATTATATATCAACGAGCGGAATAACCCTAATAACAAAGAAATATATTCGAAATATATTGTCGTTTATGAAGAATCATCACCTGAAATGGATAAAATTATAAAGCGTTTGTAACGTTCTTCATCGTTATTTTGGAAAATACATGTATCGATTAAACATAGCGTTACAAATTTACGACTATGATTGGCAGTTAGAATACCCGGCGAACATGGTTCGAGTTCCAGCAAAGACATTTTTTCAATTTGTTTTTCTGAATATAATATTTGTTTTTGGTCAGATCAACTTCTTTAGTTTTGCCTATATAACCAATAGCTTTTCTGTGACTCAAAAACAAGGTATAATTACTTGTTTACCAAAGGATAACAAGCCAAAACACTTTCTTAAAAACTGGAGACCTATTACTTTACTTAATACTCTTTACAAATTAGCATCTGGAACCATAGCAAATAGACTAACATCATACTTATCTCAAAAGATCAAACTGGCTTTGTTTCCGGGCGATATATTGGGGACAACACAAGACTACTATATGACATTATGAACTATGCTGAGAATAACGAAATACCAGGTCTTATTATGCTAATTGACTTCGAAAAAGAATTCGACACACTATCCTTCCACTGCATTGAACTCAACACACTATCCTTCCACTGCATTGAACTCAACACACTATCCTTCCACTGCATTGAACTCAACACACTATCCTTCCACTGCATTGAACTCAACACACTATCCTTCCACTGCATTGAACTCAACACACTATCCTTCCACTGCATTGAACTCAACACACTATCCTTCCACTGCATTGAACTCAACACACTATCCTTCCACTGCATTGAACTCAACACACTATCCTTCCACTGCATTGAACTCAACACACTATCCTTCCACTGCATTGAACTCAACACACTATCCTTCCACTGCATTGAACTCAACACACTATCCTTCCACTGCATTTAACTCGACACACTATCCCTCCACTGCATCGAACTCAACACACTATCCTTCCACTGCATTGAACTCAACACACTATCCTTCCACTGCATTGAACTCAACACACTATCCTTCCACTGCATTGAACTCAACACACTATCCTTCCACTTCATTGAACACACTATCCTTCCACTGCATTGAACTCAACACACTATCCTTCCACTGCATTGAACTCAACACACTGTCCTTCCACTGCATTGAACTCAACACACTATCCTTCCACTGCATTGAACTCAACACACTATCCTTCCACTGCATTGAACTCAACACACTATCCTTCCACTGCATTGAACTCAACACACTATCCTTCCACTGCATTGAACACACTATCCTTCCACTGCATTGAACACACTATCCTTCCACTGCATTGAACACACTATCCTTCCACTGCATTGAACACACTATCCTTCCACTGCATTGAACTCAACACACTATCCTTCCACTGCATTGAACTCAACACACTATCCCTCCACTGCATCGAACTCAACACACTATCCTTCCACTGCATTGAACTCAACACACTATCCTTCCACTGCATTTAACTCGACACACTATCCCTCCACTGCATCGAACTCAACACACTATCCCTCCACTGCATCGAACTCAACACACTATCCTTCCACTGCATTGAACACACTATCCTTCCACTGCATTGAACAAACTTTAAGCTTTTTTTAATTTTGGACCTAGTCTTAAACGTTGGATTTCAATTTTCCTACAAAATACACAAACAATGGTCCAATTAAATGGATTTTTATCTGACAGTTTTTCAATAGGCCGCGGCTGTAGACAGGGAGACCCCATTTCACCTTACATATTTATTTTATGTTCGGAACTATTAGCCTTAAAGATTAAACACTGTTCAGATATCAAAGGCATTACTATCAATGGTATTGAATACAAAATTTCCCAATTTGCTGACGATACTTCACTTCTGTTAGATGGTTCTGAAAATTCGTTAAACTGTGCTCTTGACATGCTTCATGAGTTCTCTTTATTCTCTGGCCTGAAAGTGAATTTTGATAAAACTAATGTTATTTGGATTGGAGCACTGAAATACAGCTCAAGATCTATAAAGACTAAATACAAACTAACATGGGGTGTAACGAGATTTAAGTTATTAGGAATCATTTTTGATGTCAACTTACAAAGTATGATAGATCTTAATTGTTCTGAAAAAATGAATAAAGCTATTAATCTTATCAATATGTGGAAAAAACGATTACTTACCCCAATTGGTAGAATTACTGTTATAAAGTCTATAATACTTCCACTGTTTACTCACTGTTTCTTTGCGATACCAACACACCTAAAAGGGACATCCTTGATAGAATAAATAAACTTATGTTTGACTTTGTATGGGATGATAAACCTTACAAAATACGAAGTTCAATTCTTGTAAAAAAAATATGAAAATGGTGGTTTAAATATGGTAGATATATATGCATACTCTAAGAAAATAAAACTATCATGGTTAAGCAAATTGTATTCATGCTATGACAGTAAATGTTCGATTTTATTTAGATCTCTGTTTAATATAGGGACTTTTTTTAACACAGGAAAACATTATGCTTCTGTCGTTAAAGGTAAAATAAAAAATGATTTTGGGTTTCAAGTGTTCACGTGTTATGAGCAATTTATTGATGTGTCAAACATTTCAGATGTTAATAGTGTTCTGAACATGCCTTTGTTTTATAATTGCAAGTTTAAGATTGGTAATTAACCATTTTTTCTTAAGGATTTGTACGACAGGGGTGTCAGATTCGTTATTATTCGTTAGGAAATTTATTAAGTCATTGAACCTACAGTTTAGTACCACAGATGTTTCGGTACAGACTTCTACCCTGTCATGCTATGCCAAATATTTTGTATGTTATGAAAGTCAATCTAGATCAATATATGATTGTTTTATTGAAAATGACATAGAACCAATTTGTAAAAACAAATGGGCAATGTTTGCTATTGCCGATGATGAATGGAACTATATTTTTAAAAACATTTTCTACATAACAAGATATAGTTATTTACAATGGTTTCCATTTAGGATTATTCACCAAATATTAGGCACAAATTCCTTAATGAGTAAAATGAAATTAATCAGTAATGGTACATGTACATTTTGCACTGAGCATGAAGAAACAATACTTCATCTATTTTGGAATTGTGAAAAATTGAACACTTAATAAAAGATATAAACGAAGATCTGGTACACAAATTAAACATAAGAAATATTGTAAATTGTAAGACTCTTATTTTTGGAAATACTAAACCAGGAAAAGACAATATTGATATGTTATGCCTTGAAGTAAAAAGATACATTTTTGCTTGTAGAAGAAATAAGATAATACCAAACTATAATGGTTTAGTAAAAAGTTTAGCATGGGCTTATAATATAAATATTAATATTAAACTATCAAAAACAGACAAGGAAAGATGGTCAGTAATAGGGTCAATCGTAAACATCAACAATACTGTATTATAATCGTTACTATGAAAATTGCGATTTGTGCATAAAAAGAAACACATTTAAATGCCTGGTGTTTAGTACATATCACATGTATAACATTAGACTCTGTGCAACCTGCCTTTTTTTCTTCGTGTTTTTTTTTATAGTTCTTAAGATTGCAACACATATGTACATCGAGTGTGGTTTTGCGTACATCACTGTATAACAATGTACTATGACATATGTAATATGCACGTGTGTATATGATATGTATACGAATAAAGACGTTGTAATAAAAAAAAAACTTCTTTAGTTTTTGCAGTTAAAACATTAAATAACATTTTTCAAACAAACGAAAATCTATGAACAAGTCCATTTAAAGCGCATGTAAGACGTACAAGTTATTATTACCTTCCTTGTTATTATGCAATAGCATTTTATGTAAATTATTTTATTCTTATTGTACTTAGTAGTAGTCGTAGTAGTAGTAGTACTAGTAGACTATTTGTGCAGAAGTATTAGTAGTGGTAGTAGTAGCAGTAGCAGTACTAGTAGTAGTAGTAGTAGTAGTAGTAGTAGTAGAAGTAGTAGTAGTAGTAGTAGTTGTTGTTGTTGTTGTTGTTGTTCATGTTGTTGTTGTTGCTGTTGTTGTTGCTGCTGCTGCTGCTGCTGATGTTGTTGTTGTTGTTGTTGCTGTAAAGTAGTAGTAGTAGTAGTAGTAGTAGTAGTAGTAGTAGTAGTAGTAGTAGTAGTAGTGGTAGTAGTAGTAGTAGTAGTAGTAGTAGTAGTAGTAGTAGCAGTTGTTGTTGTTATTGTTGTTGTTGTTGTTGTTGTTGTCGTTATCGTTGTCGTTGTAGTAGCAGGAGCAGTAGGTAACACAGAAAGGAATCAAGGCAATAAATTCAATCTTCATTACTGCAATCTCGGTCTTAGTAAAACGAAGGTGATTATCCAAGATTAAATCAGATCACCGTCTTGTGTTCCTTGTTTTAAAATAATAACCAACGTATAAATCTTCCATGATTGTCCTTCAGATGTTAGACCAACTCACGTCTCTGTTTTATTGCCACGAGCTTAACCCCCGTGAGTCTTCAGATACGCCGTTTCTATTGCCACTGTGGTGTGAAATCTTACACTCAAGATCAGAAGATTAAGGAACATTACTTTCAGATGATCATCCAGGATTTCTTTCCATAAAACATGGAGGAACCAAACACCGTTTTACGGCATTAAACCGCACAATATGGGCTTTTTATGGTATTTGATTTTGCACAACAACGGCTCTTTACGACATGTTTGTTTTCCATCTTGCAAAATGACATTCGAAGTAGAAAAGTATTATTTTAATGAAAGACTGTCATTTTTGTCGTTGTTCTTAACATAAAAAGTAAAATTTATTGCAACTAAAAAATAAACGTTTACTACAATTAACGTTACGACGGACCGATGATTGACAGGTCGATTAGCCAATCAGATCGCAGAACTGATAAGCATGTGTTTCATCAGCCATTTTATCCGTCAAACTTACCAACATGTCGGACATTCCAGTAATTGTTATATTTTTGTATTCACTCTTTGGTGGCGTGTAATCTTTAGAAAAAGTAATAGTGAAAAAGTCCGTTCAGTTCTACGGAATTCCTACATTCTACAAATAACCTGCATACGCGTAATCGTGACGTATATTTAGTTTGAACAGTCACAGGATTTAAAAGCACAAGTGGTGTATGAGAATTCAAGATAAATAAACTCGTAGATCTGCGTTAAAATGTCAAACTATCGAAATGTACTGTGAAATTATGTTCAGAATGGGATTACTTATATGTAAGTGTTTTCTATATTGGTTAAACACGGATTTATTGTCAAAGTTTACATTTTTATCAGGAGCATCTTGATTCATTTTACGACATCAACTTTAAGAGTGACCGAAGAAGATTACAAGCTCGAACGGACGTTCGTTAATGTGCCGATCGGACACAAAAAGACCAACCAAGAATCGAAAAGTGACATTAATGTGTACGAAAAATGATTGAAAACAAACGTTCACATTCGATCATCAATACAAAATGGCGTCCGGGGAAAAGATAAAGAACGCTGTACTATAGATCTACACTTCATTAATTCTGAAAAACTTTAGTGTGATTACTGGATATAAATACTTAGATAGGGGCCTACATATAAAAACATTAGTTTTTAACGAACAATTGCAATTAAATAGTTGAGGGTCAAATGGATTTATTTTGCAATTAGAGAACCGTCAACGACAATGATAAAACTTATAGAAAAACAAAGGAAGACTACTGCATGCGAGCTTTAAGCCTTAGCAACATTAACAAGTGAAAGTATCAACCTAACGTGTGGAATGAATAAAAAAAAAGGTCAGGATAAATCAATATTTAGGATGATAAAATACGGTGTGGACCAAGAAGACCAGCGCCAATGCCTTATGGATTTAACTTACCGCAGACATTGCCTCACAGGCAGCGGTATCATAAAATACCCCCCCCCCCACGGACCCCACCCCCATGACCCCCAGGAGCCTTGGATGGTTTAATTGTGTTAATATATAGAGAATAACAGGTTACTGCCTGGTCTTGTGTAATATATCAGGTGAGGCTTAGAATAATATAACGGCGAGGCTTGCCGAGCCGTTATTTTATTCGTGCCGAACCTGATATATTACACAAGACCAGGCAGTAACCTGTTTTTCTATTCATCATACCACATGTTTCGTAAAATATCACCAAACGAGCTGATTTTTATATATTTAAAAACTAAGGGCGGCGCTGATTTTGCTGAGCCGACTTTTACACGTTCACGTACATGTAGTTATGGATTTCTAAAAGTTGACTGAATAATACCTTATTATTAACATTTCGTAATGATAAGTGAACTGTTTTCACTACGAATACATAGATTACACGCATGCTCATTCATAAAATACGGAAAATGCGAACTGAAATGGATTGCAACGATCAATTTTATCGGAGAACACACTACGCCGAATTGTTTGGAGACGCCATTTAGGAGTTGTGTATTGAAATTGACATTTCTAAGATCGTGTCAATATTAACAATATTTGACTATAGTGTGTTCAATTTTTGGTAATAATGTTTTTGGTTCAACATAAACTGATCCTGTGTAGTGACTTTTAGTGCATTTATTATGAATGTATCGAAATAAATTTGTATGGATGATTTATTGTGTTCCATAGATGCCGTCATATCACTACCAAAGTGCGGGTGAATATTTAAAAAAATAACGTTCTTGTGATTTATGAATATTAAACATAATAAACTATATACGTTCTTGGTATCAAATTGTTTGTTTTGTTGACTCTGATATATTTTTACTGAAACTGTTGACTTTTATAGTTGTTTCCGAATAATATGACGTACCTCCAAACATTGGCTGATATAAACGCTACTGACCTGATATACAAAAAATATATCAGGCACCTTTGTATCAGGCCGATATCAGCATAGTGGTATGATAAATGTTTGTTCTATTATTCTATACTTTGTTTATGACGATATTAAAAAAAAATAACATTTGAAAAAAATACCCCATATATATTGATTATATATAAACAAGGTATGAAACGCACTATATGCCTATTGCTGAAAGATTGTGGAACACAGAGATTACCGGTTTCATCGATAAAACATACAAAATCATGCGTGTCACCAAGCAAACGTAACGTAAAAGAACATTAAAAGAAATCAGATTCGACACCTTACCGGCTTCATACACGACAAATAATTACAATATTCAATGGTTTTCGACTTTCTCACACAATATATATTTGTCGTCTACGCCATTACATTTTGTAACGCTTCATCTGATTGACCAGTCTAATAATCTTTACTGGTTCCCAGCTCAATCATAACACTGTGAAGAAAAGCGGAGTGTAGGCTGTAGTTACGTTGTTTGTTTCCGGTATTAAAATTCAGTTCTTTGTTTAAAAATGTAACGCATTTATTAATAAATACGAATGTCTCTGAATAATGAACAAACAGAAATAGCCTTTTTGGCTACTAAGGGACATAATCTCTTCATAGATGGACCGCCAGGTACAGGGAAAACGTTTCTTTTAACGAAAGTTTATGAAGAACTGCAGAGGTTCGGTAAACGCGTGGCTGTAACATGTATCACTGGGATAGCGTGCAGCAGTTATGTAGATGCTTGCACAATACATAGGCGGTCTGGTCTGCATGATGGACGATATAACTCTGCAGAAGTGCTCAAAGCGGTGTCCAATAACAATGAGGCTGTACATATGTTGTTTGAGAAACCAGACTAAGCCTTGGAGTGGAATTCAACTAATTGTGTCTGGTGATTTTAAGCAGTTGCCACCAACGGCAAACAGACTGTATAATGACAGTGGACAATTCTGTTTTCATAGCCATTTGTTTAAGCGTTTGCATCACATGAAGCTAACCAAAGTAGTGCGACAAGCTGACACTGAATTGATAAGCGCAATAAATGACATTTCAGAAGGAGGTCCACTTAAACAGGCAACCATCGACTATATGACAACAGTTTCAAGACCTCTTGATACGGAAAGCAGTGTTAAATTGTTTCCGAAGCGAGATTAAGTTGATTCGTACAATCGAAAACTAATAACAGTTATGCCTGGAGCAATTTTTGAATATGTTTCGTGTGATTCGGGCGATAAATCCAAGCTCTTAAACATCACAGCTCCTTCAAAACTTTGGCTAAAAAATCATGCCTTGTCATTATAACCAGAAATCTGTTCCGCACCCTTGTGAATGGCCTGCAAGGCAAGGTGCTAGAGCGCGAGTCGGATGGGCCCACTGTCCAATTTCCAAATGAGACAGTGAAAGTGAAGAAGACATCATTTTTTGGTAATTTTTATTTACTGTAACACTGAACTATGTACAATAATGCATTGAACTTATGATATACAATGTATTGATATATTCTTTAAAGTACTATATTTGTTATACAAATCACAGATTTTGTAGCTAATGAATTCTGTTAAGACAACAAACATTATATATTATATGTTTTATAAGTAAGTTAAATGAACCTGTATTTTTATTTTAAAATAATAAAAATACATTATTGGTTAAACACTGAAACCAACTTTTTAGAAACCGCATTATTGGCTTAAAATGCGAAAATGGTTCTTGTTGCTTGATATTTAAACATATTATGTGTAATACATGTAACTAATAACTGTGTTACACTTTCCATTTCAGTTTTTAGCCCAAAAGAGAAAAAAAAAGGACAATATGGAACATATACCATTATTGTTGTCGTTCGCGCTTACCATTCATAAAGCTCAAGGGATGACACTGGACAGGTGAAAAGTTTAGCCATTTTAATTATAATTTAGTGGAAATAATTTTTTCTTGAAATATACTCCAAAAGGAGGTTCTTAAATAATGTGTAGTAATTACATTGTATACAAGAAAAATATTTCAGCCCACAATATTTAAATTTCTTTCAGACTAAATACAAATTGACAATTGTGTTTGTGTAAGAAATAAATAAAAAATGCTGGGTATTTCCATGAATAGCTCCATTGTAATGTCTGTTTTTAGATTAAAATTATAAAAAAAACTACCTGGTATTAACCACTTCGCACATAAAATTACATGACGATGCATGATACATAATAATTAAACAACATTATTGATCACATGGAACATTTGGTAATATTCCAACATACTATAATGAAATACACAATTTCATCGGTCGCATTTATTGAAGAGTCGAAGTCTACATGAAATTGTATATATTGTTTTCATATAAATAGGCTAAAGAATCAAATTATTGGATGCTTTAGTTTATTGTGAATTGAGTACAATTCAACTATTCACATGTGCTTCATTAACCTGAATATAAACTTGGTGTGTTTACATTTCATTCATTAGGGTAGAGGTAGATTGCAGTGATATCTTCAAACCAGGACAGCTTGGTGTTGCAATAGGCAGAGTTCGGACAGCGGAAGGCCTACGTGTCATAAATTTCAACCCGAAGTACTGTATCCATCAACCTGATGACATAAGGCAGTACAACGCAGTGCCAGCGATACATCTAGAAGATGACCTGTCATGCTGCAAACACAACTCAGAGTTTCTATTTATTACATTCGAATCACTTTGAGCGTTGTTAATTGTTCATCATTTACAGAGTTAATACTTGCACGTTTTGCAGGCTTCTTCGAGAATGGCGTGTAAGCAATAGATGGAAATTTAATCTGTGATTTGTCTGCATTGGCTTTTTGGGACACCAGATTTTGACTGAGTATTATCGAATTTAAATTTATGCGATACTGAAGCACTGTTGGGATATATTTTGTGTCGTCGACCATGCTGTTGACCAATGCGGGGGTAGGGACCTTTATTTATAGGTCATATAATAATAGCTTTAGATTGATCTCACGCTGCTTTTTTCAGCATATGTTGTCTGTAATGCATTTGTAATTAATTTCTTTTAAGTGCGTTGTCTTTAATACTGATTCAACTATGTCTTCACACTTCCTGTTCGTTAAGCTCAAGACCACAGAAAGTAATCCGTGATTTACAGAACACGAGCTGATCTTCAATTTCATACTGCTCGAGTCTACAAAGCATTTCCTGAAAATTGTTCAGGTGTGAAATGTTACTTCCGCAAGTCACAACCATATCGTCGAGGATACATTTCACGCCTGTTACGTGTTAAGGCATCATATGTTTAAACGAAATAATATATTACAACCGGCATTATAGGTTACAAATCGGTCTTAAATGTTACAATATTTACCAACAAAGCTAGTGTCATCATTTGTTAAAAATCGACATCATATTACAGCATTAAATGTTACAACCCGGCATTATATGTTACACATTTGAGGAATATCAAAAATATCACTATGAAACCGAAATAATCATTACCAAATTAATACAGTTCATGATAAAGTTGATCATTATAGTCAGCAGCAGCAATAGCAGCATAAATTAAATGAATTTTTCCCAATATTCATTTCCATAAATGTTCTGTTTGATTGCGCTCCGTCCATATTCACATACACAACTTCAAAGCCAAACATTTTTAGTTTTTTGACTTCTTACCCAAAAAGTACATATAATTCATAAGCCTGATCATTTGTTGTTACAAAATGAGCAAATGGAAATCTGAATCCACTTATAACAAGGAAAATGAATTGTAATGTGTGAGATCCTAACACCTATTCCGACTTTTCCTTTTCGATAATATTGCACAATTTAGCCTCCTGTCCTACTTCTTCGAACTAGTTGAATCACATCCCCATTCTTACACTCCCGAAGATCTTCCTGAATCGACATTTCATCAAAGATGATGCCGCCTGACATAGCTTCTTCTGCATGCATCCATCTGTAAAACATTGGTATATTATTAGGTATAAAAGGAGGTTTGTCTTCGTAAATATTAGATCTGTATTGGCATTATGTCCGTTTATGTGGTTCACAGTGGTGTAGTTGCTGTAGTGTCTGCCTTGCTATGTTTAGGAACCGGGCTCAGTAGCGTTCACCAGATCATTTCTAAAGGAAACAGAGAAAGAGAATATGCCTATAAGCCACAGGATGTAAATGAAGTTCATAAAAAATAGATATTTGTTTTTTTAACTTAAACTTAAGGTATGAAAATCATGTTTATCTTTAACAAAATAAAGATAGAAGCCAGCATATACATAAGAAATAGTTTATACTGGTTACCATTTGGTAAGTCCGGGTTATTTTTAATTAGCTTCTTAATTGATCTTGCTGGAAGATAGATATGTTTCATTTTATTCACCGTTATGCCTTTTTTTTATTTGTTGTCCAAAAGTCCCTATCATTCATTACTAATTTCCAGTTTGCTTTATTTCTATATTATACATTTTTTTCGACGTGTAATTTTGTTTTAACATGTCTGTCTGTGAGTTGGCTTCTTTAAAATTCATACTGAAATCATTATTATGAACACATTTAATGTAGTTAAGGGGGCAGTTACACAGATTTTGGCTGTGAGAAATATTTTTCTAAAAGTAGCTTTTTTCTGTTAAACCTTTAAAGAATATCTGTTATTTAACTTATTTTTCAATAAAAATGTGCTACCTGGTAGACATACCCTAGTAATTGTTTACACAGAAAGTTGTAATAAATATCAAAATAATTATGTTTTGCAACCAAAACAGCATAACAAACAAAACGTTTTGATAGACTTTACAAATTTCTATTGTAAAATTCCATTTTTAGAGAAAAGTTTTTCCAACCGCAAACTATGAAACTGTCCCTTTAAGATTATATTTCCCTCAGGATTTCATCAGAAAACCCAGTTTCATGTTTGACCTGGCTTTTGTATGCAATAAGAAGTCTTGCAGATGGCAGAACTAGTAAGTTGTTGTCAGTCAACATCTTGCATTCATGTGGAGACCTGGTATATATCTGCAAGCAAGTTGCTATAAAATCCCTACTCCATCTACGCTGCCTTGGAGTCTTACTCAAATTAGCTGATTGACAAACTATCAGGTTTAACATTTCAGCAGACGCATTTGGAAGGAGTGTTTTTAAATACTCCACTGTTACATTATTTTGAGGCTGACTTGTGTTAACTTTTTTTTTTTTGAAGTTTTATTATTAAATGTCATTTTTTGACATGTTGTGCATGTGTTTTGTTTTTGAGTTAAACTTTACAACATGAGTACACATAATGGATCTTATTTGCCTAGAATTGGTTTCTGTTGTTTTATTTTTCAACATCTCAATTACATGAAGCCGTGAACATATAGTGTCGTTTGAAACTTTAACACCTTCACAAAATTTAATGGCTTGTATTATTTTACAAATTTCAGTGATACCATTTAATGTTGACTTGTACACACTGTCAATATCAATTGAAGCCAAATTTAGTTCAGCATCGCCTACAAAAAACTGTAAAAGAACAATCTTTCTTGAATTGAATGGTTTTAATGATAGAATGTCCATTGAATTGGAACAGAGATTGGATCTCACATGTAACTTTTTCAGCGTCTTGGCTGATCCACTTGCAATACTCTGGTAACATGTTAGGAGGTATGTTTGGTTCTCCAACAAATGGTTGCTGCAGTGGTGGCAGCTGATTAAGATGTAATCGAATGTAGCTACTGATGGTCCGTTTTCCAATTCGAACTTTTTTCTGTGCACATTAGGAAATAATGCCAAAACAAGTTCGGCAAACTCTCTTGACGAAGACTCTGGTATTCCTCCAATGCCTTTACACTCTAGGTCATAACTGGCATAGAGGGTTTTCATTTGAAATGATACTTCTCCTTCACTGCAACGTGATACCAACCTGAAAATAATAAAATTAAGTAATAATTTGAGTACGGAACAATGGGATTATTATCAGCAAAATGTTTGTACATATTTATTAAGAATAATTTATATCATTAAAAGTGAACTTTGGGTTTTAGATACACATTTGAATTTGTACCATCAATATTAGATTATAGTCCAAAGTGGATTTTGGATTTTAAATACATTTTTATATCTTAAATTGTTCTTTTTACAGAGTGAGCACCACAACACCAGAGGAATTTTGGGTGGATGCTGAATGGGATGATGCTGTTGAAAGTACTGATGCTGAGTTTGATGAGGAATTCAACAACATAATGACATTTATTGACCTAATGGAAAGCTCGGAAGACATTATATTGCCCAATAAATTTGATCTAAATGCAGTTCTCAAGCAGAGTGTGATAAGTTCGCCTATCACACCAATCCAACAAGTAGTCAATGATTTAGTGAACAACATTTTGGCTGGTGATTTAGTTGATGTCACAAGGTTTTGTCTGAAGCAGTTTAGTGTAATGTCAGACATTGTTAAGCAATTGGGTGTTACTGAAGATTCAGGAGTGAAGACTGAGAAAATAAATATGTTTTATGCTGAATGCCCAGTATCAGACCAGTGATTCCTTTAAAGTGGCTTGTATGTTGTTATTCAAAGACTGTACATGTATGTCTCACGCTCACTCTCATATCTGTGTTCAGTTGGCTTGGTTCATTAGGCAGTTCTTGCTTCAAGAAAAGGCAGATACTTTCAAAACCAGTCAACGTGAGTTATCCACAAGGAGCGTAACAAATGCATCGAAAGCTCGTATCAGATACGTTGGTGGATACTGTGTTCATTCTGTACACCAGAAGTTCAATGCCCTTCGAAGGGCCAACCTGTATTCGTCATCAGCTAACGGCCAATAATTACAAAAATGCCGAAAAAAATGAAGATCTTAAATGGTTTAACAGAAAGAGAGGAAGTACTTAAAGCGACATCCAATGAACCAGACTTGTTGACTGATATTGAAAGGCGCAAGTATGCTTCCAGAGGACTAATTAACATTACCAATGGAATGTAGCGATTCTTCTGTCTTCCATTGTTAGTGCATCAAAACTTAAACATCCATGGTGAAAATCTGTATCAATATTGCCTGAATGAATTGCAAAAGTCAAGTAAACTTGTTGAACTATTCTCACATAATGTATCATTAAAGTCCAACTACATAGAAGAGTTCAGTTCTGTCGTTCAACCAGTTCCTGATAATGTCATTATTTGTGTACTCAAAGAACTTACAAATACAGTGCAACATGTCACAGACTTATTAAAAGAGCTAATATCTAAATTTTTGAGCATAATGATAAACCAATTCAGAAAAGATATCCTTCAATCATTTTCTGTTGCAAAGACAATGTCTCACAGAAAGCAAATACAAGTAAAAAAAACAAAAACAAGCAAGCTCAACAGCCAAGTTTTAATTTCAAACCGTGGTCAATGACAAAACTGATGAAAAAGAAATGTCACATGCACTAATGAACGGTATGTTACTGAACAAAGCCAGTGTGTTTGAAGGAATGAGTAAAAACAGATTAACATTCTATGCAATGCTTAAAATATCAAAGTGGAAAAAATGATAAAAAATATGTATTAATTCAAACATTGTCAGACTCTATTGTCAATTCATCAGGCATATTGAATTGTTCAATAATCAGGGAACACTGTGATCAGATGCATTCTGCTGTTGAGCAACATGTACCACCTGAATCATCGGAACCAGAACCGTCTACCTCTCGATCAGCACCAGAAACATCTACCGCCACAATGGTGCTTAAACCGTCAGTTCCTGTTGATGCAGAAACATCTACCGCCACAATGGTATTTAAACCGTCAGTTCCTGTTCATGCAGAAACATCTACCGCCACAATGGTGCTTAAACCGTCAGTTCCTGTTCATGCAGAAACATCTACCGCCACAATGGTGCTTAAACCGTCAGTTCCTGTTCATGCAGAAACATCTACCGCCACAATGGTGCTTAAACCGTCAGTTCCTGTTGATGCAGAAACATCTACCGCCACAATGGTGCTTATACCGTCAGTTCCTGTTGATGCAGAACAAACAAGCAGAAACTCAATATGATGAAGATAAATATTGTGGGAAATGTGGCAAAGTAGGAAAAGAAGGCGTTCAATGGATTCAATGTTTCTCTTGTCAAAAATGGTTGCACAAAAACTGTGCAGGATTAAGAGCTAAACTGAAATGGGCAAAATTTTCTGCAACAAATGCTCAATTTTTGTGCACTGATTGCAACTAAATCAAACATGTATACAAGAAACGTGGAAATTCCACGAAAACCACTGTCGCTGTGCATAAATTACATGTAAAATCTATGCAAAATTGTTGAAACGCAAACAGCTGCTTTATTACTTCCCCTGTTTTTCCTGTTGTCTGAACGTAAAGTGGCATACAATATATGTGGCGCGTCATGAGAAAACCGGTCTTAATGCATGTGCGTAAAGTGTCGTCCCGGATTAGCCTGTGCAGTCCGCACAGGCTAATCCAGTACGGCACTTTCCGCTTTTTTATGGTATTTTCTGTTTCAAGGAGGTCTCTTCTAAACATAAATCCACTGTAGGCGGAAAGTGATTTGAGCAGCACCTTGCATATGTTATGAAAACAATCCATATTTCCTCGTTTAAACTATGTAAATACTGTTTGCCTTGTAACTTTAATTGCTTTCGTATTCATTTTATTAACATAAACATTTACATAGATGGAGACTAAGTGAATGTTGTACGGATAGATTACCCGTATTTCATCAAATTGATGAATACCTGAATTACTAGTATTGCTTTTAGATAAATACAAATCTTGATGAAATACCACTTATGATTTTAAAGGTATAACTAGTAGTACATTAGTACATTTATACAATATACATTACTTTTGGGTAAATCCCTTAGTGTCTTCGATTAAATTATCCAACATGTAATTGTTTAAGAATAGCCTCATTACTCATCCATGTAAACATTATTATTGTGGTTGTGAAATGTTAATTTTGAAATTCAACATAAGTGTAATGTTGTTTTCATTATAGACATTACCTCATGATCTGTATTGCTTAATTGAGGCTCGTCGTGAGAAAACCGGTCCTAATGCATGTGCGTAAAGTGTCGTCCCGGATTAGCCTGTGCAGTCCGCACAGGCTAATCCAGGACGACACTTTCCGCTTTTATGGTATTTTCTGCTTCAAGGAAGTATCTTCTAAACATAAATCCACTGTAGGCGGAAAGTGCCGTCCTGGATGACTGCACAGGCTAATCCGGGACGACACTTTACTTTATGCATTAAGGCCGGTTTTATCCCGACGCGCCACAATTATTTTACAACAATTTGCTTTACTAACAGAATATCAGGTGTATTACAAGTACATTGTAGCAGTTGCTCGTATGGTGTTTTATTGTTTTTATAGATATCTAAGAAAAACTATTACATGTACCTAAATCTTGAACTTAAACATGTGTTGTCTACAAAGAAGGGAAAGACGATCATTTACCTTGCTAAATTTACCCGATAAGCTTACTAAAAGTCTACTGGTGAGCGAGTGTTTGTCGGACGAAATATGCATTTATTTTGGGACAGTTATAATTCATGAACAAACTCAACGATGAAAATTAGCTTGTAACATCCTGGGTTGATCACCCGTTTGCGTATGTAAACAAAAAAAGTTTCACTTGTGCGCATGCGCAACAATAGAGGCCCTGAAAGGGGTACATAAAACACGGTCTTTTTCACGTTGACAGTAGTATTTTCCGTATGTTTTTTGTAACAGTGAAATATACAGAGAAATGCTTTATAACTTTATTTAATTTATATTAGACAACAAATAAATTATCAGATGCGTAATTTATATATATCAAAATAATACCACTTTATCAAATGATCTAGTAATTACTAGAGAATATCAGTAAGGCGTTGAAACAAATACGGAAGCATGACGTTTTAAAGAGTTTACTAGACGTTACGTATCTATGTAGCTACTACGCACGTCCTTAACGTCGTAGCGGGTTAAATAATGTTTTGCCAGAGTTCGTCTGCTATAATGAGCAGACAGCCAAAACTATCACAAACCCTGTCTGGGTGCCAAATTGGGATTTTATCGCGCATGCGCACGTCATTTTACTTCCCCAGACGACAGTTGCATGCATTTTTCAGACTATCAACGTAAACATTTGGGGTTTTACCAAAAAATAAACTCACTATTTTCGAAGAAAAACGAAACGTACTTGAAAATATATATGCGTGTATTTGTATTATGATGATAAAATACGAAAAGCGGTTACAAAACGCGAATATTTAAAAACGTCCGGATAATACTACTGTCCGACAAATACTCGCTAACCAATACCTATAAGAAGTGCTTAATTAAGTAATTAATTAATTACTAAAACTTGTTAAATATTAGCTTTGTAAATAATTTAAAGAATGCACAGTGTATATCGCTGTTGTTTTATTTTGCTAGTTTAAATAAATCACATAAATTGTCATTTTAGTTTTACATTATTAAACATATGATATAGTCAGGGCTTTCATTAACTTTTGAAAACTGGAAGGTTGAACTTCCTGGTCTCTGATTTTGGAAGTTTTGCTCATAATATTTTGAGGTTTTGACAGTATTTTGCGACATAAATATGTACATTACAATTTTCACACCAAATATTACTACTCTTAAAATAGTTATTATTTTACTTCAGTCATGTTTTTCACTCCATGTTGTTTTGTAAGACCTATTGTACATTTGGAGTTGCAATAAGGGCTTGCACTTTTTGGAAGTCCTCACTTCCAAGTGTTGGATATTGGAAGTTTTAAGCATTTTTTGGACTTTTTGATACTTCCATGGCTGCACATTTGGATGTCCTGTGGCAAAAACTGGGAGTAAATTACTCCCACACGTCCCTTAATGCAAGCCCCGATACAGTAGTTATAAACGATAGTTTGACTGTCATCTTATATCGCCAATACATACAAGTATATAAGTAAATGATAGTTTTGATATGCCTTGTTCTTATTATTATATTATAAAGTAAATTACAGGAATAAGATAATACTTTTATATCAAATACTTAGCTGTAGCTTACATTGTCAATTTCAATATATCATCTTATTCTATACTCAGACGCTTTGCTATTGCTTAGTTTGTCAATTTTTAAATATATAATCTATATTTTTAATATCTATTTTTGTTCGTCGCCATTTAATTTATATTACAACAATGGTATGTAATATATTTATCCTAGTGGTCTTATATTGTTAGTTTAAATATACG
The DNA here is from genome assembly GCA_027627225.1 of Congeria kusceri. Lineage (NCBI taxonomy): Eukaryota > Metazoa > Mollusca > Bivalvia > Myida > Dreissenidae > Congeria > Congeria kusceri. The sequence goes on along the minus strand of CM051027.1, from coordinate 4,881,812 downwards.
ATTTATATGTATATGCAGCTTTCCGAATACTGCGTTATCCGTTTATGTTACACTGGTATTTGACAATTTTCTCTTAATAAGTGAAATACACTCGGAACTGTACTTTGTCTCTGTGTTGTTATTCTATAAAATCTATTGCTTAAGACATGCAAGACAAGGTGACAACCAGACAGACGGACGCACATACAAACATACATATATGTGTACATGTATATGAAAAAATAATTTTAATGAGATATGAAATAAAATATTAAAATTATCACATCTGGACCTAAATATAAGGGATAACCGTAAATAACCAACAGCTTTAAAGACACTGGGTGTGCACAGGATCTGGGTCTGTATTTCAGAAACATCTTAAGTTTATCGTATGATATTTCCACCTAAGTACAAATGTTTGTAATTTAATAATTTTAACACCGCATATGTATTTGTAAATCCCTTTACAGTTAAGTGAACACAAGTTAACAAGTTGATCAGTAATACACACAAAGCAATTCAAATATCAAATACAAGGATGAAAATTACTTAAGATGTTTATGGAATACGGCCCCTGGTGTGATATTTTCCATTAAAAAAGTATATGCACACTAGCGGTTCCGGGGGGGGGGGGGGGCGCCGGACCATACATATATACGTATATAATACGGTAAAAACTGGATAAATATGCTAAAAATTCTTCCGCTAGCTTCACTCGCTCTATTTGGTAAAAGACACACATTAACTTCAGTCAAACATACCCGACCTAGCCCGCCACCTACGATTTCTGACGTAAACCGTAGTACCGGCGCAAATGTTCATCGAAAAACGATAAATTGTAGACAATGGATATATATACCTTTATTTGTGGATAAAAGTGTTTTCTTGTCTAAGTTCATATAAACATGTCAGATGCAATACAACCGTTACCGTTGGCACAGGATACCACAAAAAAGACACGAATACGTTTCGAATAATTTGATTGAAAGTCGAAACTCAAGTCAAATCAATGACTACTTTCGAGTATAAACAGCTTTGTCTCAATAAATAGTTTAGTTAAGAGACTATTACAATTTACTGCCAAGCAGGTGTATGATATATAGATGAACCAACATGTCTTTCGAACATATGGTGAGGTATTACTTTATTCAGTTAAACAAAGTGCATTTGGTGTTGATGATGATGCTGATGATGACGATGATGTGCAAAGATTTATCCTAAATATTTGATACGGATCTGTAGCTGATCACTGCTGACTCACATACATAAAGGGGTTATAACCCGAAATCCTGGATCCGCCCCTGGTGCATACGTACATACATGCATGTTAGCATACATACATTTATACATACGTACGTACGTACGTACCTCCATACCTCCATACCTCCATACATACATACATACATACATACATACATACACACACATACATACATACATACATACATACATACATACATACATACATACATACATACATACATACATACATACATACATACATACATACATACATACATACATACATACATACATACATACATACATACATACATACATACATACATACATACATACATACATACACACATACATACATACATACATACATACATACATACATACATACATACATACATACATACATGCCAGTAATCAGCTAATCTGGCTATCATTTCAATGAGGATATAATTATTAATGTATTAATTAATGATTAATTACGTGTAAAATATGATGTTAAAATATACATGTACTTTAAATAAATATATCATAAAGTGGGATACCAACACGTATATTACTTTAATCATTGGTATAAGCATACCTGTTAACTGGTTTCATAATTGCGCGCCCAATTAATTTATATAGGCCTAAAACGTCGTCTACAAGCAGTTGCACTTTACTGTCAGTGTAAACAATACTGTGTACTGGCTGCTACTATACGTACCTTTGTTCCGCTTCGATAGTTGACAAGACCACATTCATTGTCTTATACAGGACATGGATGGAAGGTACACACAGACAGCCGCTTACCCACTGCAGATATTTGCCAAACAAATAGCGTTTGCCTTTTCAAAAATGTGATTAATAAAGACATACAATGTAAGTGTACTTCTAGACTGCATGCTAGGGTGAATATTTTACAATGAATTACCAGGCGCACCACACATGTCTTAATAGTCAGTATTAGCAAAAGGAAATCTCGTGTTTAAAACCTTTACCAAATATTTAATCATGAAGACATGATCTAGGAGGTACACCCACGGTACAATGTAGATGATATATGTTTAAATGTTTTCAAAGTCATTTGTTTGGACTAGGCGTACACATATGCATTCATTTATTATAAAGAAATAAATGTACTTGGTATGTGGCCCAATTTTTGATAGGGACAACAAAATGAAGCCGAATGCAGTGTACATAGTACATTAAGTAGCTTTGTTGTAATCAGTTGCGCCCGTATAAAAATATACATTTTTAACTGTATACCACTTGCTTAATTATACAAGTGCATGCATTTCTGTTGGCAAAGGGTGGAGGTACAGGTACAACAACTTTTTTTTAAATCCATCAAAACATAATTAAGTCAAGGAATGGAAACAAAAATCAGACCCCATGACATTTTACTACAGAGTGTGACCTCGACCGTGGAGCTACGGACCGGGGTCTTGTGCGCGAACATTCTTACCAAGTAATTTCAAAATCCATCCAGAAATGTAATTTACCGGACACGAAAAGCATATCCAATATTTGGCCTTTGACCTCTAAGTGTGACATTGACCTTGGAGGTACAGACCTGGGTCATGCACGATATACGTCGTTTCAGGAAGGTTAACCATTCTCCCAATGAGTTTAACAATATATCCAGAAATTACAGAGTTATTGACCAGACACAAAACAGACCCAATTTTATAGCTTTGACCTCTAAGTGTGACCTTGACCTTGGAGCTATGGACCTGGATCTTGCGCGCAACACACAGTCTTATGATAGTGAACATTTATGCCAAGTAATTTTACAATCCTTCGATAAATTACAAAATTACTGACCGGACACGAAAAACAGACTACATTTTTTACCTTTGACCTCTAAGTGTGACCTTGACCTTGGAGGTACTGACCTGGATCTTGCGCGCCACACATTATCTCGTGATGGAGAACATTTATGCCAAGTAATTTTAAAATATATCCAGAAATAATAGAGCTATTGTCCGGACATGAAAAAAGACCTCATTTATGACCTTTGACCTCTTACTGTAGGCTTAACCATAAAGGTACAGACCTGGGTCTTGCGCGCGGCACATCGTCTCATGGTGGTGAACAGTTCTGCAAAATTATTTTAGAATCCATCCTGAAATTACAGTTATTGACCGGACACAAAAAATAGACCCCATTTTTAACCTTTGACCTTGAAGTGTGACTTTGACCTAGGATTTTCAGACCTGGGTCTTGCGCGCGATACATCGCTTCATGATGGTGAACATTTCTTCTGAGTTATTTCACAATCCATCCAGAAATGACAGAGTACCGGTAATTGACAGAGTTATTTACCGGATACGGAATTTTTGGCGTGGAAGCAAGGACGGACGCACAGACAGGTGTAACATTTAATGCCCCTTCACAATTCTTTGAATGGCGGGGGCATACAAGTAAACAAAAATCAAAGTTTACATCAGAAGGTATCTGCTTATATAGTTTACCACGCACACAAGTCCAACGTCACATTATCAATGAATTGGATTTAACGAAATGATGCTCAAGGATAACTGCAAAATTATTTTAGAATCCATCCTGAAATTACAGTTATTGACCGGACACAAAAAATAGACCCCATTTTTAACCTTTGACCTTGAAGTGTGACTTTGACCTAGGATTTTCAGACCTGGGTCTTGCGCGCGATACATCGCTTCATGATGGTGAACATTTCTTCTGAGTTATTTCACAATCCATCCAGAAATGACAGAGTACCGGTAATTGACAGAGTTATTTACCGGATACGGAATTTTTGGCGTGGAAGCAAGGACGGACGCACAGACAGGTGTAACATTTAATGCCCCTTCACAATTCTTTGAATGGCGGGGGCATACAAGTAAACAAAAATCAAAGTTTACATCAGAAGGTATCTGCTTATATAGTTTACCACGCACACAAGTCCAACGTCACATTATCAATGAATTGGATTTAACGAAATGATGCTCAAGGATAACATATTAGTCACTCTTCTGCAATATTTGTTCATTCATAAACTCCAGCATGATACACGAGTAAAATTCTCTTAAAAACAACCACTCTTCCAAAGGACAATAACATGAATCAGTGTCTGTGTCTGTACCATGATGATGATGATGATGATGATGATGATGATAATGATGATGATATAAAGTATTATGAACATGATGAATTTATGCTGCTACTGCTGCTGACGACGACAATGATCAAGTTTATTATGACCTGTATAAATTTGGTAATGATTATTTCGGTTTCATAGTGATATTTTCGATATTCCTCAAATTTGTAACATATAATGCCGGGTTGTAACATTAAATGCTGTAGCATATGATGTCGATTTTTAACAAATAATGACACTTGCTTTTTGGGGAAATATTGTAACGCCGATTTGTAACATTTAATACCGGTTGTAATATATCATGTCGTTGAAACATATGATGCCTTAACACCTAACAGGCGACGATATGGTTGTGACTTGCGGAAATAACATTTCACACCTAAACAATTTTCAGGACGTGCTTTGTAGACTCGAGCAATATGGAATTAACGATATGAAAGATAAGCTCGTGTTCTGTAAATCACGGATTACTTTCTTTGGACTTGAGCTTAACGAACAGGTGTTAAAACAAAGTTGAATCAGTATTAAGACAACGCACTTTAAAAGAAATGAATTACAAATGCATTACAGACAACATATGCTGAAAACAAAGCAGCGTAACATCAATAAAAGTTATTATTATATGACCTATAAATAAACGTCCCCACCCTCCTCATTGATTAACTGCATGGTCGACGACACAAAATATATCTCATATTCAATGAACTTTGGGATTTCCCCCGTCATATCCAATGAGCTACAATAGCTGACGTTCGTACCCGTTTCCAGACGTTACTAATAACGTCAGCGGGGGCACATCCGATGACGTAACTTCCAACAAATGTTTAGGTCCAAAAATAACAATTTTTTTCGACGATTTGAGAGATTACTTAAAACCAAAACATTCCCAAGACGCAAGAGTAAAAAAACAACTCCTACCGAACCATAATGAATGGCATAGGAACGGCCACAAAGGATATGGCAGGGGTAGCAGAAAGAGAATTGAATGAATTCGATGAACAAACAAAGTTACATTCGAGATACGACAATTTTCTGAACTAGCCGCGAGCGATTCCTGATAAAATACCGCAAGGTGCACTACTTTTCTGCTTTGATGCGACCAAATTCTTCCCATCCATTCCTATGCAAAAGGGCTTAGTCGCATGCAGAGAAGCATTGGATACTAGAACAGACAAGACCATCCTAACAACAACAATAGAGGAAATGATAGTTACTGTACTTGAAAATAATGCCATACACTTCAATGGAACAGAGTAGTCTGTAGTGTTATTTCGCTCCTTTATATACACTTTTTGTTTATTTTTAGAATGTGCGACAAAAAGTTGGAAAATTGTCAATTCGTCAATTATTCCATTTAAGCATGAGACATAATTATTTTTTCGATATTCCTCAAGGTTGTTACATATAATGCCGGGTTGTAACATTGTATGCACTTGCTGTAATATTCGATGTCGATTTGTAACATATAATGCCGGGTTGGAACATTGTATGCACTTGCTGTAATATTCGATGTCGATTTGTAACATATAATGCCGGGTTGTAACATTGTATGCACTTGCTGTAATATTCGATGTCGATTTGTAACGAATGATGCTACTCATTGTTTTGGAAATGTTATAACATAAAATGCCGATTTGTAACATAAAATGCCGATTTGTAACATAAAATGCCGATTTTTAACATATAATGCCGATTTGTAACATAAAATGCCGATTTGTAACATACAATGCCGATTTGTAACATATAATGCCGGTTGTAACATATGACGCCGTTGTAACATATGATGCCTTTTCAAACGGACGATACTGCCAGTAGCAAATTCTAAAAAGAAACCGATTCACATCGCTCTGCTTTTCGCGATACATCTCTAGCATATAGATCCAATCGTACAGCACCGTTTGCGATGTAAGATCAAATGAAGGGTTAAATCGCGAAAGAACGCATGTTGCAACATTCTTATTCACGGTCATTCATGAATGGGTTTGTTGGGTCTCGCGGCGAGCCGAGTGTCATTGTAGACATTCTAATACTGGCCTATTCATCTTGCGATTGCTAGTGCATCTTTAGACTACATTTATTCTGGGGCATATTCACACACTCATACATTTTGACCATGTTTATACTTTATTATAACGGAATACGCATTTAAATGACGCAGTACTTAATGAGTGCCGATAATGCTGATTCTATAAATAGAAAATTCTGGCGAAAGAGGCATATGAAACTCATAACATCTCTATTCCGAATTACGAAGTTAATAGTAATTAAACAGGAGACGCCACACACCATATTGCGGTTGAACTAACATGTAGTGTTCTATCACCAACGATAATTCATACCCGTTTGAAGTTTGAAATTTAATCGTCACACATACTAACAATCAGCGTAAAAATGGATATTTATGTGCGTATATATAAATTACACTCGCATAATAAAAGACTGTAGTGTTTTCGTTTAATATTTCGACAAAAAGTTAGTATGTGAAAGTAATCAAATTAATATTTTTTTTTTAATCTGACGCAGTCCTATGTATAAAAGAAAATCATATTTGTAGAAAAGCTTAAAAGACATAAAAACCAAAATTATTTAAAATTATATAAATAAAGAGACGAAATGTTCCGCAATAGTGTCACATATTTAAAATAGAATTAAATATCAGAGAGATACGTTCAATTAAAAGATCGCATACGTTGAGTCTGTACAACAATGGAACAGATTTGCTAAATTACAGGCTCCTTGTTAAGTTGAAACGAATCTTTAGTTTTATCATGAAAACTAGTTAGTCATACATTTTTAAAGGTAACTGGTTCATCGATTAAGCATTAATTGTTATGTCGCTAAACAGCACATATTTTTACAACTTCACGGTTGAGACTGTATTACCGCTTAACTCTGTGATCTGCCATCAGTTTAAACAATAAAGTCACTGCAATGTTTTCATTCATAAATCGGATAAATTTAGGTGCCTATACTTTTATAGTAAAACCATTGTTTACAATATCAGCTAAATCACAGCGTTTGCAATGTTCCTGGGATCTTTGTTCAGGTTTACATTTAATTTTTTATTTCAAAATCCGAAACAGAAAACGTTTGGACAACCTGCTCACAAGACATTCGTTTGAGTGGAAACAATTCTGCATGCCTTAAGCACTTTCATAATAATTTCCAATTACTTCCAAATGTAAACGTGTTTGTATTGTTCTCGTTAACCTAGTTTAAGTATACGTTTGCCTTATGCGTTTATAATAATAATACTATTTCTTTACCACATACATCTAAATTCAATAAAAATAAACTTTGTAAATTACTCAAAGATCTTCAATCTAAATTCGTATTGGTTCCTGCAGATAAAGCGGCGAACAACATAATAATAATATAACGAATATTTTATGTTCAAACTATTTCAAGGGAACTATCTCAAACGACATCATATACTGAATACAAAAAAAGACTTTAATGAAATTATTTCCGAACATATTACTGAATGCAGTACATGTAATGTTCAAATCAATAATAATAACATTATATTACCATCACTTTTACTGGATTCCTATACTCCATAAAACTCCGTACAAAAGTCGTTTTATAGCAAATTCAGTGTCATGTACCACTAAAAAATTATCAGTTTACCTGACTTCTGGTCTGAGTGCTATTAGGAATCACATTACTAAATACTGCAATGAAGTTTATGAGAATACAAACATTAACTTATTTTGGTCAATAAAAAATTCTTCTGAAGTTATTAATAAAATTGAAAGCAAAGATTACAAAGCGTCCTTTGTGAGAACATATGATTTTTCTATATTGTATACAACCCTACCTCACAGTCTTTTTTATTAAAAATAAACTTATTTCGCTTATCGAAAAAAACATTTGCGAGAGAAAAATGCTCATACCTGGCTTTAAATACTTATACAACATTCTTTACTAATCAGATTGTTTTATGAATATATTATTTGGACTTGCTTAAATTTCTGTTCAGCCCTTAGCTTTCTTCTGGATAATTTATTTGTTGAATTAAATGGGAAAATATTTAAACAAATTATTGGTGTGCCAATGGGTACTAACTGTGCACCGCTTATAGCTGATCTATTTCTATATTGCTATGAACGGTATTTTATGCTAGGTTTATCAAAAGATAAACAATAAAATTGTATTCAATGCTTTAATCAAACTAGTAGATTGATGATTTATTAATCATAGATAACCCTTTCTTTGAACAAAATATCCAAACATTTACCCTAAAGAACTTTCCTTAAATAAATCGTGTTCATGTATACAGATGCTGCATTCCTAGACCTACATCTTACTATTACTAACAATATAGTTAAAACCAGTCTATATGACAAACGCCATGATTTTAATTTCGAAATTGTAAATTTCCCTTTCTTGGATGGTAATATTCATAGAGGTCCTTCCTATGGTATATACATTTCGCAATTAGTTCGATATGCAAGAGCTTGCTCATGAGTTAAAGATTTCAACGACCGTAACCTTACACTGACTAAGAAATTATTAAAACAAGGTTTTTATATCATGATTTACGCAATAAGTTTGCTAAGTTCTATAGAAAATATTATGACGTCATCGTGTGCATTGCGCGTTTCTGGATTAAGTCATCATTTAAATATTTTTACAGTCTCAGTGATATAGCGTAAGATTATCTAGGATATATTGTACCCTTTTATTTAATATTTTACAGCATTTCCTATTCATACACTGGTTTTAACACCCCCGTTCGTTCAATTAAATTATTACTTTTTTTTTCAATTTGGGTTAGCAGGAAGATGTAGAATAATATATTAAGTTTTATTCAGTTTAAAATAAACATATGCAATAAAGCTATGTAATCCGGCTTTTTACACCCAACATTACGGATTCTTCCTGAAATTGCATGACGATGATCTGAAAATTTAACTATATGATGCTATGTCTTTAAAGCTTTTTATAAAACGACGAGATGTAGTTGATACTTGTTTTTTGTTTCGTTTCATCGTGCCTCAGAAAGTTGCAATTCTGCTGCTCTGGTTTGCATCTAGCCATTGAGTAATTGAATGGTAATTCAATTGAATACTATTCTCTTTTATTGATGGTTTTAATTTGAATTGCGATGCTATGAGGTTAATTTTTATTTACACTTACATGTTTTGTGAATAATTCTGGGCCAAGTGTGAGGTTCGTACGCACATAAACCGGTTTAAACCCCCAATGATTTGCATTGACCGTTTCAAGGCGTTGACCCCAGTTTTATTCATGTGTGTTTTGTGTTTGTTTTGTGTTTGTGTGATGTCCTGTGTATTGGTTTTGGCAATTGGTCACTTGCCATAAATAAAGGACCTCAGGCTGCTAATAAGAGTTCTCTCCTGCTGTCGCAGCTGGAGTTACGCTTTGTTTATATTGATGTAATGGCAGGGGGTCATTTGCCACAAATAGTACCATCGTTTTGCAGCATAATATTAAGCTTTCTGTATATAACATGAAGAACAGAATTATTTCAGTATATGAATAGGTTGCAAACTTTGCATAAAAGGTGGCAGATTTCCTGGCTTGAAGCTTAAGTGAGCACATGTAGTTCTTTCTGGCTGCGTTATATTCAACTGATTATTGCAATGGCGATATATTTAAATTTTATACACTTACTTTATGCATGTAGTTAATATATGTATGTGGTACAAGCCTTATACATACACTTCGGAATAGCATATCTGATGGAAAGAAAGATAATTATATATTGTTCCTTAAAATGAAATGTCGAAGTTTTATATTCAAATATGACCTTTAACGCATGAATTAAATCCTTACTTTTTCCTACAAATGCACAATTTTCTTAAAAAATGGATCAAATGATTTATGTACTGTGCACTTTGCTTCAACTTTCAATCGTGGATTTCGTTATAAATATAATTAAACTGATTTGAACTGATAAGTTTAAAGAGAACACATTATGGTATAATTAGCAGAGGTTATCTATGTCTAGCGATAGTAATAAAACTACCTAGCGAAGAGCATCACAAAACCAAATAAATTTAAATTTTACATTTGAAGTGCTTTCATACTCATAATTGTCTTTCAAACATAATAAGCCAAACATTAATTATTTATTCCTTCATGCGTCATTAAAAAATCTTTATAGTCAAATCAACGGTCGACATTAGATCAGTGATCTATCTTTATTGCAGGCCGCGGTTGGCTTTATTCCTAATGTACACTATTGTTGTTAAAAGACACACTTCTTTTTCGGATGAGCGTGGTCTAAGAGCGGGAACTCCACGTGCATGAATTATGCAGATTTTCTGCTTAATTGCGATTTTAATTATTTTGCTTTACGTTATACCTGTGGGTAAAATAATATCCCTTTGCTGTTCTGTACTTCACGCAGCTGTACAATAGACGTGAATTTCAATTACACAATTACAGTTGCGTCATGCTTTGATTTCTGATGCTGATATGGACGAGAAAAAAAATCATTTGAAAAGCTTTATTATAGCAAGTTGACTAATTATTTTTCGGCTGAACGTTTGTACGTGTGTTTGCATTCGTTTGATTGTTCGCGTTCAACCATTAAATCGTGCTAGATATTAAGCTACTAAGTTATATCACACCTGTCAATATTCAGAACGACGAAAGACATGTCATTGTATTGTTCGTTTAGATTGTTGTGTGTGATTATATATAAAGTTTGCCTTTATTTTTAGTGTGTGTTCTGCTCATTCGAGCACAACGTGCTCATGGTGAGCTATTCTGATCGCCTTTTGTCCGTCGTCGGTCGCACGTCGTCCGTCGTTGGTCGTTCGTCTTTCGTGGTCAACATTTACCCTGTGAAAACACTATAGACCACATTTTTTGCCCAATCTTCATGAAACTTGCCCAGAACAATTATTCTAATAATATCTCGGACGAGTTTGAAACTGGGTCATGTGGGGTCAAAAAGTAGGCCACTAGGTCATATTGAAGAAAAAGAAAAATCTTGTAAACACTCTAGAGGCCACATTGTTTGCCCAATCTTCATGAAACTTGTACAGAACATTTGTTCGTATGATATCGTGGTCGAGTTCAATAATGGTTTCGCTCCGTTGAAAAACATGGCCACCAGGGGGTGGGGCAGTTTACCTTATATGGCTATATTGAGAATTTTAAAAAGCTTGTGATCACTAAAGAGGCCATATGTATTGTCCGCTCAACATGAAACTTGCTCTGAACATTTTGTTTTTATAATATCTCAATCGAGTTCAAAACTGGGTCATTCGGGGTAAAAACTGGGTCACCGGGGCAAATAAAAGAAAAAGCTTGCGAACTCTGTAGAGGCCACATTTATGGCCCAATAATCATGAAACTTGCTCTAAACATTTGTACAAGTTATATCTCGGTCGAGTTTGAAACTGAGTCTTGTAAGGTCAAAAACTAGGTCACTAGGAAAAATTTAACAAACAGCTTTTAAACACTCATAGGTCCCATTTTTTGCCCAATATTCTTGAAACTCGCTCAGAACATTTGCCCCAATTATATCTCGGATGAGTTCAAAACTAGGTCATGTGGGGTCAAAAACTAGGTCATTAGGACAAGTTGAACGCTTGTGAACATAATAGAGGCCCGATAAATAGCCCAATTTGCATGAAACTTGCTCAGAACATAACGTGCCAATAACATATCTGATTATTTGAAAGTGGGCCATGGTGGGTCAAAAAGTATGTGACTGCGGCCAGTTGTGCTTGTGAACACTATCTCCTGAGTGGCAATGTATGTCCAGCTTTTAGGAAACTTGGACGCTACATTTTATGCTCATAATGCTTCATAGAGTTTTAAACTAGTTTGTATGAATTTAATAACTAGGTCGTGAAGTAAAATATCAACGCCTTAAAAACACTTTCATGTACAACTATTACCAATTTTGATAATTAAGCAAATTTTGTGCACAATACTATATGATTCCTTAATAATAATATCTCGGATGACTTCGCAAATCGGTCATGTCGGGTAAAAAACTAGGTCACCATGACAAATTGAAGAAAAAGCTTTTGAATACTCCTGGCCCTCAAGTAGCGACCTAGGGCCTTATCACCATCTTGTTGTTGTTGTTTTTTATTTTCTTTGATTTGGGTAACAAAAAGACTTCCAAAACACAACGTTTGAAAAATGCGTTTTAGTGTACCAACATACGTCTTTAAGTCTTATACTAAAATAAATAATAACAATCTGTTCATGTCAACATATTATCTATTTTTAAAAAAACTGTTCAAATTTACTGTATCGGTAACAAAGTGTTACGCATCTTTTGCTTGTGGCTGTTTCTTTGTTAAATTTTTGTATGTTGTCACACCATCAGTATTTATTGTAATTGAAGTCGGCCTTTTTAACTCATCAAGTAAAGAGACGCTATTAACTTTATGAATTGCGTCCAAAAGAGAATATGTTGATGCAAGACGTGAGATAAATGGTATGACCTGCTGTATTTTGCACTCCAATTTCTCTTTGTACATGGATGTAATATTTGCTAAAGGCGTGATTCCAATATTATCTCTTTCCTAAATGTCTGATTTAAAGATGTCCTTTTTAACGACACATAGCATAATAAAACTTCTCATCAAACAACGACATATTGCTAAAGGCATATTGAGACAAACCCACATAGTAACTGGAGTCCCAAGAGCACGAAGGCTGAATCATTAATGTATATTCATCCCTTTGAACAGCCTTAGTTTGAAATAACGTCACTTAGTCATTAAACTGCTAAAGGTATATTAAATTATTAAATGCACTTACTCCTAACTCATCAAGGTGTTACATGATGAATGTCTTCCGAATTACCCCAAAGGGACGTTTTGTAAGTATAGTATATAAAATGCACGCATGTGATGTTCATGACTAGTATAACCGTTTTTTTTCCCCTTCATTCATATGACGCTATTAAGCAAGTTTCTTTTCGAAATAAAATAGTTTTGTTTATACAAATACCTATTGAAATCTTATGTAAGGCAGACACGTTTTGTTTCCCTTTGTGTTACTATAAAAAGGTTTTCATTATTTATTTATTATTGCTATGCTTATAATGCCTGTTCTGCTCATGATTTGTATTACTGTTACAGGTATTAACATGCCAGTTGCGTTTATTATCAAACACAGAAAGAACTCGCATCTTCCACGCTGCAATGCCCGTCTCAAAAATGCAAAGGTGATTATCCAAGATTAAATCAAATTACCATCTTGTGTTCCTTGTTTGAAAATAATAACCAACACATCACTCTTGTATGATTATTCTTCACGTGTCTGTTTAATTGCCACGAGCTTACAACCGAGAGTCTTCAGATAAGCCGTTTCTATTGCCACTGTGGTGTGAAATCTAATACTCAAGATCAGAAGATTAAGGAACATTACTTTCAGATGATCATCCAGGATTTCTTTCCATAAAGCATTGAGGAACCAAACACCATTTTACGGCATTAAACCGCACAATACGGACGTTTTATGGTATTCGTTTTCATGACGACGACGCTTTACGACATTTGTGTAGTCCATCTTGCAAAATGACATTCAAACTAACTATTTGCTGAAATACTAGCATCGTTGACGAACGTTTTTTTTAGTATAAAAATGGTATGGAAACTAATAATTGTTTCAGAATTTTTTTTCATAATTAAATGGATATTTAAAGATTAATTTAGCGGTGTGTTTCCAACCAGGCATGTTCTATCTACTAGAAGCATGCATATGTGATTATATAAAAATAAAAATTAAAACTGTATCATAGTTATATTTAATTTTACGTAATTAGGTATCGTAAGTGACATATATCGTGTTGTATATTCTAACATGATACTCGCTAATTTTTCTATAGACAAAGAACAAAATTATCGTTCTTAAACTACCCATAAACAACGCAAAAATAAGTTCCGATTTTGAGCGGAGCATAGTAAGTAGTTCCAATTACAATTACAAAAAAATATATGTCAAATAATGTTATAATCGAAATAATTTCGCATCATCGTTGATGCTTGGCTCTTTTCGTTGATGCTTGGCTATGAAATAACATGGGCTAACGCCCTCGTGGGTTAATTCCTGCGTATCAGAACTCCAAATCGTTGTTTATTGGCCGATAAACAACGATAAATCGAAAATTATTTCTTAAGTAACCAACAAGGTAGCTAGTTATCATCAAGATGAAACCAATGATTGGATCAACCACTGAAATAATGTTAATATTATTGAGGTGTGTCGTGGGAAACCGGGTGCATGTGCGTCAAGTGTCGTCCCGGATTAGCCTGTGCAGTCCGCACAACTTACGCACATGCATATAACCCGGTTTTCCCAAGACACGCCTCATATATTAAAATTAATTCAGTGGTTGATCCAGCACAAACGTGAGAGTCCTTCAACAAAATAGTTTAAAACAACCCCCACACTTACGATGCAAAATAGTAAACAACTGATAATAATGGAATAATACTTAAACGATTATTTTCCATTAATAGAAGTACATGTAAAGCCTTAATGGATAATAATATCGATGGAATGGTGCAAACGAACACGTTCTTGTTAGGTCCACGTGATACCTATAATCGTCAGAGTAATATGCTCAGGATACCTTTTTGTCAAATATTACTGTCAATTATCATTCATTACTTTGCAAACAAATACTGGTTTGGTAAGACAGTGTTCAATGCAAGAAACATTTTTCTTGAACGTGAGGCTCAAATCAATGCCGCCTGATGGTGTGAGTGAAAGCGATTCCCTCTCTGCAACAAGGGACGCAGTTTTGGTCAAAATTTTGAGAACATCCACCCGTTGTCCCACTTCCAGATCATCGATAACCTGTTTAAAAGCTGTCCCGAACCAAGATCCTTGGGCTGTATTGATCATCGAAAACCGTTTGTCGGTTGTTGAATAAGCAATCAGGAAATTCCTTGGCACTTTTAGTACGTTGAAGTTGGATCTTACGACAGGCATGACATGGGGCATCAAACCTTCATCACTTCCATAGTGTTCCTGTGTCAAACTCCCGGCTGATTGGTATAAAACAACATTTTATATAATTAAACAACATTTGAGGCGTGGGCAAACCGGTCTTAATTCATGTGCGTAACGTGTCGTCCCGGATTAGCCTGTGCAGTCCGCACAGGCTAATCCGGGACGGCACTTTCCGCTTTTATGGTATTTTCTGTTTCAATGAAGTGTCTTCTAACCATAAATCCACTTTAGGCGGAAAGTGTCTTCCCGGATAAGCCTGTGCGGACTGCACAGGCTAATCCGGGATGACACTTTACGCACATTCATTAAGTCCGGTTTTCCCACGAGGCGCCACATTTATATTTTGTTCAATACAGTGTTCGATTTACATTTTTTCGGTGTTTTCAGTAAAACATAAAATACAAACAATTAAAACGCAATTATAAAAAAATCCCACGTTTAACAATAATTCTAACATGATACTCGCTAATTTTTCCAAACACAAAGAACAAAATGATCGTTGTTAAATTACCCAGCAAACAACGCAAAAAGTAGTACCGATTCTGAGCGGAGCATAATTAAATGTAGTTATTACAATTGCAAACATATTTGTCAAATTATGTTAGGATCGCAATAATGTTCGCATTATCTTTATTTATCAGCCAATACCCAACTCTTTGTCTTTCTGATGCGTGGCTATTAAACCACTCGGACTAACGCCCCCGTGGTTTTTTTCCTACGCATAAGAACTTCGAATCGTTGTTTATTGGCCGATAAACAACGATAAATCGAATATCATTTCTTAATTAATCTTATTATTAGAGATGGTCAATTTACTTTTATCCTATATGTATGCGCGTAGGTGATTATTTGAAACTAATGAAACGTAAAAAGCATACCAGCTGTAGGCACTGCAACATCCACGGGGAGACCAGAATCTTCCCCAGTGGTACCTGTGAATAATAATTAAGACAAAAATGGTTCGAGACAAAGATATCTAAATGATCGTTGTTGCATAAAAGTTAATTGTATACAATAATAGGACGTTTTTATAAACTTACAATAAATATATACGATAAGGCCATTTGTGTATCAGTACAATATTTTAAAAATAGCATTATTGTTGTATAACTGTAAAGTATATCAATTAAGTGGATAAATGGTGTTAAGAAAGTACAGTATTATCACATCAGAATATATATACTTGTATAAATCAGGCGCATGAGAGTGAAATGCATTCGTAATAAAATATCATCGTTCAAATTGTGTGACCAACAGCTGGACTGTTGTAAAGCATTTTGCAGTATATTTTGATTTACTAAAGGATAAAACTATAAACTCAAATTTTCAAAGACATGGAGAACACCAGAAGTGGAACATCATTTAAATCCCAATTTAAAGAATAGTAATATGGCAAGCCCCAGCTTTAAGTGCTTCCACTTGATTTTTGACACCAAATTGTAACATAATGCGTTTTGCCCCCGATTGAACTACAGTGGTCGTGACTTCTATTTCGAAATGACTGAGTCTGTCTGTGAATATGAATGACATTTGTCAACGCGCTTTGCAAAGACATTCATTAGAGATCACATTTTGCTCACAGAACTAATATTTTGGCCCACTAGCGACATAATAAAAAAATTTGTGGACACCAAAGAAACCAATTGCGAATCTTTAATCTGTTTTGAAGTGTCATGTGTCGGTAGAATTAGTGTCTTGTGTGTGCGTTGTATGTTTAATGTACGAAGTAATGTGTCTCGCTTAAGGTAGTACAACTGTAATCATTTACCGCGTTTTTTTCGTGGTATAAACAAAAACAACTGTCAAACGAAAAATATAAATACGAGCAAAAAGGGAATGCTTACTGAAAGAAAATCGGAGCCATATAAATAACCGTCACCAGGTCGTACATATGATTAACCAGCTTGAATCCTGATAGTAAGGAGATGAAACACATGTAAGTAAAACAAGAAAGTGAAATAATTGTATTTTTATTATGAAATTTCTGAATATATTTGTCTGTAAAATCAGAACGTAAATCATTAGATGATAATGTGATGCTTTTCATTTCAACGCTTGAACTACGAAATTGTATTGCTTAAATGTACAATTAATATTTTTTTTTTACTATAAGTAATAGTATTTACATGTATTTGTGTTTGTCCATATTTCTATATATACTTACAGTATACATGTAAGTAAATGAACATACAAGTCATGAAGTACATGTATGATGTGTCAGTCCCTTAGTTTTGTCATAGATTAAAAATAAATAAAAAGATTTAAGTGAAAAAAACCATACCAGTCCAGGAAAACCAAAATCTTTAAGACAACATATTATTTTGTCTGTTCTGACAGCTTCAAGTTTATGCGGAACTTCCATATAAAATTGATAAATAGCAATACTTTTATCTTCTTTAACGCCTTATGTTGCCTTATTTTATAATCTTCAATCATTACTTGTATAAATGACACCAACATTTTGGATATATTTGCAACTATAATTGAGTTACGATTTTTTTTCATCCATAGGGTAAATGAATTTTGATGGAAAAATGGAACAAAAAAAATAATTTTTGGCATGGAAAGCCATCCTCAAAATTTATAATAAGGTCAGTGATGTAATACAGATTATGGAAATAATATTTAAAATTAGGTTTTGAATATTGCCCATTACAGTTGTAATACCTTAAGGAGTAAAGAAATGTGCAATGAATGTATGCTTCGTGGGGAGATTTGAATGTTATAGTCTGGCAAATTAATTAAATGACGTATTCGAAATGGCTGGAGCGTTTTATTGCCCTGTCCATTACGTCTGATGTTCGGAATTTGCAAAATGTGCAGTCGCTTAGACATACTCTACAATACCATTTTGAATTACAAAGCAACATATCATTACCTCCTTCGGGTGCAACTCGACTCGCCTGTATAATAAGAATTCTAGTTTTCCCACGTAGACTAGGACAATTTGTGTCATTAAACGCTTCGACAATGTCCGTAAGTGGTACAAATTCCGCATTGTTATCACTGTAAAATTGGATCAATAACCCACCACCGGGATTGTAGCCGTGTGAGCTAATATGCAAAACAAAGTGTTCGTAACTACTGAAATCTGTTTCCTTGATTAAGCAGACCATGCATTTCTGTAAGCCATCAGCAGCACAACGCTGGTCGCCGCTATATTTGTGATGCCATTGGTGTCGACAGAGGTTTGTACTATTTTCTTTGTTCAGCCATTCAAACCCTAACTCATAAAAAACTGACGCCATGTTGTCTTGGTCAAGCTGGCCTCCTCTCATGTTCATGAACACGTTCGAAGACCGACCATCTATCTCCCCATAATTAACGACAGAAACCGCAGCTCCCCAAACCCTATATGCACTTGTTGCCATGGTGATCTGGTGTAGATTGTGAAAATCACATAGTTGTTTTTCTATAAACAAATACATCAGTTTTCAAATCGAAACTATCAACCCACTTTGTGTTAAACAGCGATGTTCATATTTACAATTGTGTATAACTATTTACAAGAGCCTTTGTATTGCTAAACCGTGAAATAGACGTGAAGTTCCATGCATCTTTAAAACGGTTTAAATCTACATTCATTTACACTGACCCTGCTAACGCGTTGACCCAGTTTTAATTTAAGTCAAAACATGAAGAAAACAATGATGTTGAAATTGGTTTGACAGGTCGTGAAATATAGATAGAGTAATCATACTGTTTTCACGAAATATGTGTTTATTTGTAAGTTTAATTCTTATTACTGGTAACATACTCCAGACAAAATAAGAAAACATATACAGCTGAGTCCGTCCTTTTGGCAAAAATTAAAATATTCGCCATTTTGTTACATCTTGATAATTATCTGTAAAATATGTACATAGTATACATGACTGAACATGAAACCCTAAATTATACAACAACATTTATATAAAGGTATACACAAAAATCAGTCAAGCGATTGGTAGGATACAACGCAGTATCTATCAGTCGAATTGAATAGAATTGTCACACGTCAGCAATTATTACCATTGTTTTTATTGTCTCCATTTTTCGGAATAACGCATATACTTTATGTAAAATTATTGAACGTATATTAGAAGTATAACATTGTACACATTGACGTTGTATAAAATGTTACATGTATAAACACGGAATCATTTAGAGAAGTTATAGTTCATTACTCACGTCAGCTTTATTCTCCCTGTTCACTGCATTGATATATGTCGCTTGGGAACCCATTTTGACATGGATTTATTTTAACTCTTCGTGTGAAAATTAATTTACGTGTACGTGCATAAAAAGTAAATAATAGAATGTTCTCGCTCATTATGTCTGAACGACAGTTAGGGGCGTAGCTTCCTTTAGGCACGATAGGCACGTGCCTATACATTTTTTCCAGAAATGAAAAAATTAAATATGCCAAAAATGCAATAAAAACACGAGGGAGGATGGGGTGGGGGATCTTTCTTGGCTGTGTTGAAACTTCATTGATTACGAGTCGAATACGTTAATATGGAACAAAATTCGTGAAACACACGCTTATTTTACAATTATTTTGTAGTTTCGGGGTTTAGCTGTAAGTAAGTTGTTTGTAGCCACATACGAACCACAAACTCTCCTGGCCCAAATTATCGCTTACAGCCTCATTTTGTAGATTCCGCCTAATGACAAGTTCTTCTGAAATATAAGTATATTAATGAAATTTAATACCCGCATACATGTGTCCGTATTTTGTTACAAGTCCGATTGCTTCTGTTAAATGTGTGCAAAATTCCGAATCGTTTAACACATTGTTCTACTATCAGGTTGATTAAATTATATACACTTGAACTACTTAAATACGCATATCGACGGTTTTTCGCATAGCCCAATATTAAAGCAAGACAAGAAAGAACTTAGATGCAAAGCATAAATGGGCGCCGTAATATATCTGTGCAGAAGGCAAATGATGTCTACATCTTATCACAAATAAGTGTTCAGTGATGTGTAACACAAGATGACCAAGTTAAGCCAGAGTCGAAAAACAAACGATTTAATATGATACAGTAATATTTTAAACAGTTATTTGATCAAATATTAGCAAAGAACTGGATTAGATATATATAAAAAAAACACTTAACTTTTAATTAAAAAGCCGGAATTTTTAAAATAATACGAAGGTTTAATGACGGTTTAAAATAAACAATTCAGCACCTAAATTCCTTTGCGCACAACATAATTATATACACAAATCACCCCACGCATGTTAGCGGCTACGTAGCTGTATCAGGGGTCTGTTTGGAATGTTTCACTGGAACATGTAAGACTAGACACAGGAGCAAATACCGAATTTGACCCCGCGGCCAGTCAATTTTACAAGGAGAAGCAATTAATTTCATGATTTGTCGATTTAAAACGCACTGCAAGCGTGGGCAAAAATGTAAATATTACATTTTCGTCGCGAACATTGTCCAAGCAATACTCATTTTCACTCAGCAACTTCATGCAAGCGTTTGTAAGAATAAAATTATAATAACATGTTCCTTTCACATGCTTCCGGTAAGACTCATCACAGACTCATCAATAGTGATTGAGTCGTTAAGAAAATATTAAAGTCAAACACAAAGACACTCGCGCCTACAAAATCTCGAAATTCAATAAATAACTTCCCTTCGGTATGCAACAAATATCTATGCTGAGCATGCGCTAAACCATACGTAATGTACATTAACGAATCAATCACTAATTTTGTCGCTACACGAAAACTGTATTCGAAAAAAATAGAAATTATTGGCGCCGCGCATGAGCGCGGTGTCTGTATGTGATGAGTCTTCCCGGAAGCATGTGAAAGGAACATGTTATTATAATTGTATTCATACAAACGCTTGCATGAAGTTGCCGAGTGAAAATGCGTATTGCTTGGACAATGTTCTCGACGAAAATGTAATATTTACATTTTTGCTCACGCTTGCAGTACGTTTTAAATCGACAAATCATGAAACTAACTGCTACTCCTTGTAAAATTGACTGGCCGCGGGGTCAAATTTTCATTCATACGGGGAAACCAAGGTCGCGCAAAGCGCGACAGCGGTCTTGTCGCCTTTAGATAACGCGAATACCTATTTTTTATTTGTGTTGTTTTTTGTATAATACCTAATGCACTCAGAATCTGCGTTCCAAAACTTGTTCGGGAAAAACGTGAATCGGAACCTTCCGCTTCGGATTTCATGCATAGGTTCCAGGTTTCAGTAACGATAAATAACGTTCAGCGAACATGCTTACAGGGAACCAAAATTGGAGTTAAAGAAAATTAATAACGGACAGACAATAGGTGTAAATGCAACTAGGAACAAACCGTCGTCTGTAATCACGTCAATCACAATACCCTTTCACTGTTAATATTTTAAGTTCTTCGATGTGTATTATTCCTTTCAAATTTAGATATTTTCTACTTCAGTTTACCAAATAATAACAAATAAAAACCGACATTCAATATAAATTTATGTCATAATTAATATTTATTCATAGTCCAATCCAAATAGAAACACGCGTAATTGGTTGAACCTCTGGACCCCAAAATGTGTTGCCTTGATAGTTGATGTCAGTAACGTCATTCGGGCAAACCTTTCATGCATACATATAGCTGAAGAGAAATACCTTGTTCATTGTTTAAGTGACCACTTATTGACAAATAGACCGCAAGTTTATATAATGTCTCACAATTTTCGGTACATTGCGTGATATACTTAAATTATATTCTAAAATGTAGTTTAATACTGTATGACGGAATTAATGTTAATACCATAAATGTTCCTTACAAGATGCTTAAAAGCACTCAAGATGTAGACACAAATTACAATTCGTGTTGAATGGACACGAAAAAAAATCTTTTCGTTCTTCGTTTCTGTATTCTTACGATATGAATATGCACTCTGTTCTCCGTCTGTGTTACCCATAATGATTATGATTATACCATCTTCACTTGAAACAAACAACAGTGTTGTAAGTTAAAAAGATTTGTTCACACATCGGCATTGACAATTTTATTATTAATTCAATAGAAAAAAAAACACTACAATCAAAATAAGTATTGTGTCATTCATCAACAAGTGTCAACTGCAACAAAAAATACTTTGCATCAGAATAATTATGTTCTCTTTGAAAATTGCATTGTAAGGCTTATATCGTGTTAAAATTCCATAAAAATCATAAAAAATATAGCAAATATAATAATTTCGTCTTATATCGTGTTAAAATTCCATAAAAATCATAAAAAATATAGCAAATATAATAACTATACTGTCGTTTTGGTTGTCATTTTACATTTTAGCTTGTCATTGTTTGAGCGGGAGAGCGTCGGTAAGGTTTCTTGATCTAACAACACGTTTTCTCTTGCATGTGCTTTGTTTTTACTGAATGTGCTGGCTTGAACGCTATTCCGCATGTCTAACCTTGCATACAAACACTGATTCAGTCAGACAGTGTTCAATGCATGAGACATTTTTCTTCAAAGACTGGCTCAGGTCAATTGCTCCTGTTGGAGTTTTGGTCAAGATTTTGAGAAGATCAACCCGTTGTCCCACTTCCAGATTATCGACAACCTGTTTAAAGGCTTTTTCAAACCAAGATCCTTGGTCGGTATTGATCTTCGAAAACCGTTTGTCTGTTGTTGCATAAGCAATCAGGAACTTCTTCGGCACTTTCGGAATGTTAAATTTCGATTGGTGTCGTTCATTTTCGATGTCTGGTATAACACTGGGATTGTTTTGATCACTTCCGTGTTTTTCTGCAACCATTATATCTGTGTGACATACATGAAAATTCAATGGATACAATTAAATGCTATAATGTTGCGAACCAATACTTAACTATTTTGTCTATGTGTGTTATCATGTGACGAACCAATACAAAATGTCAAAATGTATTAAATTAAAGGTTCAGGATAAATATAATAACTATACAGTCGTTTTGGTTGTCATTTTAAATTTTAGCTTGTCATTGTTTGAGCGGGAGAGCGTCGGTAAGGTTTCTTGGTCTAACAACACGTTTTCTCTTGCATGTGCTTTGTTTTTACTGAATGTGCTGACTTGAACGCTATTCCGCATGTCTAACCTTGCATACAAACACTGATTCAGTCAGACAGTGTTCAATGCATGAGACATTTTTCTTCAAAGACTGGCTCAGGTCAATTGCTCCTGTTGGAGTGTATGCTATAGATTCCTTCTCGGCAACAATGGACGCAGTTTTGGTCAGGATTTTGAGAAGATCAACCCGTTGTCCCACTTCCAGATTATCGACAACCTGTTTAAAGGCTTTTTCAAACCAAGATCCTTGGTCGGTATTGATCTTCGAAAACCGTTTGTCTGTTGTTGCATAAGAAATAAGGAACTTCTTCGGCACTTTCAGAATGTTAAATTTCGATTGGTGTCGTTCATTTTCGATGTCTGGTATAACACTGGGATTGTTTTGATCACTTCCGTGTTTTTCTGCAACCATTATATCTGTGTGACATACATGAAAATTCAATGGATACAATTAAATGCTATAATGTTGCGAACCAATACTTAACTATTTTGTCTGTGTTATCATGTGACGAACCAATACAAAATGTCAAAATGTATTAAATTAAAGGTTCAGGATAAATACGCACCACTGATTGCTTGGCCTAAAGGTAAAGACACCTCCATAGGAGTACAAGAGTCCTCGGCTGCACTGCCTGAAAACAGTTTCCAGATCACATTGCATGTAATTATTCCGTAATTGTGTACCTTTATAATTATGTTTTGTTGTCTAGAAAGCTATGGGAATATTGATACAAAATGTTACATTGTAATCATACCTTTATAAACTAAATGTACTGATTTAAAGGCGTACGAAAATAACGCACCGCTTTTGATTTCCCCTAAAGGTAGAGACACCTCCATAGGGGTATCCGAATCCTCGGCTGCACTTCCTGAAAACAGAATCCAGAGTTATCACACTGCGTCTGTCTGTCCGTCTGTTAGTCCGTCCGTCCGTCCGTCTTCCTCTGTATGTCTGTGTGTATCGTCCGTCTTCCTCTGTATGTCTGTGTGCCTGCTCTTAACGTGTCAGTCTGTCTGTGTATGTGTCTCTCTGTCCGTTCGTCCGTGTGTCCGTTTCTATAAACCTAGGTGCGTCCGTTCGTCTGTCCGTGTTATTTTTTTTTCTTTAAAACTAACAAAATAATTTTACAAAATGTATTAAATAAATTAATAAGATATATACGCACCACTGGTTGTTTGCCCTACTGGTATATACACCTCCATAGGAATGCCTGAGTCCTCGGCTGCGTTGCCTGTAATTAGTTTCCATAGTTACGTGATATGTTATCATTCGGTTAGTATGTTCAGGTAGAATTATGTGATTTACATTATAGTCTCTATCGGACGATGGATCCTTTTCAGTATATTTACAGTCGGACCACACTAAATTATTTCTGTTTGTTTTGCATGATGGCTTGTTAATACAATTTCTGTACAGATGAATACTTGTTTTTGTATCTTAAAATTGTAATTTCCAATTTGTATGCGCTCATATTAATGTATTAGCATCTACCAAACATTAGAACAACTTAACACTTCGACCAAGGACAAACGTAGCATTTTAAAATAAAACAGTGTATCCATACTTGGCATTGTCGCATCTTGTCGACATGCTTGTATAACAAGAATTCTAGTTTTCCCTCCGAGACTTGGACAGTTTTTGTCATTAAGAGCTTCGACAATCTCCTCTAGTGCTACGAATTCCGCGTTGTCATCACTGAGAAACTGGATCAAAAGCCCACGGCCGGGGTTGTAGCCGTGGGAGCTAATATGCAACACAAAATATTTGTAATTACTAAAATCCGTTTCTTTTATAAAACACATTATGCACTTTGATTTTGGAAAACACGGTTTCTTGTCTGGATTGTAAATATGGTTCCACTGGTTTCGATACATGTTTTTGCTATTGTCTTGGTTTAGCCAATCGAAGCCAAACTGTTTGATTACGGACGCCATGTTGACTTGGTCCATCTCTCCGCCGTTCCTGAATTTGAAGGCTGCCTCGGAAGGGCCAGTCGCCACCCCAATGTTGTTTATAAGCACGGCGGCCCCACGGGTATGAGCATTAGCTGCTGTCATTGTTATCTAGATTAAGAAACTCACATCATGTGTCTACTATTGTAAGAACCTACCAAGTTCTTTTTATGCTGGTATTCAATTAAATACAAACACAAATATTATAGTAAAATACTTAAAGTGGCGTATCGACTGCAGGAAGACCATAACATTTGCAAAAACTAAGTTCATTTAAAGATAATCATTATTGAAGCATTGCTAAATACAATGCAGCATTGTTAAATACAATGCTTTTTTTCTATAAACATTTTTAAATAACATTATTTTATGATATAAACAGTGGTCATCTTGCGTGGGCGCGGGAAATTTAGATGTAGTAAAATTGATATGAATGAAATGTACATGATGTACCGTACCCGTGAGTTTGAATCGTACGAGAACTGTGTATACCAAAATCGTTTTATCTTTGTTTATTTTGTGTTATTAACAATCCCATCAGTATACTATCAAAATAATGTTGCTACCCGAACAATATATTCGAGAAAAGTAGACAATTTTCTTATTTGTATATGTGCTTATAATTATGCGCAATACCGACGATATGCCCCTTATATTAAGTACTCGAATTCAGAGGAGTAAAATATTCAATAGCCAGTAGACATCATTATAAGTATTTTAATAAACTGGATCGACACATTGGTAACATGATTGGTTTTATACACATTTTTAGGATCACAGAGGAGGTTTGATGTGCTTTAATGTAATATAGAGGTAAAATCCTGCAGTTGGTTTTACAAACGAAAATCATAAGTGTGGTATATACATTATGTTAACATCTTTATTGCACAATTTGTATGTTCTGTTTGGATTGTCTGTCATTTTTCAAAGAAAACAGCAACCCTAATATAACACGTATAGCGGCGTTATAAATACAAGTACGACCTATTGTCTATTTCATTAAATTGTCGATGGCTATTTATAGACTTTTTATTTCGTTTTTCTAAAATAATAAATTCATTAACATCCGCTTATTTCCTGGCATAGTGTTTAAAAAAAAAACAGCAAATCCATAAGTTTAAAACAATTGTCTTACAAAATAAGTGTTGTGTGTTGTTGCGTAATTTAGCTATCTATTTATATCGAGTATTTGTACTATCTAGTATAAATACTTAATGTATATAACTAAGTAAATGTAGTGAATTTTGTGCTTAGGGAATTTAAAGATCCATTTTTATTTTAATATAGAAATAAAGTTTGTGTGTCGTTTGAAAACATATAATTTCATTATACTGGTTGGCGAGTAGTGTCCGTGATTTTTTAGTAGTTTTTCTTTATTTTCAATGGCGTAAGTAATACTTTTAAAGAAAAGCTTGTTGCAGTACAAAGTTCGGCTCCTTCTGTTTACGAGGATGTAAATATCTTGTCATGGCGTCATATGGTTTTTTCCATAGAAGGGGCTCCAAAGTGGTAATTAATAAGCATTACTTGAAGCAATAAAACTAGTAGTATCCGTGATTTTTCCTTTCAATTGAAAATGCGAAGTTTGTGGTACACACCTCAAGAATTTAATTGCTCTGTACTGTTCTACATTATATTACCTACATCATAATGATGTAATATTATTAAATTCTATGCCAGATTAGCGGTGATAAAGCGATTACTAACATAAGTGGATGCCGGAAAATGGTCTTTTGATGACCCATTTGGCGGCCCTTAAAAATGTGCTGATGGTAAACGGGAGATAACCATGTTATTATCGAATTAGACATCCTTCCACTCTGGGTACACGGGCGATTCTAAAAATAAATCGCCCCTGGTACATCAT
The DNA here is from genome assembly GCA_027627225.1 of Congeria kusceri. NCBI lineage: Eukaryota > Metazoa > Mollusca > Bivalvia > Myida > Dreissenidae > Congeria > Congeria kusceri. The sequence goes on along the minus strand of CM051027.1, from coordinate 4,854,661 downwards.
GCGACATTTTGGACTACTTTCAATCACATGACCATCAAAAATGGCTGCGCCCATAAGCTACAGTATTGAAATTCCGATCAACAAATGCACACGAAAATGTTGAAAATTATTGGGAATTATTATAAATAAAGTGATCGGAGTTAATAATTAACCAAATATCAGTACAGTAAATAATATGAGATGCCATTCAGCTAAGAAATAATTATATAATCAGCTCAATTTGAAGCCAACTGGAGTTTGAAATATGCTGAGTTATCTTCAGCATCATTTCTGTGGAATACTGAAACATACGTACTAGTGTTTCATAGTTATGGTGCTTTTGACATAATTCACTCAACACATTGATCGTAATGTATCTTGTCCACAGGTAAAGATGTTTTAAGTTTATGCAGAATGTGTAACTGTTATGTTGCTTTCTTTTTCTTAATACATGTAGTATACACTACCAAATTTTGCTTTTATCATATATACTGATTGATGAATCTGTAATATTAAAGTTGTATCCATACTTATTTATCAATTGTCCTGCACATTTGAAATGTACAATAAACCTGCCATTTCCGCATGAAATTGTGTGTTAAAAAATAGCGGTAAAACATGACTTAACTTTTTGGATTTGCTTAATGATATTAACGACATGCACCGGATAATATTAATCAAATGTATTATAAGAAACCCTCTCACGTTGATACTATTATGGACACCCAGTCTTGGATAAGGATTTCAATTGATGCCAAATCCTGCTTTTTGATGCAATCAAATTGCAATTTTCTCATTTCTGACTCAAGCAAATAATGTGCCCTGCATCATTTTGATCCACTTGTTTTCAATAAGCCAACTTCAAAAGCACTAATAAATAATATTTTTATTAACACCACTCATATTTTGTTTTAATTGAAAAACATAATCACAAAACAACTTGGAACACAAGAAAATACTGAAAAATATCTACCATAAGATCAATAAAATATTTTATCCCCACTGACCATGTATTCAACTGACAGTAATTATGTCAATTCAGTTTGGGAATTCATGTTAACAGCGTACCACAAAACAAAATAATCACAGTACTTTAATTTGTTTATAAGCAGTGCACATATAAATGCACACAAAAATATAGTTTAATAAACCAGATGAGTACAGATTGTTATATTTCATATTTTGTGTAAATGTCACTTTCATGTTTGATTTCGGGAGAAAATTGAAATTAAATGGTTATAATTTGTTAAAAACAGACCTTTACAACAAATAAGGTTATTTACTTTATCACCATTAAATTCATTACACTATACCGATGCATACTGTTTCCTTCAAAGTTCATCATTGCAGATACATCACTAAATACAGTATAATTGGTAATCTTGTTAATAAAAACATATTTAATGTGTTTCTACTGGCTAGATATAACTGAGTACTATAATAGAAAATATCCTGTCTGGGTTGTTTACTTGCGAGTAGAAATAACGCTATGTTACTTATTTCATTAATTCCAAAATGTAGCTGCTGGATGTGTCCATACAATTCAAAATTGTCATATTGTCACAAATCAGGCACATAAATATATTTTTATTTCTTTCATATCACTTCTCAAGTTTGTAAGTGATTAAGTGTTTTGAAAATATTCTAATTTCCCTCTATCACATTTGTTATAATGACAGTTACATTAACATTATAATTATATTAATATATAAAAATAAATATTTTTAATATTATTATATACATTTTATATGGGAAACATATCAAAGCATTATTCAAAGCTATATAAATGTATAACCAGTTATAAAATATATGTGCTTCAAATACATCATTAAGGTATTGCAAGTTCAGGACACAGCAGCTGAAAACAGCTTAAAATTGTCAAAGTACATGATGGTAAATTCCACCTGTGTTCCTTTCATTTCAATTAACGAACTGTCATAGGATCATAGTCATATTTACATAAAACTGGCAGTCTTTCATTATATCTTTGGATAATATTGGTTGGTCTGCCACATTATTTACACTCTAGTCGAGTTTCTAATTGAAAGTTCTCATTGAGCTCTTGTAGGAATACCAGTCACAGCCAGGTTTGATATTCTTCGGGAGATGACCATATTAATAACAGACTTGCAAAATTTAGTTTACCTGTAAAAAAGAGACATGTGACTAAATTTTAAGGAACAATTTGTAATTAAGCATGCGATGTAAAGGTCAACAAAAACAAAAAGTAAAAGACTATTTAGACTTATATTACTTGTACTAGTTAACAAGAATTATGCCAACTATTCATAGCTTAAGTAATATTATTATTGCTGCAAAAACACTATAATCAGAATAACTTATGGTAAATTACATATAAGAAACCATGGACATTATAAAAAAGTTAATGAATATAATGAAACAAATGATATAATAATATTAAGAAGAAGAAATGAAGAATAACAGAAATACTATTGAATTTCATATATTTAATTATTGTATACAAGAGAAAGAACTGGATATACTGAAGAATATCATAATACTTTATGATAATAACATTAACAACATAAAATTTATAAAATAAGTACATTAAATTACAAAAAATAAATAAATCTATTATTAAAACATGTAATTTTACCTGACAAATAAAGCCTTTTTCAAAGACAGTAGTAGAACGCAATGGCAGCGGGTATTGTGTAGACATTTTCATTATCTTTTTTTGATTCTTCCTCAATACCTTGTTTTTATCAGTGTAATTTAACTTAACATCTGTTTCACTATTAAGTCTAGTTTCGCTTTAAGTTTGGATAGTTTGTAAACACTAGAATCAGTTTCGATACCGGATTATAATTTCTTGAACTTATATGTACATAGTTAGCCTTTTGGATAACAGGTCAAGATGCCTGTAAACTATACATCTACCTTTTATCATTTATCATCGTTTCGACATAAAATGTGGTGCTATTTCAACGCGCGTCGTGTATAGCCCTATAACACAGGCGGATCACCATTGGGTGTATCAAGTCAAGATGGCTCCATAATAGACACGAGATCTATCTTACGGAGCATTCCGGAGATAGTTGATGTATCACGATAGACATCCCTCCTGCATTGAAATTTTATCAAAATCGTCCCGAAACTAGCCGTATAATTTAGTAAACATTTTAAAATGCAATTCCTTGTTAATATTTGCTTTGAGTAAACATTTTGCAATTGCAATTCATCTTTAAAAATAAATAATATATTTCACGAAAAATGCGTGTTTGAATATATGGATGGTGTTGTTTGAATACTAATATTGCTGCTTTATGTGAATAACCAAGCTCTCACCCTTGGTAAACCGAAAACATGGAAGTACAATATAAAAAAAGGGGTTTAATCATATATTTATGCGCATGCGCAAAGACGTGCGCGTGAATGCCCCGCGAGGAGTTAAGTTGTTTTTAGATTTTTTTTAAGAAAAATGGGAATATCTTGCAATACGAAGTTTGGGAGACTTCAACTTATTCTGCGTTTGGAACAGTTGCTAGATGATGTGTGTAAACTCAACATTCAATGCTGGAGAGCTTTTACACCTTTTAATATACAAATCACGGATACTGCTAGTTCACGGATACTTCTCGCCAACCAGTATATGAGGATACAATTTGCAATTTTTCTTTTTGACCTGTTCTACAGCATTCATCCGCCGACCTAGTTTCTATATATAGTACACTTGTCGATATCTAGTTAAAGACGCTTTACTTTCGTTTTCTCATTAAGTAAATTAATTAAAACTCGCTTGTTTAATTATTTTGTAAGTTAAGAAATATTTTCTTTAAGTTCAGAACACATTATAATTTAAAACTGGCCTTTACGAGGTCATGATGTAACTCCGCTCGATAATTTACGGGGGATTCCGTATGGGAATTCCATCAGTTATAATTAGCTGAAATGTAGTGTTTTTTTTAAACCTGAATTTAGTATTGCGATTATATTCGAAAATATTTAAATGGCAAAACACATATTTAGCCAAATGCAACTTCTACAGTGTGACGTGTTGTTATGCGACAAATGTTACCTGATTTGATAATTAAATACATTTTAGTGGCAAATTCGCTTCAATTTTATTTTTAATGTTGAACCGGCCGGGCTTGTAAAATATATTGCTGATATTTAGAGTGAATACGTGTTATTGGTTTTCGATTACAAGTTCCATAGTTATTTATTTATTTACCTTGTAAAAGTATTTTCATCAACAAATATCGGTAAACATGAGTTTACATCGATTTGGTTTTCAACAGGTTATTCAGTTTTAGTAGTTTCAAATCGAAAGTACAATAATAATAATATGCAACAAGGTAACAAAAAAAGTAATACAATAAGAATGATATTCAATACATAAAAATCAAATGATAATGTACAAAATCATATAAAACAGACGCTTACCTGAAGCCTAAGCTGTCTTGTTTGGAGGCGTTTAACACGTGAACTGAAAACAGGTATGAACTTTAAGCAGTGAATAGAATCCGAAACACGTCATGCATAATTGGGTTTATTTTATTGTGAATTCAACAGTTTCGAAAACTCGGGTAAACACGAGAATCAAAGCATTGCAAGGATCGTAGTAATATCATGTCGTTTCAACGTGACTAGACTGAATTTAACGTTGGCAGGTACTTTAAGTGAGGATACTTAAGCGCTACATTTTAAAGCTAGAAATCAGGGCTGCCAAGGTAGACGTCGGTATCCGGATACGATAATGTGAATAACTAGTATCCGGATAACCGGAAAGATTTACTCAGGCGCCCCAGCAAACATTACATATATGTCCGATATCGGCTACGTGTCGGCATATCGCGGTCGGCATTCCGATATCGGACCGACGTCGGCCCGATATAGACGAATACACTGACAGCGGACCGACATCGGACCGATATTCGGGAGTTCCCTTGTTGTTTTTACAACAGTGTATTTTACATGCGCACCGGCTACATACGGGGTATTTGAAATTTGGCTCCAAAACCTAACAAGGTATTTTGCTAGTTTTCTTTCATTTCTTGGAATAATTTAAAGCTTTTGTGGTAAGAACCTAATGATATTTACATTAAATGAGTGCTGTTGATATCTTGATCTAATATTTATTGATAATATGTCGTAGATAAATGCACATCTGTCTCAATTATTCTTCTAATGCAATTTCGCGACCAATTTTGCAGTTGAATTTGAATTGTTTACGCTATACAATGCTATTACAATAAGATACAATGACCGAAACTGATTACATAATGTATAATTCACAATGAATGAACGCCAATTGATATGATCAATCGCACTTTGTTTTAAAACTGTTCAGGAGACAGGATTTTAACCTCCAGTACCATAATTATATTCAATCATTCATTGGATCATAATTTATAGACCACTGTTTCTAACCTTAAACCATTAGCAACTTTTGCCATCAATTATATTTATATCTTTCCATTTTTAATGAAATTAATTACTGTTCGTCCCCAACTTAATTTGTTTCACTCTGTTGCAACTTTTTGGGAACAAGGGAAAGTAAACAAGTGCAATGACACTGTGTAGATAATTCAATATCAAAGATATTATCTTTGACTGAAGCATTTTATTTATTTAGTGTTTAAATATATTGTAATATATATATATATTAAAAGCGTCAAGACAGCTAAGAAGTCTTAATGGAGCTCCAAAGTACTGTATGTTTTAAAAAATTATTGTTTTAAAGATATTTCTAAACCTGGCGCAATGCACAAGGCAAAAGATAAGTCATATTACAAGACATATAGATATGTCCGTTCAAAAGTTTCACAACACTTGTTTTCTGTTTATAGTGAAGTTTCAACCAACGAAATAGACTCTCACTTGCAGGGTGCATCAAATGTTGCAAGTGAAAGTTTAATTGATCCGTCACAAACATTTCCTGAGTTCACTCATTTAAGCGCAATTTCTCATGACAATTCTGTTTGCACGGACCCTCCAAATCACTCAAATGCTTGTGGGGTGGACATAACTCAATCTGATGATGATATCAATGATGATGATGATTCACTTCACAGCACTTCATCATCAGATGATTGTGATGATGATTCTGAACTTGAAGAGAAACTGTCAGAATGGGCAAAAAAGTTTAGTGTCACTCATAATGCCTTGCGGGACCTATTGAAAATTCTTAATCAGTTTCACACAGGTTTACCAAAGGATCCTAGGACATTGTTGCGGACTTCTAAACATGTTGAAACAAAAAAGATATGTGGTGGGTCGTATCACCATTTTGGTGTTGAAAATGGGTTAAGAAGCTTATTAGGGCAATTATCCCTAGATCTGTTTCGGGAGTCAAAAATGAACATTGACATTCAAATCAATATTGATGGTTTGCCATTGTTTAAAAGTACAAATGCCCAGTTCTGGCCTATTCTTGGGTGTGTGATTTCACCAGTTACATCAGAACCGTTCATTATTGGTATTTACTTTGGGGAAAGAAAGCCTACAGATGTCAATGTTTTCTTATACGATTTCATTGAGGAAATGATCAAGCTTAAAGAAGCACCTATGTTTGTGTCTGATCTTGACACTGAGTTTCAATTTCTTGTGTGATATGTGACACACCTGCCCGTGCCTATGTTAAACAGGTCAAAGGTCACTCTGGCTATTATGGCTGTGATAAGTGCTGCCAAAGAGGTGTTAGGATAGAAAATAGGATAACTTTTCCAGAGACCAAAGCTGCTGAGAGAACAGATGTTCAGTTTGATGAAATGGAATACACATCGCATGTTTTGAATGATTCTCCATTTAAACATCTTGGCCTAGGAATGGTTTCAAAGTTTCCATTAGATTTCATGCATCTTGTTTGTCTGGGCGTTGTGAAACGCCTGATTGGAATATGGGTTAAAGGTCCACTTGGTAGCCTCCGACTTAAACCATCTGCCATTCGTCGGATTTCAGATCATTTGCTGAATCTAGGTAAACATCTTCCACGCAAATTTATTCGTAAAGGCAGGGCACTGTTTGAAGTAGATAGATGGAAGGCTGCTGAATTTAGGCAATTCCTATTGTATACTGGGCCAGTTTGTTTAGTAGATGTTGTTTCACCAGATGTCCGCTCATTCGGACCACTTGATCACTTTTCCGCATTTGTGTTTGAAAGTTATCTAGGTAGACTGAAACGTCTTGTCAGAAAACCAAATTTTCCACTTCAGCAATTAGTCCGGCGCTTTTCAGAAAATTGTGTTACAGCTGATCAGGAAAATATATCTGCAGTGGGGGCAGTAAAAGGAGAACACAGTAATGGCCCTTTACCAGCTAATGTGAACAACTTTTTACAGTTCTCTCAACTTAGACTGCCGTTAACTTTTCTCTCTGTCAATAAAGGTAACAACTGTGTTCTTATTGGAAAAAAAGTGGTAGTTTTAAAGAATATCATTTGTGAAACTCCATTACATCAGAAATTCCTTGTAGTTAGTGAATTTCGGCACATGTCAAATTTCTTTGATCTCCCTCTCCCATCCTCTGATCTAATGATATATTGTGTAAGAAATCTTTCTCAGGAATGCAAGGTTTATAGTATTGGAGATGTAGTGTGCAAGTGTGTACTACTTCCTTTCCGTGAAGGGTTTATCTCCATTCCTTTAGTACATACATTATGAGCTTGCCTTTACTGTGGCTTTAAGTTTACACATGCCTAGCTCAGAATTCATCAAAATACATTATAAGCTAAGTCAAGACTTATTACTGTGGAGTTTGGTATCAAAATGTTTGTATAGAGGTGTTCTTTTAAGATATAGTGATCATTTTTTGATAATTTATTCATTTTACCAATTAAATAATTATTACAAATATTCAAATAAATTCTATAATTATTCTTTATGTGAATGCCAGAGCAAACACATGTACATGACACTTAAATAATTCCCAGTGAATTCTTAATTGAGGGACCTGTATGCATACTAATTAGCTGTAACAAGGCATTTCCTTTAACTGGTGACTGGTCCCATACTGTGCCCCGTGTCTGAAAGTGACTGAAACCATATGTCACCACATGGGGTGGCCATGTGACACATACATCATGCTCTCATTAAGGTTGGCTTCTAGTATAAAGACCCCTGGCTGTCCGGCTAGCGCAGTGGTTAGCACGCTCGCTTCTCACCTAGGCGACCCGGGTTCGATTCCCGTTCCCGGCGCATGTGAGTTTGGTTGGTGGTCACCATACCGGACAGGTGGGGTTTCCTCCGGGTACTCCGGTTCCCCCCACAGCACAAGACCACATCAAAATTAAAAATCTTTCAGTAAAATAATAAATAGCTGGAAATTGCAGCTATCATTCAAAATTCGTCCCAACTTTCGTGAGTCTAAGCTAATTAGGTAGGAGTGCTGGGACACTCTGGGTCCTCACATAATGCAGCCTCAGGCGCGGAAGGACCTCATAAACTTCGAAATACACACACACACACTAAAGACCCCTAAATTCAAGTTAGTGCATCATACTCGATAGAATCATCAGTGAATAATAAAGGGTCTGTGTCTCATCTAGGTATGTCATGTGCTACTTATTTTGTAACTTTAACTTGTAATTTTGTTTTCAGGGCTTTTTTTGCCCAAATTGGGAAGACGCCCTAGCCTGTCCATTTTGGGAAAAACAAGCGCGTGAAACGATGAAATTGGGAAGAATTCACGCGTAAAAAGTTGAAATTGGGAAATATGTTCTTTTAAGTTAAAAAAAAAAATTGATACTTCTTATACAAAAGGTTTTTCTTCTGTTGAAATCCCTGTAACCATATCAGTTTGCGTTTGCGTTGAATGTACTTACCGAATTCCTGACGAAATTGAGACGAAAAAGCAATGTTTTTGCATTGGGAAAGTGTATCTTTTTGGGAAATTCGTAACGTGGAATTGGGAAAAAGACCGAATTTTTCGAATTGGGAAGACGCCGAATGTCGGCGTCTGTTAAAGAAGGAAAAAAAGCCCTGGTTTTGTTGATATAATTCCTCAACAGTTTCTTAGTTAATCAAGGATTTCATTACAATTATTATCTCTAGTAACTAGTCTTACTCAGTAAAGTATTTTTCCTATATTTGTTCTAAGTACAAATTTAACTGATACTCACTCAAGCAGTTCAACAGCACTCATACAATAAACAAATGAAAAATGTATGCTTTTACTGATAGGGAGCCAATTCAATAAAGATTCATGAATTTTTAACCCTGGGTTTACTGCACGTTAACCCAATGTTCGACTGTTCGTAGAGTTGAATGTTCACCAATCTTTATATAATTGGCTGGAGGTATATTGCTCTTAAAACAGATAAATAATGTACATCCTTGTTGAGTTTACGGATGACCACGAAGTGGCAGTGATCCCGCATAATTGGTTAGATGGAAACCTGTGTGCCTGGCCAACACATTTCAAGCAAGGTAAAAGTCTTGAATTGGCCGTAAAAAACAAAGCACAACCTGGACCAACATGGCCATCTTTCCCTATCAAAGAAATGTACAGAAATGGTAAGTGGCTTATGCGTGTATTGTTTTGATATAATTATTCAGAATTCTGGTGCAGTCTATTCAATATCTGATCTGTGGAGACTGGACAGTGGTAATATGGAGTGTATTAACTTGTTCAGTTCATCAGTATCTGCACAATGAAGTACCATTTAAGGGATCAATTTAGATAAATAAATTATTAATTAAATGCATTGACTATTTAAAATCTAAGGCTCAAACTCGATTGTTCTAGGCATAGGTGATTTAGTGCAACCCTTTACAGCATATATACTTCTTTTCACACCTTAGTAGACCATTACATGTCTTCCATTAAATTTCATACTTTTCATAGTCATAGCAGGAATCACAGTCAGTGATGTATTAGCACCTCAATATATGATGAGCAGCCGACAGCATGAAACCTGACCAGACGGCAAGTTATTCACCGGCTGATATGGTGTCATGCTGTCCACATATGGCATTTTCATTTTGACTCTATGCTGTAAAGTGTTAAGGCAACTTAGCATAAATGATTATGATTTGATTTACAGAGTCCTACAGCAGTGTGAGGGAGAGGTTGAAGAGAGCGGAAAATGAGTCCGATTTGGCGTCACAGGATCCCGACAGTGCATCAGACGATGACTGTAGGAGGTCAAAACGGAGGAAACAGTATGTACATGTTACATTGTATTCATGAAATTAAATAATGTTTAACTTCACCATTTGTTTGGATATGTTTTATGAAACATCATTCAAACATGTTTGGTGTTGTTCCTTACAGTACTTAATTTTGTCTCATATAGATTTAGTTGAGTTACGGTGGTTCTGATAATTGATCAGGGCACATTTCACTATTTTACTAACATCTTGGAATATGTTTGCAAATATTTGTGTTTACATAGTTTAATTAGAAAATCTATGTATGACTTCCATGTGCTTTCCAAAAGACTTGCCTGAAATAAGGGAAAAAAATCTTTCAGAGTTCCATCACGATTGTTTGAATCGTCAGAGGAAGATTCCCCAGTAAAGAAGCTGCCAAGACAACCCAATAATTATACAACAACTGCCAAACCAACAAAATCACCTACTCGAACATCACAGCTCCCATTGAGGCCATCCCCAATCAGCCTGCAGGATTGCCAAAGCAGCCTGCAGGCATTGAGTATCAGGCAAACGCCAAGGGCACAGAAGACGACTGCTCCTATTTCCACTCCCAGTAGTGATGCTGCAGGGACCAGCCGTTCTGAAGTGGGTATGTATGCATGCTTAACTAGCTTAAAAACATATTTGAATTCACGTAGTGGAAAGGTTCTTCATTTGTTGGTTTTAGGATATCAACTCATTAGTTTGACTTGGAAGGACCCTTTCTAGGTTTAAATGCCATTTTGTAGGGAAAAAACATCTTCTCATCTGCACGGGGACTATTTTTTTTTTTATTAACCATTGATTTGCTGAAAAATAATTTATCATCAATGATTTAAAACACATGATTGTTATCCTTCTTTGACTTTTCAGTGCGAGATATTCGTATCTTCACCCTTCTTGAGAAGATGTCGAGACAACATGCCCAGATCCTTGATGTCGTGAACCAGGTTGCTGGTGTGGTCCAAACTCTTGCAAGTTCGGGCGGGGTAAAGGCAACAGAATTACCTGCCGAAATTGATCTGCCAGCCACAAGCCAGGAAGATGTTGATAGGATCGAGTCCTCAATACAGGAGCCGGGTTGCTTCAATGGCTTGGTTAGTTTAAATTTATCTTATCGCTAAAAGAGAGCAAGGTATTGAGAACTGGATTTCATTAACTGATCATCTGTGATATATCCAATAAAATTTAAGTTTCAGTGTCTATTTACACTACCCGCAGTGTTTTAGTTTTGTTTTAGCGATAATATTCAATGCTTTATTTTTTAGTTTCTATTGCTAAAAAATGTTGCACAATGTATTATGTAATAAGAACTGATACCAGTTTAAGACTGAAAGCAGAATATATTTAGATAGATCAGCAGTATAGACCAATTCATGCCACGTTTATAAATGCGGGTCACATGTTCTTTTCGTACTTTAAATATGGCCTCAGGCATGCCCCTGACAAATACAACCTGAATCAACAAATGAATTTGGGCTTAAAAAGCTTTATTTGAACTTTGTATTATTCATGTATTGCAGGTCACCTACCTGTCACTGCAAGGAGGAATAACCAGAGTTGACATGACAAAGAGGGTGCTGAAACAGTGCATGTCTAATCAGTTGGCTGTACAGTTCAACTGGTAGGGCAAGAAAGGAAAGAGGGCGTTTGGGACACTGAAACTGGCCCAGGCAGTGCTTAGTAAGTAAATGTTTGTTTAGTTAAAAAACATCAATTAGAACTAAAAATTTATTGCTACCTGCAAATTGAAAGGATGCATTATTTAGTCAAAATTTTAAAGTATCATGTTATTTTCAATGCATATAATCCTGTGTAAAATAGTAAATTAGGTTATGTGGATTGATTTCGGATTCTTATGAAAGGAACGGCTACTCCTAATTCTGCCTTTAACAGTTGATTCATTGATTTAGTGATTAAATCTTGGGGAATCATGGACATTCTCTAAAGAAATTTCAATTCAGTCTGCACCTGTTTTGGGAAAACACCCCATCAACAATTTAAGCTAATTTAACAAACATCCTTTTTATTCAATAATTTTGACCCTTTTTTGAAAAACAAATAGTGCCATCCTTCATTAGAACCCGATTTCTAAGACATACATATATATATCATCTGTTGAAAATAATCCGTATTTTTAATTTTAAGTAAAACTTGGTACAAAGCTTCACAAATGTTGTGGTTTATTAACCCTTTGCAGAATAGAGTCAGATTGAAAATGCCATGTGTGGACAGCATGAAACCAGATCAGCCGGCGAATAATTTGTCGTCCTATCCGGTTTCAGGCTGTCCACTGCTCATCAATGTAATGCTAAAATAAAAATAAAACTTATAAAAGCTTGATATGTCTATGAATTGGATGCTATTTGAACTACTTTTCTCCAGTGGAGTAATAACACCTTAAAATGCATGTTTATGCAGCAATTTCCCAAGGGTTAACCAAGAAGTCAAATAGTAGAATCTATGGTAAAGGTTTTCCTTTATTTTATTATATTTTAGAAGCAGTTATGAAGTCTAAAAAGGTGACTTCATCAGAAGTGGAACTGGACTGCCGGGAGTGGTTCAGACTTGCGAGTGATAGGGAAGGGGGTAGAAAAAAACGACAGAAGACGAGGACAATCATGGAAATACCTGTTGATGGGCCTGAGACAGCAGAGTAGTGTGGAATGTTCAGGCTTCTCATTTGACTCTTGAAATGGGCTTTTGACCCTTGAAAATCTGTAAACTGACTTTTTGACTGTTGAAATTTATACATCAAGAGTCAACGTCCTATAGCAATACATAGGAAAAGGAACCAGAATTGTCGAATAATTTTCAAAATGATGGATTTTGACCCTTGAGTTTCAAAGTCTACTGAGAACTCTGATGTTAGTTTCCGTGTCCATATGTGGACAGCATGAACACAGATCAGCTGGCGAATAATTCGCTGGCTGATCTGGTTTCGTGCTGTTCACTACTCATCAATGTATTATAATGCAAAATTAATACTTGCAAACTTGATATGGCTATGTATGACTTTTCCAGTGGAATAATAACACGTAAAAATGCATATTTATGCAGAAAAAGGTTAATTAACATCACTGTGAATATTTCTTTCAATTGTTAAAATGTACTTTAACCCTTAGCAGCATAGAGTGAAACTGAAAATGCCATTTGTGGACAGCCTGAAACCCGATCAGCCAGCGAATAATTCGCCGTCTGATCCGTTTTCAGGCTGTCCACTACTCATCAATGTATTGTAATGGAAAAATAATACTGAAAAATTTCAAATATCAACAAATTATTAGCCATTGGAACTACTTTTCCAGTGCAGTAATAACACGTGAAAATGCGGGTTTGTGCAGCAAAGGGTTAACAAACATGAATTCATTCAAATGTGTTTTTGTAGTCAATTACCGTCCTTATTTTATTTAGTTGTCAGTATTATATAACAGTCCCCTAGTCTTTTACATATTTATTATATTTTGATCATGTGTGATTTACATAAATCCACAATGCATTTTCTTATTTTATTGTTTAATATTATGATATTTTTCATTTGTTTTCTGGTACAATGCTAGATTTAAGTGCCAATTTTTTATTGTTGATTTACATTTATTAATTATGTTGAAAATCCATTGGAATTCAGGACTTGTAGGAAATGTTTTTGTAAACATGTTTGTGATTTAAGTTTGATTTTCTTAGTTTCATAACACATTTCTAGTTGATCTTGTAAAGTTTATTTACATTGGTCTTGTCGCATTATACTGCCATATGCTCTTATTTATTTATTTGTTTAGCCCTTTATATCATATTGAATTAACTCACAATCACACATACATTATTACATACTAAAAAAAGAGAACTAGATCAATGATAAAATTTTCATTGTCAAAGTCAGTTCCACCTGCCAATACACTAATGAGCAGTGGCCGTACTGCATGATATCTAATCAGATAGCATACTGATCTGGTTTCATGACAGCTGGCCACACATATTTTCATTTTGATCCTATGAGATAGAGTTACGTGTATACTTGTATATATAGAAATAATTATGTGTTTGTGTAAATGTCATTAGTATTAAATCATTAATATGCTTTGGTTAAGCTAAACCTGTTAATCATACATTGGGTACAGACAGTTTTACCCGTTTTATTGTGTTTTCAGTATTATATTAATGACATTATTCTAGTCCTTTACATAGTTTCAACTATGCATAACAATACAAAAATGATTAATCATACATATATGCATAATGCATTTTCATTATTTTATTGTGATTTTTGTTTGTTTTCTATTAATTTACATTGCTAGGTTTCAATTTTTATCAATGTGTTTTTAGTTAAGTTTAAGCAGTAATATCTCAATAACCATAACATACAAATAGGAAGCTAGATCAAATGATTTAAATTGTCATAATCATAGTCAGTTTCCCATCATTGATTAGTCATGAGCAGGGGTTGGATTGCATGAAACCTGATCAGATAGCAGACTGATCTGGTATCATGCTGTCCACTTTTAATTTAATCCTACAAGTGTTTTATAGACATTTACATATGCTTTTCTTAAGGCCAATCGGACCTCCACATATTTTCAGTCAGTGTATTTTACCCATTTAGACTTGACTTATTTTACATGTCATTACTACTGAGGGTAGACATTATCTACTCAATTTAAATGTATTCTAGATCAGATTTTCATGAGAAAACCATATTCATTTACCTCAATTTCTGTTATTTTTTCCTCAAAATGTACATATGTTAACTCAAGGTCAATGACATGTATGCTTATATTAACCCTTTGCAGCAAACAGTCAAATTGAAAATGACATTGTGGACAGCATGAAACCATATCAGCCGCCGATTATGTTGTCTGATCTGGTTTCAGAATGTTTTTGTAATTCAAAAAAAAAAATACAGGAAAACTTGATATGTCCATGAATTGTTTATCATTGGAACTACTTTTCTAGTGGTCTAAAAACATGTTCAAATGCATATTTATGCAGCAAAGGGTTACAGCATTTTTCAACACCTATTTGATGTACAATTATGAAATACGTTGATCAGAATAAAATGTGTTTAAACGTGATTCCATGTTATGTTTTGATGATTTTCCGCTTGATCTACACTATCTGCTGATCAGCCATTGAAGCGAATGGCAGACTGTAGCTCATAGATCAGACAGTGTAGATGTGCAGGCTGATCTGGAGCTACACTATCCCTACAAAAGCTGGTTTATCAATATCGGCTGCCGATATGTAGCCGAGTTGCACATCCGATGTCGGACCGACATAGATGCCGATATCGGACCGATATGTAATGTTTGCTGGGGCGGAGGCAGGGTTTGAGTTTGAGTAACAGAGTCATTCTTGTCAGTTTCCCATTATATGTATAACTAAAAGATGCGATTTTACAAAATAAGGTCTATTAGCTGGAAGTTATGAATTTTAATGGACTGATAAGGACCTTTGTCTGCTGTATATTTATGACTCAGTATATTTATGATTATCTCATTGCGCATGCGTGCCTGAAACAATACCCGGTACTAGGCACATGTTAACAGTTGTAGAATAACTTCCTAGAAACAGTACGCTTGTGTTATTGACTCGATTGTCTTTAATCACATGTGTGATAGATCTAGGAGTCAGTACATTGGTATAAAAAAAAAAACACACACACAATAAACAGACAGTTTCTGATATATTGTGATTGATATATGAAATTTGCCAACATAATATCCGCCGAAAAAAAATAAAGTTCACAAAAATATACTATTAAAAAGTAGTATATCGCATTATATAAAGTGCAAAAACTCGATCAATATGGAAACAACAATATCATTATGTTACATCAGTTTGGGTTTGCAAAATGTTCTGTTCAGACTATGTATCTAGCTTTAACAAACGACTGGAACGATGTCTTTTGATAAATAGAAGTTAACAATAATAAATAATACAAAATAAGTAACAAATAATAATACGATCAAATAACAATAAGTAGTAACACTTGAAATGGAATATGTATCCATATTATTATGTATATATCAAGTTAAGTATTTGTGTTATATCGACATGTATTATTTTGCATTTTTAAACACTTTATCCGCTTGAAGCTTTGCCTAGATATAATTTACTCTTTTGTTTCGTAAAGAATTGTATTAAATTACTTTGAACATTAGTATCGAGCAGATTAAACCTTCCTACATAACGTTGGGTATAATACATTTTGTGCTAAGCAACACTTCACCAACATATGTTGATTGTTGTTCATTAAACGGTGTGTGTAGCATGACTATCTGCCGCTGGAAAAAAAATCGCACACCTCCTTTTATGTTAATTCATGTACATACGTGTCTATGAATACTTCGATCTTCATTGTTTAAAAAGTAAAAACATGTTCATTTTTATCTCATTGTTCCTTGACAAAATGCATGAGTTGCATATAAATGGAGATAAATAAGGTTGAATCTAATGCATTTTACGAAAGATGATCGACCTCGTGAGGCGATGTACATAGCAAGGCACGTTCTTTGTACCGTCTGACACTGATTCTTTCTTAGCGACTTTGGAGGCTGTTTTGGTAAGGATTTGCAAGAAATTCATGGGCTGGTCTTCTGGGAATGCGTCCACTACTTTCTTAAGCTCCTCTTCGAACCATGATCCGGTCACTGTGTTTCGTTTTGCATATCTATTTGGAGTTGTTGCAAAAACGATCAGGAAATTCTTTGGGATGCTGAGTACACCTGGCATTAAATGCTTTTCCTCTGGATCTTGGTCGTTGGGACGTACAGAAGGGTTATTTTGATCTTGGTCGTTGGGACGTACAGAAGGGTTATTTTGATCTTGGTCGTTGGGACGTACAGAAGGGTTATTTTGATTTTGGTCGTTGGGACGTACAGAAGGGTTATTTTGCGTTGTGCCAGCCTCTTCAGGTCCTGTAGCTGTATTAAATAGTACATTCGAACGTTACACTACAGACATATGCTCATTACAATCCACGTCGAATAATGTATAGTTCAGTCGGTTTATATACACGAATAATGTATAGTTCAGTCGGTTTATATACACGTATATCCTACTATATAAATTACATAAAATAAATATAGTTTTCACAGCTAAATAAATTTGTCGTTTTTATAACTTTTTTTTCAAAAACTAACGTCACACAAAAAGTCTTTGTTGTCTGTATAATTGTAGCATAGACGGACATGTGTTGTTTCTATTATTTTTATCTGGAGGCTAAGACTCATTTCGGACTTGATAACTTCATAGAAATGCAGAGTATAAAAACTTATATTTCGGACTTGATAACCTTAATAAAAATGCAGAGTATAGAAACTTGTAAAATTTAACATGTTCATAAAGCCAATTAGCAATAGATTTGGCTGACAACACTAGTTATTTATATTATAAATATATCGAAAATTGCAACAATAACTAGTGTTGTCAGCCAAATCTATTGCCAATAGGCTATTATAAATATATGGAAAACTGCAACAATAACTAGTGTTATCAGCCAAATCTGTTGCAAATAGGCGATATGAACATGTTAAATTGTATTTGTAAAATAGATATCATTACTTGAAAGTTTTGCTTGCCCCATACTTACCAACAGAAGAGGCACCTGCCTGTACCACATTGGCTTCAACTCCTCGATCATCGGCTGTTGCTAGAAAAAAAATTGTACGAATATAATACCTTTAAATCCATTTGTTTGAAAATTATACTTAGTAAATCTGGTGTGCAGTCGAAACGCGATACTACGAATAGTCACGGGAGATTCTGATTTCGTAGTATCGCGTTTTTGGTAGTATCGCATCTTTCGGAAATTACGGTAGTACCGTTATATACATATAGTGCTTGTTTTGCGTCAATTCGTAGTGTTTACGAACAAGGGCACGCTTATTCAAGTAATTACATTTGACAAAACACTTGAGTCTGTATTCCATCATAAATAAGTTATAAAATCCACGCATAGTAATTGAATTCGTACAGACATATTATCGGCAAACACGAAAGTCATTTAGTAAAACGCAAAATGGTTAACTAAACAATTATTTTTGCCCATGGTGCAAACCAACTTGCTAGGTGACAGAGGCGTTAAATCTTGGTCGAGAAGGTGTGAAAAGTCTCCGTGAAAATATTATTCGCAGTATCGCGTTAATATTTCCATGCAAACATTATGCAGAGACCAGAAAATGTGTTCGCAGTAATGCATCTTTTGTTGTATCGCGAATCTTAGTATCGTGTCTTTTTAAAGTTAAACGTATAAGGAAAACAAACGGGACAAACAGCCTTATTCGTAGTATCCCGTAATTTCGTAGTATCGCGATTCGCAGTATCGCTTTTCGACTGTATGTATTATACTTAAACAAACAAATTAAGCGGACATGTATATGTTCTCTTTGACAAAATCTCAAACCGAAAACGAATTAAATGCACAATCAAATGCGTGAAAATCAAACAATAGTTACCGGGCTTCCAAGGGTTGTATCGACAGGCCTGTATTATCAGGATGCGTGTTTTGCCTTGGAGACCAGGACAGTTAGCGTCACTGAACGCCTCAATGATTTCCGCCAGTGTGATGTATTCACCAACAGAGTCGCTAAGACACTGAATTCTCAGACAGCCAGCATCATCGCAGTATCCATCAGAGCTTATATGAAAAACTACATGTTCGTGGTTGCTGTAATCTGTTTTCTTGATTAAGCACATCATGCATATTGATCTTTCAGGGCATTCACGTTTGTCTGGGTTGTAATTGTGGTCCCAATCACTTTTATAGAAGTTTAAAGTTTTCTCCGTGTTTTTAAGTTCAAAGCCGAGTTGATAAATAAACACGGACTGAATGTTGTCTTGGTCTCTTTCTGAACCTTCTCGGTATTCAAAGGTTTTCGATGAAGGCCCATGTATAACCCCGATGTTTGACATAAAGAATGCAGCTCCTGTCTTGTGTCCTCCTGTTGCCATTTTACCGTTAAATTATAATATAAAATCAGTTATTTTAAATAAGGCATACACTTTTTAATTGTCAATATTCTCTTCAGTGGTTAAGTGTATTATTACTTTTATGATTTTATGGTATAACATAAATGTTCTGTTTGTTTACCATAGTCTTTGTATAGTATATGTTCGGATGCCACCGGGAATAATGTTCATGGTTGTAAAAGAAATTTGTTGTCAGCTTGCTTAGCTATATTTGAAAACAGTTTCTTCGTTTACCAATGACAACAACACTGTCTTTGGTAGAAAGGAAACCCGTTTTATTGGCGTTTGCTTGAAATTAGTTTTCTATGAAAATATAACATAAAATATAATATAAACAGTTTTACTGTTAAACCAATTACTCGTTAGTTTACCAGATATACTGCATGGTTATTTCAAGTATGCCTCAATACATGCATATGTGATATATGTGTTATTGGTTGATTTGACAGTTGTACCGTAATTTGCGCTTATAATTACAAAATACGTTGTTGTTGTTTTCTTGTTGAGCTTATTAATTCTCACTGAGTCCAGCTGGCTTAGTCGTAAGCGTGACAGACTCTTAAGCGACCTGGTGGAAGCATTTTGTTGAAAGGTTGGTCAGTGCAGATGATTTAGTTTTTGCAAAAAATATATATTTGGACACTTTGTGTTGCCCTATTTTTGTTTTAAACGCCCAAATACAGCGTGTGTGTACATGAAATTATAAACCAAGCGCAACAGGCTTGTTTTGCTACTGTTTTTTTTTTCATGTGCAGTTTAAAATTAGGCCATTATACTTAAACTGTATTTAATATACTTTTTTGTTTATGTTTGCTTAGTGATCGTGGAAAACGAACGTTGCTGGAAAGAAGATAAGTGAAGACCGATACGTGTTGTATTAAATGTGATACCAGATTTTATAAACCAAGCGCAACAGACTTGTTTTGCTACTGTTTTTTTTTCATGTGCAGTTTAAAATTAGACCGCTATACTTAAACTGTATTTAATATACGTTTTTGTTTATGTGTGCTTAGTGATCGTGGAAAACGAACGTAGCCGGAAAGAAGATAAGTGAAGACCGATACGTGTTGTATTAAATGTGATACCAGATTTTATAAAGTCAATAAAATAGTCTGTTCAATCTCAATAAAGTTCATGCTTAAAATAGTTAATAATGCTGATTACTATAATTGTTGTGTTGTACTAAGTGTGATATAGTAAGAGTCAAATACAGGACAGATTAGTCGGTACTAGAAAATAGCATTTTCTTACCTTTAAAAAATTAGTAATGGTATCAAAATGGTTTATTAGCTGGATAAACTTTGATAATTATAGTATCCAATCGTTTTGAGATCCGATTTCATGCATCGAAACAGGTTTTCCTCTTTATCATGCCCTGTTGTTTCTTAAAATAAAATTCACAAAGTTATCCTGGTTTTTCGTTAAAAGTTCAAACAATGCCTCTATAATTATGACATTGTTCTCGTTCTTGTTTAAACG
The DNA here is from genome assembly GCA_027627225.1 of Congeria kusceri. Classification (NCBI taxonomy): domain Eukaryota; kingdom Metazoa; phylum Mollusca; class Bivalvia; order Myida; family Dreissenidae; genus Congeria; species Congeria kusceri. Next base: position 4,834,139 of record CM051027.1, on the reverse strand, counting down.
GAATACAATTACAATAATTATCTTAATTGAACAGAATGTAAATAACTGCTTAAGGGGTGAACTACCTGTTAATTAGGCACTTTCGATTTACCCGTATGCAACACTGGTATTCGTTTTCGATACCATAAATGGATTTTATTATGTCACGTGACAATAGGTGGTGCCGTACTCTCGCAGTGTAGTTTCGTTTACCCCGCATCAATTATACAGGAAATAGTGTTTCTAGAAGTCGATATATACGGTATAATATTTTATTTTCAACAACGGAAATATTACAAAAATAGCAGATGGACTGCACAATCATTCTGTCTTCACTTTCCTCTAACTAATCAGCTGTCGATGTCAATCTCATTAAAATCATTTCCAATTTGATGCTACTTTATTATCCGCTGACTGGATGTGATGACTTCGCATTACGGGTCACGTTACAGGAGCCAATCAAACTGTTGCCTTCAAAATGTTGTGGTATAAATTCATATATAAACCACAAATACTTTGCACGAAATTAACGTGTCTGTGTCCAAACATGTGTCGTAGGGGGGGGGGGGGGGGGCGGGGGCATCCGTGTCTGTGACACATCTAGTTATATTTGATAAGAACTACAATCATCCTGCAAAATATATCGACAGCCAATTACTCGTGCATGGCTCTGTGATATTTTATAACTTATCTACAACAAAGAGTATTTACTATGAGTGTCATGAACATGTGTCAAAATAAATATCCCATACCATCAAGATATATCATATACAGGATGCCAAACCTCGATAAACAAAGAACAAAACCATTGTTTTGGGGGTTTGCAAAGCGTTCGGTTTTTACTTTTTTCATACTGTACCGCAATACTGGCACAGCATGTGTAGAATATTAACAATAATTTGTTTAAAATACAAAAACAAATACGTATTTAGATTTAAAAAGTCTAAAATATTATTTGAAATTGAATATTAATTACATAAATTAGTTATGTGTGTAAAATTTCGCTTGCTGGTTTAATTACGCTACAACAATGAAATGTACAACGCCCTTACTGTGGTGCTGTTTTGTTGGATAAATCTAGAGACTTACTTGATACAAGTTGTTTCATGAGGACTAAAACAGAATACATTTACGATAAGCCACAAATCAAGATTTTAACTCCTGTATTGTATAAAGGGTATTTAACTATGTTGCACATAGCTCGTTCGGTCATGTGAAAAACCTTATAACTATTATAGATACTAATTTGATTGCTGATTCTTACAGTTTTTGAAACAAATAGCTATACCATTGTTACTTTGAATACTGCAAAATGTTCTTAGAGACTTCAATAATTATAACATATTATAAATTGATAAACCAACGGAAACTCGCAAAGATGAACTACTATCACTATTATATTTATTTTATACACATCTTATAAAACGGTTACGTAGACTGAATAGAACTTGAGCAGTTCTCTTTGTCGCATGATTTCATAAGCTTTACCAATCAGTAAACTAAATGTCAGGTGTTTTACTGATTTTTATCTTCTGATCTCCTTGTAACATGAACAAATTCAGATAAAATCGTATTCGTCGTCTATAACACATGTATTACATACAGCAAATACATTATATATCTGCCCTAACAATTCAAAAATGCGACATTCGTAGTCTACATAAATACATATTTTAGACTGAAGCAAGACATATTATCTACATGTCATATTCGAATGCTAGTTTAAATTGTATGTGCAACATTAACTCTGGACTATGATGTGACTTGAACCATTCTTGCTTTAAACAAAAGAAGACTTTGCTCTTAAACTCAAATTATTATTTACAGAAATAATTGTACATTTCAAGCACGATGATGAACTCAGTCATAAAGGAAGTTTTTTTAACATTCGTGTACCTTTTTTTTTCTTTCAACAATTACTGTGTGTCAGTCTCATAATGAAATGATACACAACGCGGAAAATAATTTATTACTGGCCGAGAAACAATTACAAGTTCGCATTGTTATTTAGTGAAATATTACGTACTAGCAGAGTTAATCCATGATTCATACTGAAACCTCTCTGAAATTTATAATTGACCGGAACCTTTACAGATAAATAGTATAGGAGGAGTCTACAAGCCAACACTGGCTTATTCTACTCCGAAAAAGGACAATGTACAAGGTACAAGGAAAACTAATGTTACAATAAGCAAGAGTATTTACAAATTCAGGAGACTGACTTTAGAGAGAATGCATTCCAGGAGAGTACAGATAGTTCGCCTTCAGCGTGCCAATAAATCCGTATCATCATCCTAATGTAAGGTAGTGTACACCAACCAAGCACATTACATTATTGTTCGCTAGGTTCTGTAATATATTTACAAACATCCGCCGCGCGTCTTATATCACTGTCGGAACCTGTCAAAACATTTAAAATTTAGTATTTTGTAATTGCTTCATGATACGGACAAAAATGTAAACGTAGCCACAATACTCCTTTTTTCCGAAATCAGTTGGCCAGGTAGTCAGAGCAAATGCTGTTCGGTATCGTTTCATCTTTCTAAAGCTCATATATGTAGTGCTGTTTTATTCCGTTAACCGACTCTCTAATCATCTATTCTCTTTCCTCCGTATTATCCGTTCCTATGTTGCCTTAGCACGAACATTTAGGGCAATATACACTTTTTTAGACTGATTTCAATGTATAAACCTTCTTCACCAACACCTGCTTAACATCCAGTCTCCGTTGACCAAATACCCTGTGTGACTGACTGTATTCAGTATAACGATCATTGTTCGATGGATCTCCTCCACCGTTCGCCATTCTGTCCTCACTAATACACCACAGGAATCAACAGACTGGTTTTACTTTAAAGCACGAATAAACGGAATAAATGTATCTGTTGATTATGGAAATCACTTAAGGGCATGTTTGGACCATCCTACGGGAATATTTGTTTACACGGGTTGCTGTTGTCCCAAAAACATTCACTATTTCCACTTCTTTTACACTTATTTCCATGGATCTTTGACAATATATTCTACACAGTGGCATAACAATCCACTAATTATGGTCAGGAACAGTTGCATTTATGGCACGCAACGAAAGATAATCGACTTCGTGAGGCGATGTTCAAAGCAAGGGACATTCTTTTTGCCGTATTCAATCGGATTGTTAGACCTTGATTCTTTCTTGGCTACGTTGGAAGCTGTTTCAGTCAGGACTTGCAAGAAATCAATGTCTTTGCCCTGAGATTGGCCTTGTAGGAAGGCGTCAACTACGTTCTTTAGCTCTGCTTCGAACCAGGATCCGGTCGTTATGTTTCGTTTTGCATACCTCCTCGGTGTGGTTGAGAAAACGATAAGAAAATCCTCCGGTACTTGGTGAACAGGCAACACTGGGTTCGGGACTTCTGGTTCTTCGTCGTCGGACATAAGAACCGGGTTATTTTGCGTATTGCCCGCCTCTTCAGTTTCTATAGCAGTATTAAATGACATTTTCTTACCGGTACCGTTACAAAGCACGACATACATTGATTAATCATTTTTATATTAATAATCATTTTTAGATCGACATTTATGTTTAACATTTCTTGTTATAGATTCGTGTTATATGTTTTGTATATTTAACAATATTGATGCCATCAAATTCAAGGGCCTTTACCGTTCAAAAACATAATATACTGACTCATTAATTAGCATATACAGAAACAAATAAAGTCAAAATAACATAGATACAGATGTTATGCTTTAGCTTGTTATATCTATAACAACCCGCAGTGTTTGGATAGTGCAGAACAAAAGCTCACAAGAAGGCTACGATTACCCTATATCCTTCACCTGGTTCAATGTGATGAGAGTGAAAACAACTGAAAAAGTCGGTCAATGTTATGCGACCTTATTTTTATCACAGATAATTAATATTTAGATTTCATGGATGGACTACAATCTGACCATGTATCAACCAGATGTAATGAAAAAATATGTCCTGAAAGTGTAAAGAAGCCGTTTACATTAGATTTAGGCCGCAGTTGACCCATATTTAAATAGAACCTAGATTTTATGGAGGACAATATTCTGGCAAAGTTTCAACCTCATCTGATGATAAATGTGACTCCTAGAGTGTAAACAATAAAACGTATGTAATTTGACCCAGCGACCTAGTTTCAATGCTTACGTGGTCCACATTGAATAAGAACCTATGTTTTATGGAGGACATCAATCAAATTAAGTTCCAACCTGTTCTTATTAAAAATGTGGCGCCTAGAGTGCAAAAATATATATTTTACTTTTTTTACTTAGTAACCTGGTTTTTCAGCCAACTTGACCAATATTTGAACTGTATCCATTTTCTATTGAGTTTATCATTTGGAAAATGTTTCAACCTATCAGAAAAAATGAAGCTTCTAGATCGTAAACGTCACATAAAATGTCGAATACATGCATTTATATCAATTGACCTAGTGCCGTAGTTGTCTGACCGCAGGTGACTCATATTTTACCAAAGCCTAGAATTCATAGTGGACAACATTATGGTCAAGTTTACATCTGATCTCAAGGTAAATGTGGGTTATATGTGGGGTAATTTATTTTTGTTAATTTGACCAAATGATCTTGGTTTTTAACAGACCTTACCCTTCAAACTGTAATCAGATTTTATCAAGGTTAACATTTTGACAATGTTTTAATTTAATCAGAGTAAATATGAAGCTGCTAGTTCGTAATTGACCTAGTGACCTAGTTTTTAAACGCAGGTAACCAATATTTTTCAAGATCCTCGATTTTAAAGAGGACAACATTTTTGCCAATTTTAAGCCTGATCAGATTATAAATGTGGGTCCTAGAGAGTAAATGTTTGTTTTTTTATTAAATTTGACCCAGTGACCTAGTTTTTCATCCAGCATGACCCGATTTCAAGAACCACCGTACATTCTGACAAACTTTTATGTAGTTCAATGAAAATGTGAGCTGTAGAGTGTAAAGTGTGTGCGAAGGACGACGGCCGACGGAGAGTCTCAAGTGATCCTAATAGTTCATCTGGTACTACGTGCCAGGTCAACTAAAAAGGCGACAGTTTTGTAGTATGGTGTCATTATGTGGTCAAGTTTTCCATTTCGGCACCTCGTGTTGTATTTGAAAACTATCTTTATTGTAATATTTTGCGTTGATATACATGTACATACCCATACTACTTTCGTTATCCACGAAAACGTCAACTCCTGGATCATTGGCTTCTCCTAGAAATACAATAAAGACTTACGATACATTTAAATCAATATTGATATGAAACTAATAATCATATTATAAAATTAATGGCATAGTTCTTTTTTGACAAAACAGAATTTACAATTGTATGAATGATTTCAAACTAAATCATTACCGGGTTTTCTAGGGTCGTATCGGCATGCCTGTATTATCAAGATGCGTATTTTGCCTTTGAGACCAGGACAGTTTGTATCGCTGAAAGCTTCCACGATTTCGGCGAGTGAAACGTATTCTTCAACGCTGTCGCTCAAAAACTGAATTGCCAGTCCCCCACCATCATCGCAGTATCCATCAGAGCTTATATGAAACACTACGTGCTCATAGCTCCTGTAATCGGTGTTCCTAATTAAGCACACCATGCAGTTTGATCCGTTGGCGCATGCGCTTTTGCCTGGATTGTATTTGTGATCCCAGTCATTTTTATTGAAATTTGTAGTGTTATTCTTGTTTATAAGTTCAAAGCCAAATCGATAAATAAACACAGACTGAATGTTGTCTTGGTCTTTTTCTGCGCCTTTTCTATGGTGAAACATTGACGTACCACCTTCTACGCCGATATTTGAAATACAAAATGCAGCTCCTGTCTTCGGTCCTCCAGATGCCATTATACCGATATCAAATCAACTTATTTGAAATACCTTCTTTGAATGTAAAAGCTCTTTGTTTATAACTGACAACTGTTAACTATGGCTTAACGATATATTTGCTTCCATCACGATATATTTGTTTCCATTATCAAAACGCAAACAGTTATCAAATTCAATTTGTTCCGATGTCACAATTAAAACTCTTGGTCGTTAATGAAACTTTGCTTGTCTGCTCATATATGGAAATAGTTTGTCAGGTTACAAGGATTTTTTTACAGAAATGAAACCAGTTTCATTGGTGTAGACTTGCAATTGGTTGTCACTAAAAATAGAATGAACACTGTTAATGCAACCACGTTTTACCTAATTTGCGTGATCAGTACGCTTGTGCGTATTTAACTATATGCTTAAATAAATATATTACATTTAATGTTGATTTGATAGTCGGTTGTAGTTTGTAGCCTACTTATCTTTTTAAAGCAACGAAGATATGGTTACATCTATAATATTTTATCCACACTTTGTATTGTTATAAAAACTGTGTGCGAACAGTAGATCTACCACGATACATTTACACGTCTTAATCATTTCGAAGACAACTTCATAAAACATCATTCCACTTTAATTAATGCCCATTCTTTATTTAATGTACATACCTTAGTATAGCACATTTCTATAATCTAACATCATTTATAGTGCAATAGGGAACCAATTTTTTGTTGACCGAGTCACTTTCATCTAATCCGCCGATTCCACTTGTAAAACAGTATTTCGTATATTATAGGCGAAAAATGAATGAATTACCATCATGATGTATTTTCATGCACGGTATTCAGCAGGACGTCCTCACAGATCTTTGCACGAAGATCATAGATGTTAATTGTTCTAATTTTAGCTTTTCTTTTTCAAAATTCTCAATTTACATTTGCTTTTGTTACATCGTTACGTACTGTATTATCGTGGAGCATTTTTAATTTAAATCATTGTTGTTATGTGAAACTTGGGAAAACTACTGTCAAGTCAGTAAAATAGTCCGTTCCATCTTATCACGAGTAAATGATTAAAACTATTAGTACAATTAAGAAGTTTATTGTTTGTTACACCCGTAACATGTTGTATCGCGCTTCCTAATGCTAAATAATATACACGCATTTACTGTGGGGATTCCTCATATTCTTCGTGATTTAAAGAAAATAAAAGAACAATTACAGTGATCATTAAACAATAGTATTTACCTTACTTGCAGTATTTATGGATGGACATTGAAATAGTTACCTATGGTGTCCAGTTCCAATGTCACGCCTCGAGGTTTTCCACTTTTGCCTGTTTTGTATTTCTTAAAATATAATTCGCTAAGTTTAATATTCGGCTGATTTATCAAAAAAAATTCAAAACGTATCGATATCCTTGGTCTCGTTGTTTGAACAGAATAAAATTACAATAATTATCTTAACTGAAAATAATGTAAAGAACTGAATACGAGGTAAACTAACTTCTAAACGGATACTTTCGATTTCCCTATATGCAACATTTAGTCGGGTGGGCTTCTTTTCAATACTTGAAATAGTTTTTTTGTTTATCATGTGACATAGGTGGCGCCGTATAGAATTTAACGTGGAACAAAACCAGCAAAATTTTAAAATAGATCGAGATTGGGCATTAATTAATTTGACAGAAACTAGTAAGAAATACATTGAATAAACAAAGCAGGTTGTATATTACAATGAAAAATATACGTTTTTAAATGAAATAATATAGTAAGTAAAATAAGTTTTGCAACAAAAATAAAACTTGATGTATTTCATTAAGTCATCATTAAATAAATTGCATTTCATTTCTGCTAATTATAGTGCTGGTCCTTCCCCTTAAAGACACTTAACTAGTGAATATCAACACTTAAAGACACTTAACTAGTGAATATCAACATTATGCTTGGTATAAATATCACGCTGTTATAATAAAATACGATCAATAAACACTATCGTGTTGTTGTTAAGAAGTATTTCATATTTTGTTATATCCTAGTTGTTTCTAAACTTATTTTACTTAATATATACGAGAAGTACTAGTTTATGGAATTTTAATAATTATCCATTTTCAAGCAAAACATGTGAGTTGTTTTACCTTCTATGCCATACGAATTTGACCACTTCCCGGATGACAAACATAAACAAAGATGCTTTATAGGTACAAATAAGCTACTACAAGCTACTACCCTCCGAGACAGTAGGACCTACATAATGACCGGATCATGCCATTAAATATGTTGTTTCACCTACATTTGTATTTAGTCGTACTGGTATTTCTTCAAAACCACAAATATCCTGCTGATAAAACCTAAAAGCCATGAAAGGTTTGGTAATTTGGCTTAATAAAACATTGAGTCGGAGTGAGCCTTGATTGTGTACACGTGGCCTTGAAGGAACAGTTTCACACTTTTAGGCTGTGAGAAATAATTATATAAAACTGACTTTTTCCTTTTCTGATATACATTTATTGCTCATATTTCAACATTTGGAAAGCACATCGCATGTGCAATGTTAACGATTCGCGAATATCTGTTTGTTTGTTGTCTTTTTTTTCAAGAAAAATGTGCTACCTGGTAGACATACCATAATAATTTTTTACACAAAAAGGCATAATAAATATCAAAATAATTATGTTTTGCAACCAAAACAGCATAACAGACAAAAAGTTTAACTGTTTTGATGGACACATTTCTGTTTTAAAATTCCATTTTTAGTGAAATATATTTTCAACCCCAAATTGTGAAAGTGTCCCTTTAATTTTATGACTTATTGTTTCAAGTCAAATGTTTATGGGTGAAAAAAGAAAACGAGTGTCAGAGAGCTAATACAACGATAGGTCTACAAGAATGGATGAAAACCAAGGAAAATCCACGTGTCTTCTATATCACTAGGAAAAATAATAATATGTCGATAAACAATAGTTAGTGGAGTACAAAATATGACATCAATACTGCTAAAATCAACAAAAAGTACTGTGTCAGGCATCACATTTAATGGTATTTATTTTTTTCAATTAAGTCCATACAAGTACAGCTCTTCTATGATGTTTCTGAAATTCAATTGCAATGATCCAATATTGATCTGCATCCCAAGGTTAACATACAATTAACAATTCATTCAGCAACATGTATGTAAGATAAGAGTACCCTGGAATGGTAGAAAAGTGAAGAACTTCTAAGTACTACTGAGTATACAAAGTTCTTCTAAATAACTACTAATAAAGCAATATCACTGTTAGATATTCTTAATTTATATCTTAAATGTAAAATCACTAGACATACACATATAAATATTGGTACACCAGCTATGTAAACTTCATGATATTGTTCCCATACATTTCTGACTCAGTAATGAACAAACACAACAAAATCTAACGATTACCTGTAATAATATTCACTAAATATTAACTAGAGTATCATTCTTCCAGAGTTTTGGTAAACACAATACACCCACTGTTATTCATATAAAAGTGTTCTCTGTGTTTTATAGCCATCTTTATTTTCAACATCAAGGTTCTGGTTCAAGAAGTAATGACTGTGTTTCTGCAAATGCAGGATGCCACCATGGGAAAACCTTCACGTCCAAGACTGGATCGAGAACCAATTCCTGCTGGCTATTCTGATTTTTAGCTGTTGTAGCTCGAAAACTCGAATCCATTACCAACTTTAGCCGATGGTATCTCATACTTGCTGAGCTCACGTTCAAGTACACACGGTTCAGAACGAGACCCATCACCATAGGTACCTGAATATAGTTCGGACAGGTGACTTCTAAAATTGATGAAAACTCGCCAGGATTATAGAACAAGTCTTGGTGCCATTTGTCAAATTCAGGGGAGGTAATGTCTTTCCATACATTGCTACTGAGATCGAGTTTGTCTACCTTGCTGAAACGTAGATAAAATTTCCAACAGTTATGCAGCTTTTGATGCCACATTACCAGGCATCTCTGGCCCACCAGACAATGCGGTTGTGCTTCGAATGCAACTGTGGTTTTTGTTCTCATTGCTAGTGGTGGGTACACGCAGTGGAGCATCCTCACAGTCCTGGCCCACAGGCCGTGGATGCAGTCTATAGCGTCCAGACTTAACTCCTCAGGAAGGCCAGCCTCTTCATGATAAAATCTAGAACACGAATACTTAGATAAAAAGAAATGAGGCGCGTCGTTGAAAAACCGGTCTTAATGCATGTGTGTAGTGTCGTCCCGGATTAGCCTGTGCAGTCTGCACAGGCTAATCTAGGACGGCACTTTCCGCCTACAGTGGATATATGATTAGAAGAGACTTCCTTGAAACAGAAAATACCATAAAAGCGGAAAGTGCCGTCCTGGATTAGCCTGTGCGGGCTGCACAGGCTAATCAGGGACGACACTTTACGCACATGCATTAAGACCGGCTTTCTCACGACGCACCACAAATCATTTAACGTATGAATATTGAGTTTAAAAGCTGAAAATGTAGTTCTAGGTCTACTAACGTCAGGAAGTAATGCCAATCTCACAATGATAGCTGTAATATGGTCGTCCAAATGGAAAGTTGTTTTTCCTATCATTGTATCGTAGGATGATTGCTACTGATACAAAGAAATAAGTCAATGTCTACCACAATGAAAGGCATTTATTGTACAAAAATCTTTATTTCCAAAATTTTCAGATGCTAAAATTGCCATTTCAGTCTTGAAAACTTAGTTGTCAGTAGGTTATGAAATCAGGGGCAAAATATATTTGTGACAATAAAATTGCGATGTACATTACTTAACTATGAATACTTACTGGAATAACTATCCATTACAAGCACTTCAAAAACATTGCTCGTCTCCAAATAAAAGTTGAAATTAATTGAACAAAATGTTAACGGTTATGTTTGACTACATGTAAGCTACATTCCTTACACATTTCTGTTCATTATAAGAAGCAATGATCTGAATGCTATTTCATCACTGTTATCTACCGGTTATTCATTGAGCATTCAGAATATCTCCACTGTAAGATTAAGAACCTGCTGAACAAATCCAGTACATCATCAGTATGTTTTATACAAATGACGCGTGTCGTGGGAAAACCGGGCTTAATGCATGTGCCTAAAGTGTCATACCAGATTAGCCTGTGCGGACGACACTTTCCGCTTTTATGGTATTTTCTGTTTCAAGCAAGTCTCTTCTAAACATAAAGCCCCTGTAGACGGAAAATGTCGTCCCGAATTTGCAAAGGCACAGGCTAATCCGGGACGAAGCCCGCTTTTCCCGCAACACGCCTCAATATATAGCAACTTTTTCACCATCTTTGATTGTTAGGCTGTCCAGCTAGCGCAGTGGTTGGCACACTTCTCACCTAGGCGTCCTGGGTTCGCTTCCCACTCCCGGCGCATATGAGTTTGGTTGGTGTTCACCATACCGGAAAGGTGGGGTTTCCTCCGGGGACTCCGGTTTCCCCCCACAGCACAAGACCACACCAAAATTAAAATATCTTTCAGTAAAAAATAAATAGCTGGAAATTTCAGCTATGATTCAAAATTCGTCCCAACTTTCGTGAGTCTCTAGTACGTTAATTAGGTAGAAGTGCTGGGACACACTCCGGGTCTTCACATAATGCAGCTTCAGGCATGGAAGGACCTCATAAACTTTGAAATACACACACATCTTTGAAAAACAAAAACACACACCTTCTGTACAAGGTCTTCCAAAACTGTACGGAATGTACAACATGATTGCTGCCACGGCACAGCAGGGCGAAGGTCCTGACAGACTCCGGGTATATGCTGTCTGACAGAAGGAACCACAGGTCTATAGGGTAATCATTTCCAGAAGTCTCAGACGGCGCCTGTTTCAAACACTTCTTTCTTGGTGGTTTTCTAAGGGCTGTAAACAAAAACATGCAATTTTAAACATGGGTGAAAGTACAGAATTATGAAAATACTCAAATCAGGTTTTTATAATACTGAACTCATAGTTTTTATTGTGTTTTCTGTTGGATGAAAACAGCCCAAAATACTGTATTAATACTGAACACTTTCACCCATGAATTTATCAAAAGTATTAAATACATGACACTGGTATTATTGGAGATATGCGACAAAACTAAATTTATTGCACATAACACATAGCAAGTTTTTCCAAAACTCAACAGTTATTCATGCCCTTATGTAACCTAGGAAAACTAAGGTAACACAATGAGGTCTTGCATATACAGGTGATAGGAAAGTAGAAGGTAGCGCAGGATTGGGTGGTTAGAGAGCATGTGTATGAGATGTGGTCAAAGCAAGTATCTTGCCAGAAGTAGTGCTAAAAAGTAGAGACTTCTGTCCCAGCCTCCATAGCTTATACATCAAAGAAAAGAAAATGTAAACGTCTAAATATGATCTTTTTAATGAACATGTGGCCGGCAATTTACACAATATCTTGGATCAAAAGGTTTGAGGGTGTAACTTTCAAGGAGCAAAGAAACAATCTGATAAATTCTTTTAGCTTGCTTTAAGCTACATGTAGTTTGATAATATCACAAGTTTTATGATTGTCATGCTTCAAATTTAAGAAACAACTTATGGTATTTTCTGTTTCAAGGAAGTCTCTTCTAACCATAAATCCACTTTAGGCGGAAAGTGCCGTCCTGGATCAGCCTGTGCGGACGATACTTTATGTACATGCATTATGACCGGTTTTCTCATGACGCGTCACAAATAATTAATCCAGTTAAAAGAGTGTTCTGCAGGGTCATATTCCAGAAGCATCTGAAGTTTACCATAAAATATTTTCACTTAAGTTCTGATTTATTTTCTAGGGTAATATTTGTAAGAGTTCAAAAAAATTAGTTTAACAAGAGGGCCATGACGACCCAAGGTTGCTCACCTGAGTTTAAAAAATCCCAGTTTTGACCTCAGGGGCATCATTTGAACAATCTTTGTAGAAGACTCGTATGCAATGTTACATACAAACCTCTGGGCCTTGCGGTTTCAGAGAAGAAAATTTTCAAAGTCATTTAGCTATTTAAATCTATATAAACCATGTGACCCCCAGGATGTTGCCAGTTTTGACCCTAGGGGCATCATTTAAACAATCTCTGAAGAGGACCACTATACAATGTTATATACCAAGTATGAAATCTCTAGGCCTTGCGGTTTCAGAGGAGAAGACTTTTAAAGTCATTTTGATATATAAGTCTATATAAACAATGTGACCCCCGGGGCGTGGCCAGTTTTGACCCCAGTGGCATTATTTGAACAATCTTTGTAGAGGACCACTATGCAATGTTACATATCAAATATGAAACCTATAGACCTTGCTGTTTCAGATGAGAAGATTTTTAAAGTCATTTTGCAATATAAGTCTATATAAACCATGTGACCCCTGGGGCGTGGGCAGTTTTGACCCCAGGGGCATCATTTGAACAAACTTTGTAGAGGACCACTAGAGGATGTCACGTATCAAATATGAACGCTCTGAACCTTGCGGTTTCATAGGAGAAGATTTTTAAAGTGTTCACTTTTTAAATCTATTTTTAGCTCTGGTGACCTACATATGCAGCAGACCGGAAAGATTTGAACAAAATTGAAAGAGGTCCACCCAAGGATCATTCCTGTGAAGTTTGACGAAAATCTGCCAAGCGGTTTAGGAGGAGATGTTGTTTAAATGAACAGTTTATGGCGCACGCACGCACACACGTACGCATGACGGACAACAGGCGATCACAAAAGCTCACCATGAGCACTTTGTGCTCAGGTGAGCTAAAAATCACATTAGAGTTAAGTAAAAAGTAGATAATAAGTTGATAATCAGTAAATACTGAGCAGAATTTCATGTACACATGGAATAAAATGCTAACGAAAAATGAGGATTTTAAGGCTAAGGACAATATTTTACTTAAGATGTTTCTGCAATATGGCCCCAGGCGTACTGATGTACTGTATACTAATAACAACATACGCTACTGTTTCCTTACTTAAGATGTTTCTGCAATATGGCCCCAGGCGTACTGATGTACTCTATACTAATAACAACATACGCTACTGTTTCCTTACTTAAGATGTTTCTGCAATATGGCCCCAGGCGCACTGATATACTCTATACTAATAACAACATACGCTACTGTTTCCTTACTTAAGATGTTTCTGCAATATGGCCCCAGGCGTACTGATATACTCTATACTAATAACAACATACGCTACTGTTTCATCTAAGTATTCCAATTAGAACTAGGAAAATACCTAGTGTTTTATCCAGACCTAATCAGCGCGGCGCCGCACCACGCCCCTTTATTGATCCGCCACCCTGCCCTTTTCAAAGGCAATTAGCGCTCGTGCCCTCTTATCTATTGACTGTTTTACCCTTAACGAGGGCCCTTTGTGATGACATGTTATAGTATATTAATATGCAACCAACTGATAAGATCAACTGTAGGGGGAGTCAGCTTATAAGTTTGTGTCTAGATACAATAAAACATGCTGATTTTGTTTTAAAATTGAATGTAGATTGTTTGCTGTTTACAGCCTCGATTTCATATGCAATTGATAAAATGTTTTTGTTTTGTCTATGTTTATTATAAACTTGATGCCAAAGGGCAGAATGCATATAAATGTATACTCAATGTGGTCTTTAATCACAAATTATAAGAAAAAAACTTGTGTATACAATATTTCTTCTATCACAAACAAAAATCTATGAAAACACGAATAGCAGAACTAGCCATTATTTTGGACAAAAATATTCGGATACATCATTTCAATCCGCTTTTAATGTTTTCTACATTTTTAATCTTGCCTATAGCTATTCATCGTTAATTAAAATATTAGTATCAACAGCAACAACATATAAAACATAATGGTGAACATAATTTCCTACAATAAAAAAGATGAAAAATAAAATTTAATAATTGGTTTTAAATATTACTCCGGAAAAAAATTACTAAAACCTAATATGCCCTTTTGTACATTGCCACCGCGCACAAAATTCCCTTTTTCCAACTAAAGCGCCATGCCCTTCTGCCCTTCTAGATTAAACACTAATACCCATGCCCTCTTATTTAGTAGTGGTACCTGTACACCCATAGGCACTTCCAACTAGACCTTTTTTTATTGTGTTTCTCTAAAAAATGACAAATCGCAACAGTTTCAAATTTTGCACAGCCCCATCATGCACAGGTTCCAATACAGGTATGATAAAATTTGAACCGTTCAGTGATCATTTCTATCTCCTCATGCTCTTTGGTTTCAAAACTAATAATTGCACGAGAAAATTGTGGTGAATATATAAATTTGATGCAGTTTATAATCAAAGCGTTTAGCAATGACACTCCAACCAAAAGAACATTTAACATCAATTATTTCACGCATAACACCATCCCACAATGAAGAATAGATGTTTCAAAAAATGTCAATAATGTCCAAATTAATCTGCAATTTTATCCAATTACTGTATTTGGATATCACCTGATTGACGTTTAACCTACTAGTATTTTACACAAAGAAGCACATGGTAAATATTTAATCTGTTTGTGATAGTTGATTAATTTAAATTAATCCGTTAACAATAGTTACGGAGTTTAAAATGTTAGTGGCAAAACATGGAAAGTGCTACTGTGCAGTATAAGGACGGGTGCGTGACATCGGTATGTAAGAGACCGTATTCCATGTATTTATGTATGGAGTGATTATTATAAGATCAATTTTCTCTTTATTTAGATTGAAATTTGTTAAATCATTATTTTAATGATTTTAAATCAAAATAACAGAAAAATAACAAAAATATTTGCTCTTAATTTCTAACAGTGAAAATTGACTTGAGTTCGTTTTCGCATTTTTACGAATTTTTGTTTTGATATTATGTTTTATTTTTGTGAAGTTTTGTATGAAAACGAAATTTTAGATAAATGAGATTAAATACATCTAAGTCTTATATATTGTTCTGTGTTCTTAAAAAAATTTGGAGAAATTTGGGCTAAAAATACAAAAGTTATAGCTGATTAAGCGAAGGTCTAGTTAGAAGTGCCTATGGGTGTAGTAAAGTGTATTTTACAATACATTATTATTGTCTTAATAATTGAGGCACGTCGTGGGAAAACCAGGCTTAATGCAAGTGCATAAAGTGACGTCCCTGATCAGCCTGTGCAGGCTGCAAAGGCTGATCCAGGACGGCACTTTCCACCTACAGTGGATTTATGTTCAACAGACTTCTTTGAAACATAAAATACCATAAATGCGGAAAGTGCCATCCTGGATCAGCCTGTGCAGTCCACACAGGCTGATCCGGGATGACATTTGACACACTTGCATTAAGCCTGGTTTTCCCACAACATGCCTCAATTATGTCTCTGTCCAATTTAATGATCAAGTTATCCGACCTTTGTCCTCTTGCTCCTCAGTATTGTCGACAGACGGGAGTTCAAAGTCATCAACATCTCTGTCAAACCAGGACACATCAGATTCTTCTTGTTCTTCAGTCATGTCTGGAAATTCAGAATAAGCCAACGATACAGATTCAGTATACAGGTTATTTGTTGTTGTTTTTTTTCCAAAGATCTCACATTTTTTTATAATTGCAACTCCAGAAATCTTCTTATAGGTTTTAAGATTCAACTAGATTCAATTATTCATCCTCAAACACATGTACCAAAATTGACATTGGGACAAAAAAACATTGTGAGTTTCGGGCAATGGTCTTAAAAAAGTTAGGTAGGGTCTCAATTGACGGATTGAGTGGTTTTTGTTTACTATTTTTAAAGACAAATTTCGATAAAAAAAACATTGAAAATTATCTAAAAATCCAATGAATAGGGATTTCACAGAAAACAATCGTCACTTAAAACTTTAGGGTCATAGTTTTTATGCTAGGTAATGTTGGGTTGCCGATAACACATAATGTTTGTTTAAGGACGTTCGCAAGAAAAAGAAAATAATTGGGTTAATTTCTCCTTTTGCTTCATTCTTTCTTTACTGTATATAGGTTACAATATACTAATTTCAATCAATAAATATAAATCTGTGTAAGTCATTAAGTTTCAGTAAATGGTTAAAAGTTAACAAAGCATTAAAATAATCAAAACCACACGTATACAATGTATTGCCAAACAAATTAGTTAAAAAAAGATCCATAAAAATATCTATATTCTGTTTTGGCAATTAATGCGTTGTTTACGTAAACACGAAACATGAAAAAGGCTACACAGGTACCATATTTAAAGTCCAATATTTCCCGAACAATATCGGTGGCCATTCTTTTTATTAATGTTTTGGTGCAAGTATACATTGGTGCATGTATGTGCGAAAATTTAGGAAAATCTATCGTTTGGAACAAAATATATTGATGCATAATAAAACGACGTTTCAGAAGGTAGTATTTGTACCCATTTGACCTACTTCAATGTCCAGTCAAATTCATTATTTTAACAGTAATTGTAGATTACGCGGTTTTTTTATTACACTTGTGTATTGCCAAACAAGACATGTAAAACATCAGTTGATAGAAACATAACTTTGTTTGAAAAAAAGCTCTCCTATATACTTTAAACATTGATAAAAAATCCAAACTGAAAAAAGGGGCTTCGACAGGTACCATATTCAAATCCCAAAATTTCCGGAACAAGGCCGGTGACCCCTATTTGTTAAGACTGTTTTAGTTTCAGTATACAATGATGCGTGTGTATGGGAAGTTTCAACAAAATCTGTCGTTTGGAACCAAAGATATTCGCATATTTGATAAATTATTGATGTTTTACAGGCATATTTAATACACAATTAACCTCGTTAAGCGTCCATTAAAAGTCATTTATTAAATGATAACTGTAGATAAAGAATGTTTTATCATAAAACTGCACTTGTATATTACCAAACAAAACATTTAAATAAAGATCCATTTAAAAATCTCAATCTTTGTTTGAATAAGAACGCTTTATATAACTCAACATTCTAAGTAACACACATTCAATAAGGGTCTTCGACAGGTACCGTATTCAAAATTCAATATTTAACGAAAAAGGCCGATGACCCCTATTTTTAAGACTGTTTTAGTTTTAGGATACATTGATGCATGTTTGTGCCAATTTTGAAGAAAATCTGTCGTTGGAAAAAAAATGAAGGAAATTGTTGCGAACGTCTTTAAGCCTTGGTTCAATATGATTACAACTATAACAAGTCTTATGTCTTTTAATTGTCTTTTAATTGCATGGATTTATATATGACACATATTATACTAACATAAGTAATTATCCACATGATTCTGTTTAACTTCCAAATTCCAATGTTTTTATGGCCCAAATATATAAGGTGCCAAATCACTGCAAAGGCAACCTCATCACACACTTTTGTACTGGCTTCTAGAACTAGTTAACTTCAAGTTTCAACATTCCACTGCCTGAATGTCTGCATTTTATAGTTGGTTTTAACTTAGCTAATAATGAGGGGATAAACCATTTACCGAAAATAGGGGTAATCCTGACTTTCTGTTTATAAACAAACTGCAATCATCGGTATTTATAAATAATCTGATTCACCTGTATCGATTAGTAAATGGTTGCAATGGTTCTCATTTGCATTTTTTCTGTCTGTAACCCAATATCGATCTAACAAAACAACCAATCTTCCATGTAAAATCTAAAATCTTATATCTAAAACTGATCGGTTGATAAAACAGTTTAAAGGTTTACATGATGCAAGCAATACTAAATACACAACCATTTTAAGATGTTTTGAATATGACTGTCAATAATGGCTGTATGTACAAGCATTAAAATTTCTCCTTCGAATTTCAAAGATTTTTCTATGGTACACATCTAAAGACCTTTATTTTCCAACTGCTTCTTTGATAACTCTCCTTTCTTGAGGCGCAGGCCAGTGAATTTACCAGGTGCTGTGTTTGCAAAGTCATTGACTGTAAAATCTGGATATGAAATGGAAAACCATCAACAAGATATTAGGTATCCTAAAATATATGTGCCAGTTTGCAGTAACAATAAATTGCTAGTATTAACAATTATTATTATTGAAAATACATGTATTGAGTAATAAACACAACCTTTTTTGGAATTTCATAATTTTCTGGGAAAATATAACTGAAAATCATTGGATTCCAGCACAAGTTTTTTTAAATACTCTTTTAAAGTGAGAATGGTAAAAATTATGTGCAATGAGAAACATGAATTTGAGGCATTCTGGGTACTTGTGGCAAAGCAATTTTTACTTCACTGTTCAAAGAATAAGACAGTCTTAGTAAACCATCACCATACAGAAAAAATATCCCTAATGGTAATACAGTGTAGTTTAGTATCGGTAGGCTTCTTAGTTCTTCCTGAACACTTTGAGGCTGAGTTTGAGCAATGTGTTCATTAATGTCCCAGCGACCCAAAGGGTCATACCACTGGGAGTTGCGATGTTGCAACTAGTAGGCTTCTGAAAAGGAATCCAGACAAAAGCCCACCCGTACACACCCCCCCCCCCCACTCCCTGACAAAAGCCAGGTCATTGTTTTTCTTTAGCCAGCTTGTAAAATTGACAACCCAGACAATTGCCCCCTATTTCTTTATTATTACAATTATTATAATTGCGGATTAAGTGTGGGTGATAACTATAATTAGAGAATATAGTTTATCATTTATGCAATGTAACACAAACTGAGATTGCATTCATATAATTAACTGCAGTAAAGTTTGGTAATTGGAACGTCACCACAAATTCCAAATACTTGTGTCATGTACACCATACTTTTAAATTTATCATGAGCGGGATGTAATTTCAAAAAGTGGGCTAGATCCAGGGTGTAAGAAACAATGAGCAGGCTTCTGTCTGAAAGGGATTTTGTCTGTATTTTGGCTCCAGGAATAAATGACATAAAATTAAAGACAAAAATTAAGTATTTGTCGAAGGTTCCCTGGATAAACACAGTAATATAATTATAATTCATGGAGGCAGCAAAAGCATTATAAGAACAGCTACAAATTAGTCGAGCAGAAGCCACTCATAGTTTTCCATGACGAATATCCGAAACACTATATCCGAAAAATGTATTTAGGCAAAAATAACAAATAAATAAAACGCAAAGCAAATATACCAGAAGAAAATCTACTGGACTTGTGTTTTCCATTAGAAGTACGTCTACGCATTCGTAAGGACTATATTTAGATAGTTTTGTTGATAAATATTGCACAACAGTTGTGCAAATATTAACAATCAACAAACTCATAAAAACGGCTACGTGCAACTAAATTTATATTTCGGTTAAAAACTACTAGACCTCTATACTAACGTTGTACTACACCGGTCTGACTGAGTGACGTCATCCTCTGTGTAGCGGTCTGACTGAGTGACGTCATCCTCTGTGTAGAGGGAGGGGGGGGGAGCGGCGGGCAGACCTAGGGAAATTTGACAAATGTTATTTTGGGGGTCTAATTCCCCACTCTAGAGCCAAGCATATTTGTCTAAATCCCCTCAGTGGGAGATGCTATATATCTATCAAATGGCCCGGGGCGTATATTGCCGGGATCTAAATTCCTACCAAAGTCTATTTCCCCGGGACCCAGAATCATTCGGCTTGTCAAATTCCTGTCTGTCTGGAATCGCTTGCAGTCTAAAGTCCCCTATATGCCGCCGCTCCCCCCTTGGGTCAAAACATTGATAGGTGCATAAACGGCCCCAAAATGGTAAAAACGGCCCCAGTTATACAATAAACGTGGTCAAAACGACCTCATATTTTTAAACTAGTTTCAATAGTTCCAATGTGTGTGCCAAACAACATAAATATGGTATCTGTTTTCAGTTTATTACATGGTGTTGAGATTGTAAAACGTCACAACCCCCACAAATAAACCGTAGCTTTCTCTTTCTCGTGCTGCTCGTAGATATCGCGCCTGTGTGACACCTGTCGGTTAAAGTGTATTTTTCAATTTCTCTCTATTAAATACATGTTATTTAAAAAAAATATTTGAAAGTGTTTTTTTTCTACACTGTAAAACGACGAAATATAGTTTCGAAAACTGTAAATACAAATTAATTCAAAGTCAGACTTCTTTATCTAGCAAACGTGGCCCGGTTTATATTTTAGTGCAATGCAGTTTGTTGGCGTTTGCCTTTTGACAGACCGTCACAATGACGCATTCATACAGTACATTTCCACATACTATCGAGCGATTCGGATGTTCGTGTTTTGAATGTCATAAAATGCGTTTACTAAAGCATCTGCACAGACAAACCAACCTAAATATAATATCAAGAAAAGCATACAAAAAGTTGTGACTCCCCAAGCAGGGGCTCAAAATTAAGGCATTCGGATCAACAGTCAGACACAGTGACACTAACCACTAGGCAAGACATGTATACGTACATGCATTTACTTGCGCTAGGCAGTTGTACACATGGTGAAAAAAAATATCGACAAAAAGCGTATAAGACGCTTATTAATGTTATCCATTTCAGTTGATGTATATTCATTTTATATACGCGTATATATGAAGTAATACTGTACTGACTCGATTGACTACAGTATCGTTTCACAAAAAAGTTATACAATGTTTCTTAAATTGCGGTTTAAACCCAAACTTGACCACCGTACGTTTTACATGTAAAATTACTGTATTCTTACGGTTGTATTTACTGACGCGGTATTGTGTTGTTACAATACATACAACAATGTTTTAGTTGTGTGGAACTGGCATGGGACGAATATCATCAGAGTACAATGTGTGTTGGGGCGAATAGTTGTCATTACAGTCACGTGATCTTACCTCCAAAAATTCAAAATAAACAATAAATATTACTATCCAAGCATATTGCCATGATCTCAAGAATAAACGGTTTGTTTTAACAGCGTACATTTACCAAGATAAACATATTTGGCATTGAAATGTAAGGTTCTAGTCCATAGTCAGATTGTCAATGTGTATACATTCATATGTAATGTGTTTTCGTGGTCGTCAGTTTCATCTGCAACCTGTTATATTTTAAGATCATGATGTCGATTGTAGTTCAAACCCGTTTTATTTGTTAAAATTGCCATTGCATATGTTACACAAAGCAAGCACGGTGAATTTATATCGCAAAATATATGCTTAATAATGAAACCTTCCAGTAAATTAGTGAAATAAATGTTCAACTTCCAGGCCTCTTTTGTAGCTTATGTGTACAAATGACCACTACTTTGTTTGCATTTGCAAATAGTCCTTAATGTACAACAAACGCAGGATGATACATTCAAAGTTTTAATGTTAAGTTTGGTTAATTGAAAGAATGATGACACATATCAGAGTTCGACACGAGTGCAGGATGAAGCGTACCATTTCCGAAGAATCCCGGACATCGGTTCCTACGGACATTGGTTCCTACGCTATTTTTATATAGGCGGACATTGGTTCCTACATGATTATGACACCCCGGACACTCGTTCCTACATTATTTTGATAGCCTGGACAATCGCTCCTACATTATTTTGACAGCCCGGACATTCGTCCCACATTATTTTGTCACCCCGGACATTCGTTCCTATATAATAATTAAAATGCGATGACGGTCATTTGTATATAATTATCACCAATATAAAGCCATTATGCAGATATTGGAATAATAATAAACATAAGAACAGCGTATGTAATCGATATGTATTTATTTAATCATTATTATAAATAAGCAAATTTACATCTACGATAATTGTATCAAAGATAATCATACATGATGTATATATAACTACATTTTCTATATTAGGCTAATCCGACTAATATATTAAGCACACTTTTGTAACAGCCCTTTGCTAATAACACCCTAGTGTCCAATGCGAATGTGGTGACCAACACTGTGCAGGAACTGCACCATCGACTTGGTGCCGTTCACGTACTGCTCGCACAACTTCTTTAGTGTTTGTTGGTGGCTCACCGTCTTCTTTCTCATTCTCTTCGTTAGCGGCTCGCCCCTGTCCATTCTGTAGACGTCTGTTTCCACCATGGCATTGTCCTTCTGCAGACAACCAATCAGTACCCACAGTGAAGGGTTGTCATGGCCTACGAGATTTCGGAAACTGTTATTCCAGCTCTCGCAGACGTTGGTGCGATCCCCATAGCTGATGGTCGCTGTGTGGACGTTCCACAATTCTGGCTGGAACCTGGGCGGTGTTGGCGCTGACAATCCGGAACGCACGTATGTAGCATCAAATTAATCGTGCACGTCCCGACGCAGACAGGCATCTAGGATGGCGGTCAGGCACTCCTCGTAATGTTGCTGCTGTTTCCCGGGTAGGAGAGCGTAGATGGCCGTACCGTAGGACCCACCCACTGGCACTCGAATGCAGAAAAGCTGCGCGAACTGTGCAGGAGACATTGAGTGTGTTCCATCCATGTACCACACATCCGCGCTGCCCCGGAGCTCGACTCCGGTCTCACTGGCAAAGACAAGTAGTCGCGAGGCTTACATTCCAAGATACTAAAAATTAAAATTAAAGGAACTAACACTAATTAATTGGTACTATTCGCATTTGTACGTTTTGATATAGACATAGTGTTTGAAAATTATCTTATTTTTATTGCAGGCTTTATTGCTGAAATTAATCTCGTGCACGAGTTTTCTATTTATAATAATACCATAACTGTGTTTTTAAATGAAGTACTTTTGCATCTTCTACTTTAGCCTTTGTCTTCTACTATAGTCTTATTGAAACATTAGTAAATTGACTTACACTGACGTCTGTAATAAGAGAACCTTTGCAGGATTCGGAGCAACTTTTACTGCATTGCCAGCGTATTGTTGACTTGGAGGTGAGTTTCTTGGCGTAGGAGTGACCTTCGAAGCACAGGACAGACTGACCGTGTTTGTTCGTTATAAGTTCCATGTTGGAAGTGATGTTAAACCAGTGGGCCATTCATATTATATATGTACATTGGTTCTCGGTTTGTTAAAATAGCTAATTAATGGATCGGTAAAACGTCAATTAGTTAATCAAAACCCGATTGTCGGCTCTTTATTATTGTGTTTAGTTTGTTAAGTTCGCAAACAATTAGTTAATCAAGGATCGTTTGTCGGCTCATTTTGAAATGGCTAATTGTTGTGCGATAACTGCATAGGAACAAATGTCCGGATAATTATATACAAATGACCGTAGATTCCTATTAATTATTATATAGGAACGAATGTCCGGGGTGACAAAATAACGTAGGAACGAATGTCCGGGCTGTCTAAATAGTGTAGAAACGATTGTCCGGGCTATCAAAATAATATAGGAAAAAGTGTCCGGGGTGTCATAATCATGTAGGAACCAATGTCCGCCTATATCAAAAATAGCGTAGGAACCAATGTCCATAGGAACCGATGTCCGGATACCATTTCCGAAGCGTACTGATCAGATGTGATAAACTCCATCCGATACTTGGTGTACAGTGTAGAAAATGTGTGAAAGTGTCAATTAAGTGTTTTATATGGAATTATTTTAATTTATATCATTTGTACAGAACAAGACATCCAGTTTTTAATGATTGAAAATTAATAACTCCTTTTATATAATGCATTGCAGGTAAGGTATATTTTATTTGATAATTCAATAGGATGCATTATATTATTTCATGTATAGTCTTTGCAAAATATACATTTTTCAGGGGTGGTACGCTTTGGCAAAGGTACACTTCACCCGAAATTCGTTCGACACTAAGGCACGTTTGAACAACGTTGTCTAGTAAATTCTCAGTCTGGTCTAGTAAACCAGACGGTAGCTAAACCAATTGGATTTATTGTGAATTAATCAGGCAGGAAACATAATTTGTACATTTTTACCAAAAAATTATCTTAAGCTTTTATGCTTACATTGAAAGTACATCGTTGTTAATAATTTAACAGCGTTTCCATTAATATTATAAGACCAGACATCTTGCGACACTAATACTAACTTTTGATTGGTGCGCTTGATTATGCACATTACAAGTCGGAATTCTAAATCTCATAATATTTGTCAGGACAGACAAGACCGTGACGGTCCAAAATGCAAATCAATGCATCTACATGAGTTGCTGTATGCAGTGATTATATTTGACAATATATTGTAATACTAGTGTTTAAATATTTGATGAGAATCAAAAAGACGAACATGTTATCATACTTAGTAATAAATAGTTAAAAATTAGTTTTAAAAAAGTGACATTGGACATCATGGAATATGGCTGTCCTGACAAGAAACGGTTTTATTTAACAACAATTAATACTGGTTTACGATATTGTTTACGCATTTAATATGTATTATCTGATTGTTATAAGCATTAAAAGCATTGTTAAACCGTAATTATAACACATTGTTTTATTTTATAATACTTAAAATGCAGGTCTAGTAGAAATTAGGTCAGGTTTAGTAAGGTCTAGCACTTACTGGTCCGATGGTCTAGTAACAAAATAATAAACTTAATGTCGAACATTGCAAATTGTGACAATACATGCATATTTCGTCTGACATACACTTGCATACAAAAAAAAATCAAACATACCATGATAACTGTTTATTGTTATCTTTTATATATTATGATGTTTTAGGTGTTTCTTTTTATGTGTCTGAAAAGTCAGTGATAAAGAGCTTTGTTTGTTGATCAAAAATTCTTTTTTGCAGGTTCCAGTTTGCACATATAATGCTGAGGTCAAGATGTTAGAAACCGATGACGATGATGATGCTACGAGGAAACGAAGACGTCGCTCTGTCCGCAACCTTCGTAGAAAGTCTGGCATACTTTTACCGCAGCCTGTAAATTTTAAAGATGAGATTGAGGCAGATTCTGAAAAGAGTGAAGGTAATCACGGCACCAGGGTTCGCTCTGCCAGTCTACGACTTTAAGCTGTGGACCTAGTCCACCTTATTTTTGCATTTGCTTGGCGCAGCACACTTTCTAAGTTTAGGCGAGAGTTTGGTGATTCCTTGGTTCTCAGATCCGCCTACCCAGTTTTTTCCAACAACCAAACAAAAATTAAAATGTGTAGAATGTAACCGATATCGTAAAAATGACCCTGTGTTGCATGATGTTTAAAAGAACGGAAAGCAGAACATATGAATCATACAATGATATACAGTCACAGTGCATGGTACATAAAATTTAGCCATTTCTACAGCATTCATATGTTCTGCTCTCTGTTATTTTATACATCATGCAACACTTCAAGTCAGAAGAAAATACTCTGTAAACACAAATTAAGATCTTAGAATCATTGTATTAAATACACATTTATAATTTTAACATCTTATTTTAATCAATATTATAATTAACAAATTTCGTTGGTATATATATTATTGATTTATTAATAAGATATATTCAGTTAATTTTCACTTCATTAAACATGCTGTTATACAAATAATATGGCCACTGTCCAGCAATATCTGACATACTGTATTTAAGTGTGGGCATATTTTAACAGTAGTTTTTATATGATAAAAGCTGCCTTTTAATGTTATTATTATTGGTATCAATGTCATGGTTATAATGCAGTGAATAAGTTAATGTTGTGTAATATGATTTTGTGTCGCCTGACTAGGCGACATATAGGTGTTACTTTTGTCGGCGGCGACGGCCCCTTTCGCTTGTCCGGAGCATAACTCTTAGACTATTAAAGCTATCAACATGAGACTTCATAGGTAGATAGATCTCATTGAGGGCTTTCGCTTGTCCGGAGCATAACTCTTAGACTATTAAAGCTATCAACATGAGACTTCATAGGTAGATAGATCTCATTGAGGGGAAGTGCAGTGCACAAGAATCGTTACTCTGCACTTTTGGAGTTATTGTCCTTTGTTTATTTTCATACTTAATTTTTGTCCGGAGCATAACTTTAAGACTATGAAAGCTATCAACTTGAAACTTTTTAGGTAGATAAATCTCATTGAGAAGAAGTGCATTGCACAAGAACTGTTACTCTGCATCACATACTTTTGGAGTTATTGCCCTTTGTTTATTTTCATACTTAATTTTTGTCCGGTGCATAACTCTAAGACTATGAAAGCTATCAACTTGAAACTTCATAGGTAGATAAATCTTATTGAGTGGAAGTGCAGTGCACAAGAACCATTACTCTGCACCTCATACTTTTGGAGTAATTGCCCTTTGTTTAGTTTCATACTTAATTTTTGTCTGGAGCATAACTCTAAGACTATGAAAGCTTGAAACTTCATAGCTAGATAGATCTCATTGAGGAGAAGTGCAGTGCACAAGAACCGTTACTCTGCATCACATACTTTTGGAGTTATTGCCCTTTGTTTATTTTTATACTTAGTTTTTGTGCGGAGCATAACTCCAAGACTATGAAAGCTATCAACTTGAAACTTTATAGGTAGATAGATCTCATTGAGGAGAAATGCAGTGCACAAAAACCGTTACTCTGCACCTCATACTTTCGGAGTTATTGCCCTTTGTAAATTTTCATACTTATTTTTGTGTTGCACTTTTCTTTGCTATTAGCCAGAGTGCAGTGCTTTTGAAGATTTCAATAAATCTGTTAAACAAAAATTGAGCATTAACCTTAAGTGCTTCTTCATTTGGATTCACGTAAGCTATCGGGTGTCGGGCGACACATCTGACTCGCGGTGTTCTAGTTGTAAGTACTAATTCATAAAAAGATTTTCTGAATATCACTGCCCATTTCCATTTGTGAAATTATAGTGATTAATATACTGTGTTATTTTTAGCTCACCTGAGCACGAAGTGCTCTGTGTGCTATTGGTATACATGTAGGGGACCTCTCCTGCGTCATCAGTCATCTGTCGTCCGTGTGCCATCAACAATTGGGTTCGTATTCACGCTGGAGACGTCACTTATTATCCAATCTTAACCAAACTTTAACAGTTTGTGTATGACCATAAAATCTCGGATGTGATTGTTATTGGGTCAGATTACTCCAGTAACACTGGAGTTATTGCCCCTTTTTATGCAAAAAAAGTAAGTGCAAAAATGCCTTTTTCCAACATATAGACTTTATTTTCCATCCAATCTTAACTAATCTTTCGCAGTTTGTGTATGACCATCCGATCTCAGCAAAAATGGGCCAGATCGTGTTTCAAACACCAGAGTTATTGCCCTTTGTTTATTAAAACAATATACAAAAATGGACATTATTCAAGATAGAGACTTCATTTTTCATCCAATCTTCACCAATCTTGCACAGTTTGTCTATTACTATGAGATTACAGATGAAATCGAATAGAAGCAAGATTGGACCAGAAACACCGGAGTTATTTCCCTTTGTTTGTGAAAAAATATGCAACAATGGACATTTTCCAGGATACAGACTTCATTTGTTCATCCTATCTTCGCAAATCTTGCACAGTTTGTCTGTGACCATAAGATTAAAAGTGAAGTCGAATATAAGCAAAATCGGGCCAGAAACACCAGATTTATTGCCCTTTGTGAAAAAAATATACAAAAATGGACATTATTCGTGATAGAGACTTCATTTTTCATCAGTCTTCATCAATCGTGCACAGTTTGTCTATGAGCGTAAGGCTACAGGTGAAGTCGAATTTAAGCATGATCAGGCCAGAAACACCGGAGTTATTGCCACTTGTATTTGGAAAAAAAAACATTAAGTTATCAATGATTGGCTTGCACACACAATTTTCTATTCAATGTTGACCAAACTTACACAGTTTGTGTATGACCATAAAAGTCAAGGATCACGCTGCCATTGGCTAATTGAGCCATTTGCGAAAATATTGAGAAATTGGCTCAAGAAAATGTCATATTGGCACAAATGCCAAAAAAACAACAACTTTGTCATTTCCCGATATGATAACAAGCAAATGGTACTTTATACAGACTGGTTTGTGTATAGAGCGCATAATTTATTACGCAAAGCGTTAACTTCCAGTAACCAGTCTAGTAGCATAACTTGTTAGCGCTCGGCAAATATTTAGCTACTATTTATATGGGCAATATTTTATTCACCGAATTTAGCCCTATATAAAAAGTAACACTAAATTTGTTGCACGTCTAATAAATAAGACTTCCAGTCTAGCACATATGCCATTTGTGTTTTGACTCGACAATTTCTTATCAAGTTTTATCAAACTTGTGAAAACACAACGAGCTGCTTGTCAGCATTCATTGCCTAATTAAAGGTGATTGCTAGCAAGCTCTCGTAAGATCAGCAGACACAGCAGTTAATTAAAGGATTATCTTGTTGATAAATTAAATGGGGTGTGAATATGGATGTCTGGAATATGTCAAAATGGACTGGTTATTCGGTTGTTTACATTTCGGACAGATTTGACCAGCTGTTTGTTATGAGTTCGGACTTCAAAATATACTATCAACATTATTCAGTTGTTTTTAGTATGGCTATTTTGTAAATCTGTCTCATCTATTTAGTGTATATTTGCTCAGGACGTCAGCTTTTATTTATTTAGATACTTATATTAACCAGAGGGCAACAGTTGATTGTGTTAATTGTAATTTATTAATTTAAATTTATGGATATATTTTGCTAAGTGCTTGTATAGTATGTATACATTATAACAGTCAATGTTGACATAACTTTTTTTCCAAGTTACTGCAAGAAAGAACAATAAGCAACATTGTTTTATTACTAAGAGTAATAGTTATAACATAAACAACTGCAAACGCTTTTGTAAATACCATAAGGGCATTTAAATACAACACAATAAAATATATAACATTTAAAACATTAAAATATTAGTAGTTGTATGTTCCATGACAATGAAATACAAAACGATGACGCAAGTCGATTGAAACATTGGCTCAAGAAAAATTGGAGCCAGTGTGAGCCCTGAAAATTTATTTATAAAATTTCCAACAGTTGCAAACCTTGCATGCAGTTATTTGTACATGCAACATTGAGCTTCAGAGCCTGCGTTGACATCATTAGACAGAAAATTATCAAATAAAAAGCCAAACTTGACCTTATAGCACAGCCATCACAATTATCGCATAGTTCTCGCAAACTGTCTGCGAAACAGACATCAAAATCTACTGTTTCTGCATTTTCCAGAATTGTAACTGACTTGAATATCATGAAAAATGATTAGACAACCCAGGCCCCTCAATCTACGATTTTTGCCTCCGAATATCAGCCCCATTCCCCCACCTGAAAAGTATGTTTTTTCCCCTAAAATAATGGAAAAATTCCCCCTAGGAGTTCTGCAAAAAAAAATACAAAAAAATTACATAAAACCTAGTTAAGATGCCAATAATCATCCACATCACAACTATAGCCGTTTTGTCCAGATTCTCTACATCGCTAATATGACACAATAAACCGATCCGTTCAACATTAAAGTGAAACAGTTTGATGTCATCAGCTTATATCGCGCGTGCCACCCATGACAACGTCCTTTCACTGCTGTCGCTTTAATTAGCAGCAGAATTACACGCTGTCCACATGGAGGGTGTACACAGTACCTGTATGTCATAAATCAATACCGACCTATCCGAACGACAATAATGTTATCGATATGGAAAAAGTATTTTTTTTGTTTAAGAGGAAATGTTAACTGCACATCGATGGCGATAACAAAATTTGGTTGTATGCGCTACAAAACTTTTATTCAAAAGTAAAGATCTCACAATTCTTTGTGCTACAAAGTTTTTATATAGCCATCAATACACCCACGCTTTCCATGCGGATGACGGGACGTTGTACATGTCAGCATAATTTTCTAGCCGAACAAAGGCTTTTTATGAAGACCATGTGTATTTTAACTGTAAATAAAATTTGTGTTTATGACGTGTGAACAGTAAAATTCGAATAGGTGTTTCACATTTCGATATAGTATATGTGTTGTGATAACAGATTTAAAATTAAATACAAGGAACTATATAATATTTTTATATACATTATGGATGTTAACAACAATGAAAAGGTGATTTAATTACATTTACTTTTTGAGATAGCGAAAATAGGCTTGTGTTTACATGTATATGCACATGAATGACCTGACAAGTTATAGCGCGATTGCGATCCATGGACCCCACGAATCGCAATATAATGGAGAGGTATTGTATTTCCATTTTTGGTCTTTTAAATGAATACATTAAATTAATTAATAATTTAAAAAGCGGGACTGCAAATTACTTTAAAAAAAAAATATGTGTTGCATATTGATATTAACTATATTAGTTTCATATCTCCGTTAAAATCGTGCTGGGCTAGAAAAACGCGCTAACTATATATTTACGCCGTCTAAATCACAAAAAACTCGTGGAAATGACGCGTGTATAGCTGCAATGTTACATGTATACCGCAGCCTAGTCCAAATTTTAAGCGTTATCGGTAGATTCTGATATGTTTTTTTTTGTGCTAAAAAATAATCCAAGTTATATTGATAGGAGTTTCATTCGCCGTAAAGATTACATGACGTTTTAACCAAACGACAATTAGACGCGAGTTTGTTCAGGTTGAGTAAGTTTTCAAATCAGTCAATCTGTAAAAATTTCGATATTAAAATATTGCCCCGGTCAGTCAAAGTTCCCCCTCCAGAGGGCGGTGGGCCCCTTCCCCCAAAACTGATTGAGGGCCCTGGAACCATTAGCAAAAACACCGCACATCCACTACTTAACTCATACTTTAGTTAGCCCATTGCACTAACCGATCTTTTAAATCAAATTGATCCTATCTCCCTTTGTGTATTGTTCATATACCTTAATTTTCAAACCTGTCACAACAGTATGGTCTTCATCTGTACCAGTTCTCAGGTGAGCACTTGGGGCCATCATGGTTTCTTTTTAGAAAAACTAAGCATGAAGTGCTCGGTGAGCTATTGGTATGGCAGACTTCTCCTTCGCCGACCGTTGTATGTCGTCCGTGTGCCGTCAACAATTTGTTTCGTTCTCAACTGGAGACTTCACTTTTTATCCAATCTTAACCAAACTTGCACAGTTTGTGTATGACCATACAATCACGGACGGGATTGTTATTGGGCCAGATCAGACCAGTAACATTAGAGTTATTGCCCCTTTTTCATGCAAAAAAGTGCCAAAATGCCTTTTTCCAATATATAGACTTTATTTTCCATCCAATCTTAACCAAACTCAGTTTGTGTTTGACCATCAGATCTCAGCAGACACCAACAATGGGCCAGATTGTATTTCAACACAGAATTATTGCCAGGGCTCGAATTTAGGCTCTCATACTCGCAAAATGTGAGTTTGTTTCTGAAATTGCGAATACATTTTCCCCAAGCTCGCAAAATTTTGCGAATTCTGTATTAAAGGTGTATAATGCTGACCCAATTTTTAAAACAACATTTGAGAGAGAAAAACTTTGAAAACAATTTGCAGTTAAGTCAATGCCCGTTGATTTTGTATTCCCGTTTTGTATCCATGTTTGTTGTTTTTGTTGTGTAATATTGCACTAAATTGACATTCATAAAACTTCTTTCACGTAATTACTTAAAAACACTTAACAATCCACATTTAATATAATTAGTCATGTTAGTGTTCAATAAGTTTTCTATCCAAACACACTCCATTTAAATTTGAAGACAACATGTATATTTCGTCATCCCCATTTAAATGGTAATCTCCAATTTATCCCATGCATTAAAACAGCACTCTGATTTTGTACACCCTCTACATTTCCGCTGGAATGCTAATTCATTAATGCCCTATCGACTGTGCTTGCATTGTTCAGGCACAGTAGTAGATCTATTGATTTGTTTTTTCACTGACCACGAGCTAATCGTATTACAGTAAATACTCAGTCATAAGTCGAGATTTTTTGCTTTCAAAAATTGTTTTAAATTATAGCCTCGACTTATGAAGCGGTTCATAAAATTGTTTTAGATTATAGCCTTGACTTATGAAGCGGTTCATAATTTTTTTTTAATTATAGCCTCGACTTATGAAGCGGTTCATAAGATTGTTTTAAATTATAGCCTCGACTTATGAAGCGGTTCATAAAATTTTTTCAAGAAAGATCTATCCTCGCTATAGTCGCATCTGTGTTTTGTTGTTGTTGTTGTAAAAATTTCTATACCCGTCTCATGGAATAATAAACAAAAGATCTTTTATTTAATAATTTTACGCAAGCTTACAAATTAATAAAATCACAGTTGCAACATTACCTTTTTAATTTAATATCCGAATTTTGCTATGAGTAATTATGTTTTAAACTGTGAAATCGTACACAAAAAGTCAAAAGCAATAGAACGCATCTCGCAAAAATTGCAACCTGTTTGAAATAACAGTTTGACGTCATCAAAGTGTAGCCGATTGCTTTGAAAGTGCTGTCAATTACAAGCCATAAATAACACTTAATGCGTCGGTTAAATTGGCTTCCTTTATCTGCAGCAATTATCCAACGACAAAGGTAAACAAATTTGGCGTTTATTACTCTAGTGGCAATTGTCCAATCGTGTAACAGAACGTCTTTAGCTCCGCCTTTCGATCGTTTACAGAACACGAAGGTGGAGTTAAAGGCCTCTAGATTATGTCAGTTATTGTTATAAAAATCGCATTTGTTACTACGTGTTTAACTGCTTTGATAGTCAGATTAAAACGTAATGAGTGGATTAATGTGACCGAATTGTTTGATTGGAATTAAAAGTGTACTTCTGGAGTATAATAGCTGTGGGATAATAATCGTGGGGATTTAAGTGCCAAGTAATTTCTGGATTATTTAACTCTGATATAAATACATTAAACAGGACATCGTGAAATTTGTAAATATGCCTGGCAAAAGCAACTTTCTTACGATTTTTTACCCCCAGACTTATGAGTGGATAGACTTATGACAGAGTATTTATGGTACACGCTTAGTGGTACAATGGCCCCAGCTCAGCAGTCACATCAAAGACTTTTTGAAGTCAAACCGACACCACTATGGTTGTTGCTAATGGCTTGCAGATTTAGAGGAATGGCTGATTGATTACATCACGCTGTCACAGTCTCCACGAAAGACCGTCGGACCTCTGAATCGTGACCGGTGAAAATTTCGGTCAAAAATATTTGATGATTTCTATTGCTGTGCGTTATGTTAAAAAAATTACGTCATTCTCTGAATCTCCTTTCGTTTTCAGTTTTCGTTTGACTGGTTCCATCTTGCGTTTTAATTGGTTGCATTTAGACATGTTTGTTTTAATAAG
Organism: Congeria kusceri; assembly: GCA_027627225.1. Taxonomy (NCBI): domain Eukaryota; kingdom Metazoa; phylum Mollusca; class Bivalvia; order Myida; family Dreissenidae; genus Congeria; species Congeria kusceri. The sequence goes on along the minus strand of CM051027.1, from coordinate 4,800,281 downwards.
ATGACGTCACAAGTCTTGCGAGAGAATTGGTTCTTGACTACATGGTTGACGTGACAGTGTATGACTGTGTAACAGGAAACCTATCAATGTTGTTGGCTTATATTTCCAGTTAAAGTTTAACATTAACATGCAGTAAGTGTGAAACATTTTGAGTAACATATTTTTGAAGACGTTAAAGGGACTTTTACAAATACATTTGAATTCATATATATCTTGCAAAATTAACATGTTGATAGTAGTAGCTTTTTTAATAAAGCACTGTCAAGTGTATATTGTTTTAGTTTTCTTCAAAGAAATAAGTGGCCAGCAATAGTTTGTCCGGGCCAGTTATATTTGGGGCATTACCGGTCCTGGTGACCAGAAATAAATTCATGACTTTCGCGGAGACTGCTGTCAGTCTTCTCAGTTTTTGTTCACACAAAGATCTATCAATTAACATGTTTATTAATAGATCTCTGGTTAACATTATAGAATTGTGTTTTAATGGATTTTATTGTTTGTTCAAATTGGAAATATTACTGCAAGGTAATTAGAATGAAGTGTTTTGTTAACAAAACGTTCAAATGAATTAATTACAAATGGAATAAAATATATTATTAATATAATTAATGAGTTATGATATGTGATGTTTAATGAACACATGTTCAGCAATAAATATATTTTGTGAGTTAATTTCTCATTTTGCAAGTAAGCTGAAGTCACTCACTTTTTTTTGCGAGTGGCTTTTTTCGCTAATTTCGAACCCTGATTGCCGTTTGTTTATGAAAAACTATACAAAAATGGACATTATTCAGAATAGAGACTTCATTTTTTATCCCATCTTCACCAACAGTGTTTTTTTTCAGTGATTTGTGAATATGCCATTTTCTGTAAAATTGTGAAAAATGCATCGTAAAACGTCAAATTGCGAAAATATGTCTTATCATAAAAACAGAGAAATACAAACTAATATCAAATAATAACTAGTGATTTTGTTGTATTTAATCACACTTTAAGTACAAACACATTATACTAAAGTGTGATCTTTACATTCATGAGACCTTACCATTAAATATTCCAGTTAAACTTCTCTCTTTTGCAGATGTGATATTGCCAATTATTCTTTAAATTTGCAAAATGTCCTATGGCTTCACTTGAGTCTGACACAAGAGTCAATAGAAATGCCACATGATTGAGATGTAAAAGGCTCATTAAGGGACAAAACAGGGGTTTCATCGATCTAATTTTCAACCCCACTATCAGTAACTGAATCTGATTGACTTGCACTTGTTACTGACAGTAAATGTACTTGTGAAGTCACTAAAGTTGAAACTGTTGAACTGCAGCACAACTTGTCTTGGGGGGCTTTACTTACTGTGTTCTGTTTGAAAAGATTACTCTTTTTTTTCACATAGTACTGAGAGTTTCGTGAAAAATGCATTGCGATAACTTAAAAAAGAACAAGGATAAAGTAATCGGCAGCATTTACACTTTAAAAATCCTTCAAACGCTTGATTCAATACAGATTATAACCTAATGAGCGTTTACAGCGACTCGGATGAGCACATGTTTCACTAACCGTCTGGTTCACGAAAATATCGATAAAACGTGACACGAGTCGTGTTAAAATTGAGTAACCTTTCAAAGTGGTGTAGACATTAAACAATTACCGAAATTTTATCCTGTGTAAACAAAATTCACAAAATTAAGATTTCTTATTTGTTTATCCACATTTGTGAATTTTGGGCCAAAAATTGTGAAAAAATTATACTTTTTGGCTTTGTGACTGATACTGAATATCGGCATGAAAACGAGGCAAAAAAAACGCTGACCAATCTTGCACAGTTTGTCTATGACCATGAGATTACAGTTGAAGTTGAATATTAGCAAGATTGGACCAGAAACATGGGTGTTATTGCCCTTTGTTTGTGAAAAAAATATGCAAAAATGGACATTATTCAGGATAGAGACTTCATTTTTCATCCAATCTTCACCAATTGTGCACAGTTTGTCTATGAACATAAGATTACAGATGAAGTCAAATATAAGCATGTTCGGCCCAGAAACACCAGAGTTATTGCCCTTTGTGTGTGGAAAAAAACATCAACAAGTTATCAGTGATTGGCTTGCACACACGATTTTCTATTCAATTATGACCAAACTTACACAGTTTGTGCATGACCATAAAAATTGATTGATAAAATTTGATTTCCAACAGATGCAAACCTTGCATGCAGTTAATTGTACATGCAACATTGATGGCTTCAGAGCCTGCATAAACATCATTTATCATCATTTGACAGAAAATTATGAAAGAAAAAGCAAAACCTGACCTCATATCACAGCCATTGCAATTATCGCATTGCAACTAGTTCTCCAAAACTGTTTGTGAAAAAGACATCAAAATCTACTGTTCCTGCACTTTCCACAATTGTCACTGACTTAATGAAAAAGGGTCAGGTAAGAATATCCAGAAAAAGTATTTATGAACCATTAGCAAAAACACCGCACATCCACTACCCAAGTCGTACTAGCCGATTGCACTAACTGATGTTTTAAACCAAATTGATCCTATCCCCCTTTCCGTATTGTTCAGATACCTTAATTATCAAACCCGGTCACAACAGTATGGTCTTCATCTGTACCAGTTCTCAGGTGAGCTCTTTGGGCCATCATGGCCCTCTTGTTCCAAGTTAGGATTTTTAGCTTTAGATCAAATTTCTCAGTATCTATAAGAGGTACTGACTTGAAATTCAAAATATTTCATGACAGTGATAAACTTATTCTATAAGCAAAAGCCTAAAGTACTATGAAATATGAGAAAGTCGAGCGTCCAGCACCCGTAGGCGGTGCTCTTGTTTAGTTTTATTTAGGCGGCTTGAAGCATTTTTGTGCTCCTTAGTAATATTAGAGGCGTGTCGTGGGAAAACCGGGCTTAATGCATGTGCGTAAAGTGTGGTCCCAGATTAGCCTGTGCAGTCCGCACAGGCTAATCCGGTATGGCACTTTCTTCCTACAGTGGATTTTTGTTTAGAAGAGACTTCCTTGAAACAGAAAATACCATAAAAGCGGAAAGTGTCGTCCCGGATTAGCGTGTGCATAGTGCACAGGCTAATCCGGGATGACACTTTACGCACAGGCATTAAGCCCAGTTTTCCCACGACACGCCTCTAATATTACTATGGAGCACAAAAATGCTTCAAGCCCGCCTAAATAAAACTAAACAAGAGCACCGCCTACGGGTGCTGGACGCTCGACTTTCTCATATTTCATAGTATTTTCAGGCTTGCTTGGCAAAACTGCTGATTGCAATCTGTTTTTGGATATTTCCCACCATTAGTAGTTATGGTAATTGGATGATCAATTTTAGCTCACTTGAGCTATTGGTATAGTGAGACTGTCCTGCGTTGTCCTTCATCCTTAATGCATCAACAATTGGGCGCACGGATGCGATAGGGACTTCACTTTTCATTCAATCTTGACCAAACTTGGAACAGCTTGTGGGTAATTCTACAAAAAATGGCCAAAGGCATATCACTCATGTTAAATGATATCTTAAAGACTTTCTTGCTCACAAACTAACAACAATTTGTGTTGTATTTATTCTATATGATGAATTTTCACAGCATTGGTTCTTGGGTGACCCTCTACCAAATCCCTTGAAATCATTTTGATTTGTTAAAAAACATGGCTGCCAGGGGGCGGGGCAGTTTCCCTTGTATGGCTATATTGAAAACTTTAAAAATCTTCTAGTCTGAAACCACTTTCTGTATTTCAAAATAATTTCACAGAAATGCTCCTTGGTTGATCCTCTACCAAATTCCTTCAAATCATTTTGATAACATTAAAAAACATGGATGCCAGGGGGCGGGGCAGTTATATGGCTATATTGAAACTTAAAATCTTATAGTCTGAAACCACTGGCTGGATTTCAAAATATTTTCACATAAATATTCCTTGGGTGACCCTCTACCAAACTCCTTGAAATCATTTTATTTGTTAAAAAACATGGCCGCCAGGGGGCGGGGCAGTTTTCCTTATATGGCTATATTGAAAACTTAAAAAATCTTCTTGTCTGAAACCGCTGGCTGGATTTCAAAATAATTTCACATAAATGTTCCTTGGGTGACCCTCTATCAATTTAATTGAAATCATTTTGATTTGTTAAAAACCATGGCCGCCAGGGGGCGGGGCAGTTTTCCTTATATGGCTATATTGAAAACTTTTAAAATCTTTTTGTCTGAAACCACTGGCTAAATTTCAAAATAATTTCACATACATGTTCCTTGGAAAACTCCTGGAAATCATTTTGATTCGTTAAATATAATGGCCGCTGCGTGGGTGGGACAGTTTTCCTTATATGGCTATATTGAAATCTTAAACAATGTTTTTGTTAAAAGCCATTTATATGATGCTTTACACTCAGGTGAGCGACCTAGGGCCATCTTGGCCCTCTTGTAGTCATTTTGTGGACATTGTTTCCATGGTAACCGCAGTGAATCCTAGTCCTTAAAACTTAAATGCCATATGGATTATATAAACAAAATCATGTATAATGATTAAAATCATTGGTTGTATTGTTGTGTGCTCAGAAAATCCAAAGCAATTGTCAAATGAACATTACAAAGTCACAGTAAATGGCCTGAATATCATTATCAACTTGTCATTATACCCCAACAGCGAGGGGGGGGGTAGTATATAGTAATGAGCTTGTCGGTCTCTTTGTTTTCATGGTTTCCCGATAAGAAAGGCTTGACATATTCAAATAATTTTTGGTACACATGTGTAATATCATACAACACATGTCAAGTTCGACTTTGGTTACAAACCACTAAATTTTGACAGAGTTATGGCCCCTTTTCGACTTAAATTCCCTAAAAACATGGTTTCTGGACGATAACTCAAGAATGGCTTGACATTCAAATAATTTTGGTACACGTGTACCATCATAAAATACAGGTGAAGTTCTACTTTGGTTACAAACCACTAAATTTTGACAGCTATGGCCCCTTGTTGACTTAATTCCCTTATTGAGGACAATAACTCATGAAAGGCTCCATATATTTAAATTATTTTTGGTACATAGGTGAAACGCCCTAAAATACAGGTCAGGTTCTACTTTGGTTACAAACCACTCAATGTTGACAGAGTTATGGCGGTTATTGAAAATAAATTTTTCCAAATACACTGTTAAACATTCACAAATTAAAGCATTCTCATTGTGTCCATTTCTTTCTAATGGATGCCATAGTTTTGTGACAAGGCCATATTGTGAGGGTATATCCTTCACTCATGTGACAATTCTAGTTAACATTTACTTGTAGTGTAAACATTGTTTTTGAAGATTGATTTAATTTGAACATCGTTCTGTTTTAGATCATGAAGCTGAGGCCTCTGATGTCTATGGGAGCCTCTGGATGGAGTGTAAGTCTCCAGTTACGAAGAAGCGAAGGAGACGTTCAAACTTTGTGGTGAGACTCCCATTAGATGAGGACTATTCATGCTACAGTGACAGACACCATTACAACACAGAGGAGCCCCAAACCCCGTATTCTGATCACCGAAGTCATAATGAAGATGAAAATGATGGTCTGGGTAGCTATTCAAACCATGCTTTTAATAGCACAGATGGTTTTGAAAGCAAGGCTGGTGTAAGACCCAAAGTTGAAAGTTTCACTACAGATATGGATCAAACCAGCAATAGTGGTTACAATGATGGCAGCAATAATGGTGCTGATATGCACAGTGTAGAACTGTCAAATGCTGACAGAGACACTAATACTAGTAATGTTCTAAGTACTAAGAATGTGTCAGAAACTGGTGATGAAAATCTGCTGCCCAGCTTTGGTGTTGTGGATGAAGGTGTGCCGGAGAGTTCGGCAACAACTGAAGATGTTACGACCCCTGAGTCGGAGCGCAATGTATCTATTATCTCAAGGTCTTCCCCTGCCTCTATGTCCCCAGATTTTCCAGTGTCTCCTGATAGATTTGTGGGTGATTTTAATGAAAGCTTTGACTTGGTTGTGGAGCAGAATCAAAGTCTTACCAGAGATAATACTGATGGAAACAGTTGTACTATAAGTAAAAAAGAAAATGATGCCAATCTTCATAATGTTTCGGGTAGGTCCGATTCCAACTCTGATAAAGAAAATAGCAGTATATATGAAAAAGATACTTTAAATGTTACTCCTCAGGACACAGTGTTTGCTGATGATTCTGGTAGCAATAGGTCACCAGGGTTTCTTGAACTTTGTAAAACATTTGCAGGAAAAGTGGTGAATTTTGTGAAAACCAGTCCGTCTTATTTGACAGGTACAATAACGGATTCAACAAACTTGCTTAATGTTGCGGCTGACTCCACTTCTCCCTGTTTGAGTAAAACAAAAGAGGACACAGTTTTGAAGCAGATTGTGACAGGTAGTATTGAACATCCTATGATTCAATCTTTTAACTTGACAGTTTGCAATGTTTCAGAGGATCAGGATACACTCGTTAATAGAACCAATCGAGCAGAAGCTGTTTATGATCGGTGTAGCACAGTTATATCAATCTCTAATGCTTCTTCAATGGAGAATAAACAGAAAGACCACAAGAACTTTGATTCTGAGTGTCGGAGCACTGGAAAGAAGAAAAGGAATTTACTGACTTTCTTTAATGCATTCAATGCTATAAGTAGTGCCTTCAACAGGGAACGCTCCAACAGTGGCAGCAGTTTACTGGAAAAATCTCCAGCAGATCCTGAGATTCAGGAAAAGACTACATTAGAGGAGCCTAAAGAGGTTCCCGTTGTTGACCATGGCAAGGAATTAGACTCTTTAAATGGACAGGCTGATGAAAATCTGTCTTTGCATGAAGCTGAATCTTCATTGAAAACTGCTCAAACTCCTAACCAAAGTACAGACATTAAACCTATTGATCAAAATACTGTACACAAACTTACTGGTAACAAGGAAGAAATCAAGAAAATGGAGGCGGAAACATTGGACCTGATGCTGCCAACAATTACACCTGATGATCCTTTTTCCTTGAAGGAAACCCCTCCAGAAAATGAATCAAATCTGTTTGGAAGCCAAGCCTTAAAACCTACTTCTAAAAGGAAACATAAGCGAAGAGCCTTATCAGTACCACCTGTTGATGCCGTTCTTGAAAATTGTGACTATGTATTTCACCATGAAGTGCCCAAACTGTCAGATTTGTGTGAAAGGAGACTAAAAATCTGTTGTGACGAGTCTGCGTCTGTAGAAGAACATAAAGCAAGAGTTCCCAAGACAAAAAAGACATCACAAAGGAGACGGTCTGGGAGACTTACTAGTATTAAAGAGCTGCCTATCAGTAACGTATCAGTATCAGAAAATACTTGTGCTGAAACAAGCAATGAAAATATTAACGAAAATGCTATAAATATCGGTACTGATGATACAGGAATGTCCGAATTTGGGAAATCAGTCAAGAAAGGTAGAAGGCGAAGATCATTCGGTGTTATAAAAACATTGACAGAGTTAACTGATGATGTTCAAATGAATGTTTGTGGTGCTAGTGAAAGAAATAGTAGCCATGAAAACCAGGATGAGGTGGATGGGTGCTCAGAAGTTTCTGGAGCGAGCCAACATTTGGAAACAGGAATTGCAAAGTTGGATATTTCTGAAAGACCAAGCACGGATCATCAGAAAGCTGTTGATGATGAATCTTCAAAATCGTGTGAAGAGGAATTGTTAAGTATTGATAATTTGGACAATTGTAATGGACACAAGTTGCAGAAACGTCGAGGTAGACCTTCAAAGTCTGACCTTGTTTCACAGACTTCAGGCGAATCTGCATTGGCAAGTATTACCGAAGAAATGTCGCAAGTGGCCATTAACGAAGTGGGTACCTTCGCTCAGAATCCTATTTGTTCGAGCCTGCAAAAGGACAAGATGCTGACCCCGGAAGACATTATATTTCCAGATGATCATCCTGTCCCACGAAAAAAGCGACGAAGATCAGCGACCATGACTCTGAAGACGATAAGCGAAGAAATGGCTAATTCTCCTGCCGGGAACAGTGTCACAGAAAATCAAAGCTCTAAAAGCACTGCGAAAGCAAGTCACAAAAGAAAGCATGCTGAGGTATCTCCTGAACAACTGGAAGTGATATATAAAAACAAGAACTTCGTAAAACCAGAAGAAAAGAAATCCTGGCAAACAATTTATGAAAGTCCACATGTGTCAGGTGAATTGTTTGGGAAAAAACGTCTTCAAAGACATATTGATTTTGAAAAACCTACGATTTTAAAATTGAAGCGAAGGATGCAGAAGGCAGCAAAGAATGGCTGGGATCCCAAAAAGAAGAGAAAAACTGAGCTTAAAGATGAATATGTGAAGGAGAAACTTGAAAAATTCTGGTCTGAACTCGAGGAAAGTTCTGAAACTTCTTTGGAAAACAAGCTAAAGAATATTTTAGAAACACAGTAGATTGTATAATGTAATATGCTTATTTGCTTTGGCATTTGGTTTTACTGATCCTCATTTAATATACCCCGGTAAGTTCTGTTTTATTTTGTTATTTGTAAAGCACGCTGTTAAATAGGAATGTGCATTATTACTTAATAGACATATACATGTATAACTTTTTAAAAGCTTTTTTAATTATGGATGTACATGTTGAACTGTTCATATTCTATCTACTTTGGCAGATGTTTTGTTACATTTCACAGAAATACTTTCTGTTTTAAAGAACCTTTCAAATGGCACATTAAAGACAATGTGCAAAAAAATAGATTGGTGTAAATTTTGCTTTGAGCAAATAATATATTATGCCAAAAAAAAATGTTTAAGGAAGAAAGCCAAAGTTTTCTCCTTTCAAGACAAATACCATTTTTGCTCGGAAGAACAAAAACCCATTCAATTGAGCTTGTTGTTAATTTTAAGGCATTTTCAGGCATGTCTGCAGATGAATAATTAATAAATAACTTCCCTGTTGTATTCAACTGCTTCATCACAGCTTTAAACTGTTCGTGTTTTTTAGCCCCTTGTTTGTACAGAGACTGACAATGTCACCATGGCAAAACACTGATGAGTTGTGTTCGATTCAGATAGACTTCCGTGTTTGCTTCAGTGTTTATGCCATTTTCTTTGGGTTAATGCATTTAATACTGAGAGATATTTCATTTTTCTGCATTTTAGCTCACCTGAGCACAAAGTGCTCATGGTGAGCTTTTGTGATCGCCCGTTGACCCTCATCCATGCGTCCGTCGTCAACTTTTCATTCAAACAGCATCTCCTCCTAAACCACTTGGCAGATTTTCACCAAACTTCACAGGAATGACCCTCTTCCAAAGTTGTTCAAATCATTACGGTCGGCTGCATATGTAGGTCACCAGAGCTAAAAATAGATTTAAAACGTGTAAACTTGAAAAATCTATTAAACTGCAGGGCCCAGAGGTTTCATATTTGGTATGTATCATCCTATAGTGGTCCTCTACAAAGATTGTTCAAATTATGCCCCTGGGGTCAAAACGGGCCATGCCCCAGGGGTCACATGGTTTATATAGAATATATAACAAAATTACTTTAAAAATCTTCTCTGAAACCACAAGTCCCAGAGGTTTCGTATTTGGTATGTAACATCCTATAGTGGTCCTCTACAAAGATTGTTCAAATTATGCCCCTGTGGTCAGAACTGGCCACGCCCCAGGGGTCACATGGTTTATATAGAATATATAGCAAAATGACTTTAAAAATCTTCTCCTCTGAAACTGCAAGGCCCAGAGGTTTCATATTTGACTTCCTTTAGTGGTCCTTTACAAAGTTTGTTCAAATTATGCCCCTGGGGTCAAAACGGGCCACATCCCAGGGGTTACATCGTTTATATAGAATATATAGCAAAATGACTTTTGAAATATTCTCTGAAACCACAAGGCCCATAGGTTTCATATTTGGTATGTAACATCCTTTAGTGGTCCTCTACAAATATTGTTCAATTTATACCCCTGGGGTCAAAACAGGCCAAGCCCCGGGGTCAAATGATTTATATAGACTTAAATATCAAAATGACTTAAAAAATCTCCTCAGAAACCGCAAGGCCCAGAGGTTTCTTATTTTGTATGTAACATCGTATAGTGGCCCTTTTCAAAGACTGTTTCAAATTATGCCCCTGGGGTCAAAACTGGTTACCCCCTTGGGGTCATGTAGTTTATATAGACTTAAGTAGCAAAAAGGGCCCTCTTGTTCCAGCATTAAAACATTAAGTGCATTTAAAGTGTATTTTTCCCTGAAAAATACACTATATCTTAAAAACGTGTATTTTAAGTGTATTTTCTAGTGCATTAATACACTTTTTTGTAAAAAATGCAGGAAAGTTACAGAAAAAATACACCTAGTGTACTGAAAGTGTATTTAATGCGCATTTAACGCAGAAAAATACGGTGCCAATACCACAGCGTTGAATACGCGTTGAATACACTTTTTCAAGAAGGGAATATACAATAAAGAGAATTTCTTAGAAAATACATTTCCATATGATGGTACATATTCAATATATCACGCCAATGTCCTTTTGAATTTTGAATTCTTACTAACTGCTAATAATGATCACAATGATTTACTATACATTGTATCAATACTACGGGGATTTTAATTTTTGGCATTGAAATAATCTTCATTGTTTGTTTACTAAGTAAGACTTCAGTACAAGTTTCACATGTGAGGTTTAATTGTGACTTCCATCTCCGATTTTGTGTTATTGTACCTAAAAACAATGTACTAATAATGTAGTAGTTTTCTGTATCTACATGTATCTGTATTGTGACTTTTGTTCTATTTTTATATTCACGTAATATAAATAAACAAATCCATAACAAGTTTGTGGTTTATTTAACAAATGGCTACATATTTATGTTATGAACAGGATTCGATTTTAGTTGAGGATTATATTTAAGTTACATACATGTACATAGGTTTCTGTTCGTTGATTTCGTACAAATGATGGAAAATAAAATGTTTGCCTTTATTTGGCTCACTGTTACAACATGGGTGAACACTCGCCCGTTGTACAGATTCTGTAGGTTAAAGCAGCAGTCCAGACATATGTTAATAAAAATAAAACTTTGCAGAAATCGTTTCTAATAAACATATTACATATCAAGATCAAAACAAGAGCTGTCAGTGGACAGCGCGCTCAACTATTCGAAGTATTTCAGTTGGTACATATTTTGGATAGTGGAAGGGGCATAAATTTGTTAACATACAAAACTTTTAAGTGAAGACTTATGTAGTTTATTCATTTTTGGAACAGAAACTTTAACCACAAAATCTACGTATAAAGTGTGCATAACTCTGTCAAAATACAAAACAGAGTTATGGGTAATGTTGCCCCTGATACTAGAGTTGATGACAAAGGTTAGTTTGAAGTGAATAACTTATGTAGCGTTTAAGTTACAAAACTTTAACCAGAAAATCAGTGTGAAAAAGGGGCATAACTCTGTCAAAATACAAAAGAGTTATGGGTAATGTTGCCCCTGATTCTAGAGTTGATGACAAAGGTTAGTTCCAAGTTTCAGGTAAATAACTTGCGTAGTTTTGAAGTTACCAAACTTTTGAATATAAAGTTTAAACAGAAAATCTACGTGAAAAGGGGACAGAACTCTGTCAAAATACAAAACAGAGGTATGGGTAATGTTGCTTCTGATACTAGAGTTGATTACAAAGGTTAGTTTCAAGTGAACAGCTTATGTAGTATTGATGTTAGAAAACTTTTGAATATAAACTTTAACCAGAAAATCTTTGTGAAAAGGGGGCAAAACTCTGTCAAAATACAAAAAGAGTTATGTGGAATGTTTCCCCTGATACTGGAGTTGATGACAAAGGTTAGTTCCAAGTGAATAACTTATGTCGTTTTGAAGTTACACAACTTTTTAATATAACTAACAGAAAATCTAAGTGAAAAAGGGGCATAACTCTGTCAAAATACAAAACATAGTTATGGGGAAGTTGCCCCTGATACTGGAGCTGATGACAAAGTTATATTCCAAGTTTCAAGTGAATAACTTATGTAGTTTTGAAGTCCTGGCAAAAAGTCCTGGAAATCCTGGCAAAAAGTATATGTTGGCGCAAAAGTGCACGTACTGACCATGTTTGCACTAAGAATTATGCTTTCAAAAACTCACAAAATAATTAATTGAATTAAATAATCACGTTGATGCTAAACATTAAACATACCTTGTCAAAAGACATTAATGTTATAACACATACTTTTTGCGCCAAGCAGATGTAAGTAATGTCATGCGGTATAAATTACAAAACACTTCGCACGTAAATAACCGAGTACCCAGTATGGAACCCAGATTCCAAGACTAAACACAAAAGTTTGAAATGGTGCACGAAAAGCTGCACGGTACACTACCAACCGCTACCACAACACCAGCAGCGTGACCGCCATGCTTGACCATCTGGAGTGGGAGTCCCTGGAAGCTAGAAGAACGAAGGCACAGCTCACGTTGTTCTTCAAGATTGTTAACAATCTCGTTGACATCCAAGCCGACTATCTCCATACTCCATCAACTACCACCACATAATCAAACCATTCCAAGAAATTTTGCCAATTATCAATAAAGACTGCCTACTACAAGAACTTTTTTCCCCAAGAACTATCACTTCATGGAATCGGCTACTTGCTACCAGTGCAGAGGCCTCCGACTTTGTATCCTTCAAACGGAGGCTATCCACTCTCTCCATGTAAATTTTAAGGGTTTAGCTGTAAGTAGACCATCGTGAAATCCTGGGGCTGTACCGGCAGTGGCTACCATAACCGGATGAGGCAGGCGAAATGCAGCTATCCAACTCCCTAACCCCTTTTTTCCATAAGATCTAATCAGTAACCACCCATCACGTCATAGTCAGGTGTGAGTGCGCTGATGTATCCTGTAGATTATTATGTTATAATAAATACATATAAACTAATTGGTCATTATATGTATGTAGAATTGGTACGTATCAATTATAGCTTAATAGTTGCCGGCGAGTATACTGGGCAAAAATTATAGTGATGCGTAACCACGAATAGCAAAGTTACTGCCCTTTTTACCAAGAAGGACATGATTCGTAATCATGTGCAACTGACAAAATGGACAAGTTTGTGGTCAGAAAACGAAAACACGACAGTGGCAGTGAAAAGAACGACAAGAAAGCAAAATTACAATTGAGTGATCTTATTCCAGGACTTTGTCCACTGAACGTTAGTTCGTTAGTAAATGAAAGTCCAGAGTGGCGGGCGATACGGGGAGAAAACTTGAACTGTGATTATTGTTTGTTATTTGATAAGAGGAATGCAGACAGAATGCTGGACGAGTGTGAAAGATGTTTATCATACAACGAAGGCCATCTTGCTAAAGTTCAGATTTATGGAAAGTGGCATGACATTCCACGAAAACAGGTAATAGTCTTTATCAGTCTATAAGTATTTTGTGAAAATATATATAAGGCATGTCGTGGGAAATGCATGTGCCAAGACTTCTTGGAAACAGAAAATACCATAATCATATTGTATTCATGACAAAGACTCCTAGTCCTAGTCTTAATAATAAACAATTTGTTTCCCTTTTTTGCTTCGAACGACAGATTTTCTAAAAAATTTGAAAAAACGTGTCAATGTATACTAAAACTAAAACAGTCTTAAAAAACAGGGGTCACCGGCCTTGTTCCAGAAATATTGGGGTTAAATACGGAACATGTCAAACCCCTTTTTAGCTCACCTGAGCACTTCTAGGGGACCGCCCGTCGTCCGTATGCCGTCGACAATTTGGACCGTTATTGCGAGAAAGACTACATTTTTTATTCAGTCTTGACCTAACTTGCACAGTTTGTGTTAGACCATAAAATCTCAGATGGGGTTATTATTGGGTCAGATTACACCAGTAACACCAGAGTTATTGCCCCTTTTTCATACAAAAAAAGTGCAAAAATGTCTTTCCAACATATAGACTTTTTTTTCCATCCAATCTTTACTAAACTTTCACAGTTTGTGTATAACCATCAGATCTCAGCAGACGCTAAAAATGGGCCTGATTTTGTTTTAAACACCAGAGTTATTGCCCTTTTTTTATTTAAATAAATATAAATTGCCGGGCCTGCTAGCTCAGGTGGTAGAGCGCTAGACAACAAATCCGAGGATCACGGGTTCGATTCCCAGCCCGGCCGCATAACTTGTGTGGGGATTGGTCATGAAATTATTTCTATGGCCATTCTCCCCCTATCTCTGATTCAAGTAGGGCAGTTGTCAGTTACAGGCATAAGTATGTGCACTTATTACTGGTAAACCAGCTTACCCAGGACAGTGTGAGTAGGTTAACTGACCGCCGTTATATGACTGAAATACTGTTCAATGCGGTGAAAAATCCCAAAACAAGAAATTTTTTAATAAATACACAAAAATGGACATATTCAGGGTAGAGACTTCAGTTTTCATCCAATCTTCACCAATCTTGCACAGTTCGTCTATTACCATGAGATTACAGTTGATGTCGAATATAAGCAAGATCGGACCAGAAACACCGTAGTAATTGCCCTTTGTGTGTGAAAAAAAAAAGCAACAATGGACATTATTCAGGATAGACTTCATTTTTCATCCAATCTTCACCAATCTTGCACAGTTTGTCTTAGTTTAATTCATGAGACGTGCTGCGAATTTAGTGTTACTTTTTATATAGGGCTAAATTCGCTGGAACGTCTCATCGCCGAAAGACCATTTATGTGGTGGAAACCTAAAAGTTTAAATTTTCATTAATTTCCATTATTTGTGAAAATAAAGTTATAAATCAACGTATTTTACTTAAACAACACCTAAACTGCTTAACATGTGCCGAAATTTACCTAGAACATGCGTTTAATTCCGATTTCAACTTGCGAATAAATCTACATTCATGTACAGTCCACCATGTTTAGCTTGTCTTGTTTAACCCTTCAAATATGCTTCAACCAATCGGATGATGAATGATAGAATTGAATGACCAATCGAAATGACGCAATCGTCTCAGTGTAGCAGAATATCGAATAAAGTTTACACAGTGGAGGACAGCGAGATGTGTTGAAAATGCAATAGTGTGTAGGTTTAAATTGGTGTTGCATCCAAAATGGAATTGCTATCGTACAAATATTTATGAAACATTATTGAGGAATAAATTCTCTTTGCAGGTATGTAAATTTTATTAAGAAATATTAATGCTAACCATGCCATTTCAGCGCGTGAAAGTAGCGACGAAAATCCTGTCGCTTCTCTATAGATATATAGGGAGAAATTTCCACCACATAATTGGTCTTTCCCCGGGTAGGCTCCGCCAATATTTCCCATATAAAAAGTAGCTCAATATTGGCACAGGGCCTAACTTGTTATCCTAAGTTTGTCTATGACCATGAGATTAAAATCGAAGTCGAATATAAGCAAAATTGGGCCAGAAACACCAGATTTATTGCTCTTTGTTTGTGAAAATAATATACAAAAATTGACATTATTTAGGATAGAGACTTCATTTTTCATCAAATCGTCACCAGTCATGCACAGTTTGTTTATGAACATAAGACTACAGGTGAAGTCGAATATAAGCAAGATCAGGCCAGAAACACCGAAGTTATTGCCCCTTGTACTTGGAAAAAAACATCATCAAGTTATCAATGATTGGCTTTCACACACGATTTTGTGTTCAATGTTGACCAAACTTACACAGTTTGCGTATGACCATAAAAATTGATTGATAACATTTGCTTTCCAACAGTTGCAAACCTTGCATGCAGTGATTTGTACATGCAACATTGATAGCTTCAGACCATGCATTAACATCATTTATCATGATTGGACGGAAAATTATGAAAGAAAAAAGCAAAACTTGACCTTATAGCACAGCCATCGCAATTATCACATTGCAACTAGTTCTCCAAATTGTCTGTGAAAAAGTCAAAATCTACTGTTTCTGCATTTTCCAGAATTGTCACTGACTTAATGAAAAAGGATCAGGTAAGAATATCGAGAAAATTGATTTGAGAACCATTAACAAAAACGCCGCACATCCACTTCCCAACTCGTACTTTAGTTAGTCCATTGCACTAACCGATGTTTTAAATCAAATTGATCCTATCCCTCTTTGCGTATTGTTCATATACCTTAATTTTCAAACCTGTCGCAACAGTATGGTCTTCATCTGTACCAGTGCTCAGGTGAGCGCTTTGGGCCATCATGGCCCTTTTGTTTATATATGGCTAAATTTGAAGTAAAAAAAAACAAAACAAAATATTGCACAAGTGATATGAAATGAAGCCAATATTTTCCTAAGCCTTCAGTGATGCTAATTTTTGTATAAGGCAAAAAAGTTAAGTATGGCCAGGATTGAGTTCTTTTTTTTTAAATACACACTTTGGTTAAAAAAAAAAAAACTGAAAATTATCCAAAATCTGATGAATATAGATTTCACGGATAGCAATCGTTGCTAAAAAGTTTAGGATCAGGTGGTTTTCGCTTGGTAGGGTCGGGTTGCTCAAAAGACAGATTTGTGGTGCGTCATGGGAAAACCGGACTAAATGCATGTGCGTAAAGTGTCATCCTGGATTAGCCTGTGCAGTCCGCACAGGCTAATCCAGGACGACACTTTCCGCCTAAAGTGGATTTATGGTTAGAAGACACTTCATTGAAAACAGAAAATACCATAAAAGCGGAAAGTGCCGTTCCGGATTAGCCTGTGCAGGCTAATCCGGGACGACACTTTACGCACATGCATTAAGACCGGTTTTCCCACGACAAGCCTCATTTAGTTTTTTTGGCCAAACCATCAGTATTGGATCAAGGGCCCAACTGAAGGCATAAGCACTTGGTGGTTCTTATCTTTTATACACTGTGTTATTGACATGTTCACAAATATCAGCCATACTGACATTAAAAATGATCCAATTAGTTAGCTAGCTTACAAAAAAATATCACATCACAGTACCATGCTTTTGACTTGCCAATGCAATAAATGGACAATATATTATAGTCCTATCAAAGAGGCTGTTGCTTTTTATAAGTTAACTAGTGTCAAAATGCCAGTTTTCCTCGCAGGTTGCCCATGGTGATGAAGGTCTCACCTACAGTTTCTCCAACAACACAGTCCCAGCCAGACCCTGGTCACTATTCCTGTCAGCAATCAGAGACGTGATCAGTCAGAAAACAGGATACAACTTTAACTTTGTCCTCATTAATAGGTTGGTATGATTTATGTTGCTCACAATGTTTATGGTATGCCAGATTTTCACAATATTCAAAAGCTGGCTATTGCTGGATACATTCCTTTTGGAATGAAATCGCTGAAACTATGAGAAGATTCAGTACCAAAAGGAGAACATTTAATTTTCTGTGAATACACACCTATCATTCATAAGCAATAAACTATTTTTATCCCCCGGCATCTTGATTCGGAAGGCATATAGTGACTGTCCACTCCGTCCGTCCGTGACAAGGTTAAGTAGATTTTACCGTTTCGTCTAGCACCAACACCTCTTACAACAACTCTTGGATACTTACACATTTGTTGCTTATGACCATTCCCTATCCACCCATATCACCCAACCTCACCTTGACCTTTACCTAATTTGCACTTTGAATAAAATTCAAATGGGCTGTTTATTGGTTAACTAGATTTTACTGTTTTGTCTAGCACCAACACCGCTTACTACAACACTTGGATACTAGTTTTTAACAGTTGTTAGTTATGATCGTTCCCAATCCACCCATATCACCCAACCTCACTTTGACCTTGACCTAATTTGGAGTTAGAATAATTCAAAAGGGCTATTTCTTGGTTAACTAGATTTTACCGTTTCATCTAGCACCAGCACCACTGACCACAACAATTGGATACTTACACAGTTGTTGCTTATGACCATTCCCAACCCACCCGTATCACACAACCATACTTTGACCTTGACCTAATTAGGACTTTGAATAATTCAAATGGGCTGTCCAGTGTCTTGTTCAAGAACCATTTAACCACATTTGATCAAATTAGCTATGACATTTGGTGGAGATGTACATATTGTCAAGATGTTCTGCTACAGTTGTATTTCTGGTATTAATGTTTTGTGTGGTTACGCATCTCTTGGAAATGGAAAACAATGTTAAAGGCCCTTTATCTAATATACAGCTGAATTTTGTTATCTCGAAGTTCAGAACTCACTGAAGTCGAAATTCCAGAAATGTCCAAGTGGAAAATAATTCCTGACTTTCTCCCTTGTGATTGCTAATGGGGTTTGGTGGTCCAGGTCACTGTTACTAAAAATAGAAAAACAGTTTCAGCTCAATAACTTAAGAACGCATTGAGATATTTTAATGAAACTTTATACATAGATACCTTATATTGAGACCTCGGTTGGGATTGCATATGGGATGGATGTGATCAAGGTCAAGGTCACTGATACTAAAAATAGAAAAACAGTTTCCGCTCAATAACTTGAGAACCCTTTTAGATATTTTAATGAAACTTAATACATAGATTCCATATATCAAGACCTCGCTTGGGAGTGCATATGGGGTGGGTGGGGTCAAGGTCAAGGTCACTGTTACTAAAAATAGAGAAACAGTTTATGCTCAGTAACTTAAAAAAACACATTGAGATATTTCAATGAAACTTAATATATACATTCCTTATATCGAGACCTCGCTTAGGATTGCGTATGGGGTGGGTGGGGTCAAGGTCACTGTTACTAAAACTAGAAAAAAACGGTTCAGCTCAATAACTTGAGAACGCATTGGAATATTTTAATGAAGCTTAATAAACATATCTTATATCAAGACCTCACTTGGGTTTGCTTATTGAATGGGTGGGATCAAGGTCAAGGTCACTGTTATTAAGAATAGAAAAACGGTTTACGCTCAATAACGTGAGAACGCATTAAGATATTTTAATGAAACTTCATAATTAGATACCTTATATCGAGACCTGGCCTTGGATTACTTATGGGGTGGGTGGGGTCAAGGTCACTGTTAGTAAAAATAGAACAAGAGGGCCACGATGGCCCTTGGTCGTTCACCTGAGTCTAAGGCATCATAATGGCTTATAACAAGAGGGCCAAATGGCACTAAACCACTGACCTGAGTATAAAGATCCGGGCCTTGCAGTTTGAGGACAAGATTTGTACAGTCTATATTTACCCACAGGGCATGGCCACTTTCTACTCCAGGGGCATAATTTCAACAATATTTGTAGAGGACCACAATACAATTTTCATGCCAAATATAAAACCTATGGGAAATGCAGTTTCAGAGGAAGAGATTTTCAAAGCCCACTTTCCATATAAGTCTATAGAAACCATGTGACCCCAGGGTGTGGCTTCTTTTTACTCCAGGGGCATCACTTGAAAAATATTTGAAGAGGACCACTACACAGTGTTACATACAAAATATGAAACCTCTGGGGCTAGCAGTTTCAGAGAAGGTTTGTAAAGTCCACTTGCCATGTAAGTCTATACAAACCATTTGACTCCCGGAACGTGACTAGGTTTGACCCCAGTGGCATAACTTGAACAATCTTTGTAGAAGACCAATATAAGATGTTACATACCAATTACAGAACCTCTGGGCCTTAAAGTTTCAGAGGAGATTTTTAGTCATTTTGCTATTTAAGTCTATATTAACCATGTGATCCCTGGGGCATGGCCACTTGGCCACTTTTTACCCTAGTGGCATTATTTGAACATTCTTTGTAGAGGACCGCTATACAATGTCACATACCAAATATGAAACCTCTGGGCCTTGCAGTTTCAGAGAAGATTTTTAAAGTCCACTTGCCATATAAGTCTAAAGAAACCATGTGACCCCCAGTACATGAACATGGTTACCTCCCAGCATCGTTTTATCGCCATGACATCGCTCATTCACTTGACATCAACGAATGATGTTGAGTTACGTTCCGTTGTCAAATTTTTCGTTGTTCTCAAACGATCTTCGGCGGAAACATATAAACATATAAAAAACTCGGCTCATTACCAAAGTGTGGAAACACATGTGTGTACATATGGCATGCGCCATTTAGGGACGGTAGAAACCCTCCCTACAGTCCAGACTTAGCTCCGATGGACTTCCGTTTATATCCAGACCTTAGGAATTAACTGAGAAGACAACGCTTTGAAACATGAATTACTCAACAAATCGAGAGATATTATTTCATCAATCACTAAGGATTGGTTCAAGGTCAAATTTGAACAGTTGGTAAACAGACATTGAAAGTGTGTGGCTACAGGTGGTGACTTAGTCAAGAAAGGGAACCGCACTCTTTAATTTGATGTTTAGGTGACGTTAAATTGACGTCGGTGTGCTTCAAGTACTACACAGTACTTTTGTTCAATGTTCCATAAAAAATTAACTGTTATGTGTATCACAATAATTTTTGGTCTGGAAGTCAGTCATAAGTAAACGTATCGCAAGATGTATTTTGTTTTTCGATAAATCACCTAACGTAGAAGAAATAGAGTAATTCCGCGAAGTTATAAAACAGCCTTCGTATAATGGTTTTCTACAAAGATTGTGCAAATAATGCCCCAGGGGTCAAAACTGGCCACACCTAGTCGGTCACATGGTTTATTTGGACTTGAATAGCAAAATGACTTTAAAAATCTGCTCCTCTGAAACCGCTAGGCCCAGAGGTTTCATATTTGGTATGTAACATTGTATAGTGGTCATCTATAAAGATTGTTTCAATGATGCCCCTGGGGTCAAAACTGGCGACACCCTGGGACTCACATGGTTTATATAGACTTAAATAGCAAAATGACTTTAAAAATCTTCTCTGAAACTTCAAGGCCTAGAGGTTTCTTATTTGGTATGTAACATTGTATAGTGGTCCTGTACAAAGATTGTTCAAATGATGCCCCTGGGGTAAAAACTGGGCACACCCCGGGGATCACATGGTTTATATAGACTTAAATAGCAAAATGACTTTAAAAATCTTCTCGGAGACCGCAAGACCCAGAGATTTCATATTTCGTATGTAATATTGTATAGTGGTCCTCTACAAAGATTGTTCAAATGATGCCCCTGGGGTCAAAACTGCCCGCACTCCGTGGCTCACATGGTTTATATAGACTTAAATAGCAAAATGACTTGAAAAATCTTCTCCTCTGAAACCGCAAGGCCCAGTGGTTAAATATTTGGTATGTAATATTGTATAGTGGTCCTCTACAAATATTGTTCAAATTATCCCCTGGGGTAGAAAGTGGCCATGCCCAGTGGGTCACATGGTTTATATAGACTATACAAATCTCTCTTGAAACTGCAAGACCCAGATCTTTATACTCAGGTAAGTGCTTTAGTGCCATTTGGCCCTCTTGTATAAGCCATTATGATGCCTTTAACTCAGGTGAGCGACCTAGTGCCATCTTGACCCTCTTGTTATTAACATATTTCTGGACTGCTGCTATAATTAATCAGAATGTATTCTGTTGTTATTCTTACGGAATATTTTCTATTTAGTTTCACATAACTTGTGTGGGGATTGGTCTTGAAATTATTTCTACGACCATTCTCCCCCTACCTCTGGTTCAAGTAGGGCAGTTGTCAGTTACTGGCATAAGTATGTGCACTTAGTACTGGTAAACCGCTTAAATCGGCTAAGCTTGCCCAGGAAAAGTGTGAGTAGGTTAACTGACTGACGTGATATGACTGAAATACTGTTAAAAACAGCAAAAAATGCTAACAAACAAAAAACAAACAAGATCATCTTTATTTATTTACAAACAACAACACACATTACTAAAACGTCTAGCGGATTTCCTCCAATATCTTTTTGCCATGTCTATTCATCACCAGATATTTTAAATTTGATTTGAGGTTAAGTTACTTTAAAGCAATTAACATTTGCTTATAAAATTGCTTTACCATTATAAAGATGTCAAATTTGTAAGTTTAAAACAATTTTCTTTCAAAAACAACATTTTATACTAACATATCAGGACTTTAATGTCTTGATTTTATTTATAGGTATAAAGACGGCAAAGATCACATTGGGGAGCATCGAGACGACGAGAAAGACCTTGTGTCGGGTCATCCTATAGCCTCGTTGTCACTCGGGCAGCCAAGGGACTTTGTCTTTAAGCACGCCGACGCTAGAGGAAAGAATGCCACACGTTCCATTGAGCCCGTGAGGATACTGCTGGAGCACGGGAGTCTGCTGATGATGAAGCACCCTACAAACGTGTACTGGTATCATTCCCTGCCGCAGAGGAAGAAGTTGACCAATGTGAGAATAAATATGACATTCCGGATGATGGTAGTGAAAGGTGGGAAAGGATAGTTGGCTGATTGTGAACTGTGAGTTAGTGAAACAGTTGGATAAAAACTATTTTAAATGAAACTGAATGTCCAAGACAAACAATCTTTTTCATATTGGATGTACATTTTGATAAACCAATACTATTTCCACACATTTTTATGCCCCCAGCATCTTGATGCAGGAGACATAGAGTGATCGTCCTGTCCGTCCTTCCGTCCGTGACAAGGTTAAGTAGATTTTACCGTTTCGTCTAGCACCAACACCGCTTACTACAACACTTGGATACTTACACAGTTGTTGCTTATGACCATTCCCTATCCACTCATATCACCCAACCTCACTTTGACCTTGACCTATTTGCAATTAGAATAATTCAAATGGGCTGTTTCTTGGTTAATTAGATTTTACAATTTCATCTAGCACCAACACCGCTTGCTACAACACTTGGATACTTACACAGTTGTTGCTCAACTTCACTTTGAACTTGACCTAATTTGGACTAAGAAATGGGCTACCCAGCACCAACTGGGGACATGTGTGTTTATCAAACACAGAATCTTGTTTACTATTTCTACTTATTTGATAAACATGTCTTGTTATTGGTGATGCAGTTTAATAATCATTCTATTGTTATTGGTTCTAAAAGTTGATAAACAGTTAACAGTTTACTTTTAACGTGAAAAATTGGCTACACATTCTTTTGGTGTGGCAATTTGAGCAACATTTTATGGTAACTTGTATATCACTTTTACAAACACCCTATTGATATTAGTTCATCAGTCGGATGTATTATTAATCGTGCAGTTTGTTGCAATTCGGGCCCATTGTCAAGAAGGCTACTTATATTTTAATTAATTTAAAATCACATTGGAAGCAAGTATTATGCCCATATTTGACCCTTTTTTTTACGTCTAAGTGTGACCTTGAACTTTGAGCTAGAGACAGAGGTGTTGCACATGACACACCGTCTCTACGAGGTGAACATTTGTTGCAAGTAATTTTAAAATTCCCTGATGAAGGATGAATAAACAGTCCGGACAAGCTGTATTATGCTCATATTTGACCTCTAATTGTGACCTTGACCTTTGAGCTAGGGACATTGTTCTTTTGTGCAACAAGCTATTTCCACATGGTGAACATATGTGGCCAGTTATTTTAAAATTCCCTGATGAATGATGGAGTTACAGTCCGGACAAGTTGTATTTTGCCATATTTGACCTCTAAGTGTGACGTTGAACTTTGAGCTAGGGACACAGGTCTTGCCATCAACTAGCCGTCTTTACATGGTGAACATTCGTGGCAAGTTATTTTAAAATTCCCTGATGAATGATGAAGTTAAAGTCCGGAAAAGATCAGATGCACGCACGGACATACGGACACACTCACGCACATACACTGAACCGCCATTATAACAACTAAGTCGAGCTGATTGCAAGTGGGCTCAACAAACACTGTTCTTAATGTTAGAATTTATAAAACAAACTTTTAATTTAAATTCTAACGCGGCACGAGGCTAGTTTTCCAAAGATAAAGAAGGAAATCAAGTGTGGGTTATTCTGCAACAAATCATGGGCGGAAAATAGTTCCGTAAATTTGAAGAAATTGTTCTATGAAATGCACGCGCTTAAACGTGCGATAACAAAATTGTGACAAACAACTAATTTCTGCATTATGTAGCGCAATTAAACCACATGTTCGCTGTATTTAAGTATGACATTGATTCTTTGATTTTTATCAATGAAACTGACGTCATTTGCTCAATGTTTATCAGTGAAGCTGACGTCATATTGCATTGTTATGATTTATTGACGTCACTGAAACGCACGCCTTAATGTAATTCGCGGAAAATGGGCGGAGTATAGATAAATATAGTTCTGATTCATAACCTTTAACAATACAGATGCGATATATAAAAGATCGTTTACAATTAAAATAATTGACGGGTAAGCGTTGGTTATTGACGTAATAACAAACGGTTTGTAGTTATGATGCTATCGCCCGCCTGGTTTAATTCCTACACATCGGAACTCCAAACCGTTGGTTATTACCACAATAGCCAACGCTATCCCGCCATTTATTTCTTAAATAAAATTGATAATATAGTGTTAAAGGGGCGTATCGACGGCAGATCGACAAGATCATTTGCAAAAAAAAAAGTTCATTTAAAGATAATAAATATTGCAGCATTGTTACATATGATAACCTTTTATCTTTAAACGAGTCCAAGGTTACACTTAAAGGTCAAAGATTAGAATT
Source organism: Congeria kusceri (assembly GCA_027627225.1). Taxonomy (NCBI): domain Eukaryota; kingdom Metazoa; phylum Mollusca; class Bivalvia; order Myida; family Dreissenidae; genus Congeria; species Congeria kusceri. The sequence goes on along the minus strand of CM051027.1, from coordinate 4,775,785 downwards.
AACTTTTTGACGAAGTATCATTTTTGCTAACATGTAAGGAATGTAATAACTTGCTGCGAATGCAGATCATTAAGAGGCAGTGTGTCAATCACAACAAACAGCTCTGTTCCTGAAGATATTTATTTTCACATTGTGTCGTCTTCCTCTGACAAGCATATGCTACGGAAGCATATGTCACATCCTGATTAGATGATTTAATCAATATATAATTGCTTCTATAAAATATATTCGAGAAAAGGTGGAAATATGTCTTCTTTTAATAAGTGTCTATAAATGTGGGATATACCGTCATTAACAACTTTAATTTTAAATTCTTCTATTCTTTTACACCATTAATAAGCCTGCAAATTCCATGTACCAGAATAAATATTTGGCCACCAATGTGTTCACAGATTAGCAGACAGTTAATTTTCTTACTTTTTGTTGTTACACAGTACAGAAAGGACTGAATAATCACAACAAAATTATTTTCCTGCTCATACATATTTAATAACAAGTAATATACATATAGAATGTAATTAATCATTTGATACCGAGGTGATAAATAAAGAGATCAGCCGACAATAAGAAATGAGGCGTGTCGTGGGAAAACTGGTCTTAATGTATGTGCGTTAAGTGTCGTCCCGGATTAGCAGTCCGCACAGGCTAATCCAGGACGACACTTTCCGCTTTTATGGTATTTTCTGTTTCAAGGAAGTATATTCTAAACATTAATCCACTGGACTGCACAGGCTAATCCGGGACGACACTTTACGCACATGCATTAAGGCCGGTTTTCTCACGACGCACTTCATTAATGAACTAATGAATGTGCAAAGCATAGTACATTATGTTTTTACAAGTGTCCACATCATAATTATATATCTGCTAAATACCGTCAATATGCCCCTTTAATCTTTGCTTTATGTGTATCACGTCAATGTGTCCACTTTACACATAATCAGGTTGTCCCATTGTTACGTTACTAAATATAAATGTGGCATGTCTTGGGAAAACCGGGTTTCATGATTGTGTGTTAAGTTTCATCCCGGAATAGCCTGTGCAATCTCTTCAGTGTCATTGAATATTCTCAATAATATGTGCAATTTTTTAAAAGATATTCAACACCCCTTTTTGAACAAGGTCAAAGGGACAGAAGGGTGCAGCACCTTGCTATTTTGCTGAGTTTCCCTATCTTTTTTCTAGGTATATCCCAATATAAAGTATGAAGTAATTCACTATGAAGCCTATATATACAAGTTACAATACTCCATTTCATATCACAATAAAATTTCATCAAATTTCAAGGCAATAAGTGGAAACCAAAATTCCTGTTTACACAATGACATACTCAAATCTAATTACAAGCTACATGTACTTATCTTTGTTTATGCAAAACACAGTAACAAAACAACAACATTATGCATACTTAAGTGAACAACATACTAATCCAATAGCAGAAAAGCAAGTTTTTTTTTAAACAAGTGCATGTCCATTATGGTGGGATTTGGGATGCTGAAGTATAACTGAGGCACGTCATGGGAAAACTGGACTTAATACAGGCTAATACAGGATGGCACTTTCCGCCTACAGTGGATTTATGTTTATAAGAGACTTTCTTGAATCAGAAAATACCATAAAAGCGGAAAGTGTCGTCCCGGATTAGCCTGTTCGGGCTGCACAGGCTGATCCGGGACGATACTTTACGCACATGCATTAAGTCAGGTTTTCCCACGACACGCCTCAATTAAGGAATTAAGTTAATAAAATTAATGTGAACTGATATTCAAACGTGAAACACTGATGTATTGAGCAAAGGTGTTAACGAAACAAAGATGTGTTAAATCAAGACTTGCAACATTATTCATGGAAAAATGAAAACGAACATGGCAATTGTCACTTTACAAATAGTGCATATACTGGCACAAAATAAATGGGGAATGAAGTCACATTATTGTAGTACTAATATTATGATTACAAAATATTTTAAAGAAATTACCCCAGCTAAATATACAAATTTAACGTGTTCAAGTACTTAATTATCAAACATGATATGTCATATAAATTAGCATACAAGCCTTATGTAATTAAGCGTCACATAAAAGACACATATAATAATGAATGTGCTGCAAGTGTCATAATTATTTAAATAGGATATGATACTATTTTTAAGATTAAAAAGACTAGTAAACGGAATGTTGCATACACATACAACGCAGGGTTTCTAAAAGTATAAAACAATATTAAAAACTATGAAGTCGTAGAAGTTAACAAAGCAATGACAAATCATCGGAAATGTTTCACAGATAGAAATGAAGTGTGTAGTTCAATAAACGCAATACTGCTGCTCGATATAAACTAGAACTCCCCGAGTCATGTGTGTTGCCTGTTGGAACATAACTCAAGTATGATAAGAGCAATTATGCCAAAACCAAACTTAACCTTCCTTTTATGCCTACTAATTCTTCCTTACAGTTTCATAATGATTGCACAAACTAAAGGCGATGCTGTCACCGCCAAAGTAACCCCTATATGTTGCCTTTTGAGACGACACAAAAAGTACTTTGTAGCATTTGTCAGCTTAATAATAACAAGCTTTCTGTGTGCATCATCCTAAACATATACAATTAATTGTTTATTGCAGACCTTTTACATATTAATAAACTCTAGGGTTTCCACTTTTATTTGTTTTAAACTACAAAATAAATTACAAATGAGGCGTGTTGTGCAAAAAACTGGGCTTAATGCATGTGCGTAAAGTGTCTTCCCAGATTAGCGTATGCAGTCCGCACAGGCTAATCCGTCTACAGTGGATTTATGTTTAGAAGAGACTTCCTTGAAACAGAAAATACCACAAAAGCATAAAGTGCTGTCCCTGATTAGCCAGGCTGATCCGGGACAACACTTTACGCATATGCATTCTACCCGGTTTTCCCACGACGCGCCTCAAATGTGTTTTCACTGGCCCTAGAGCCAACTTGATAGTATTTACAAAATATTTATTTAGTTGTTTTACTTAACACTAATACAGTAATATGTAAGTAGGATATAATGCAATTTTTATGATTAAGAAGACTAGGATTCCTTTTTTCCGAAATGCATTGGCGTACAATAAATTGTACTGGCTTGTGACCATTGGAATCGTGCTAACTTCTGCACCACATGACAGAAACTATTCAACCTATAACTGGCATGAGGAAAATGCTGCAATTCACTACGAGGTATTGTTTATATATAGTTTATAGCTAAGTTGATGCTAAATCCTTAAATAACTAGACATGTGTCCGTAGGACACGGATGCCCCCACATTCTGCTGCTTGTCACAAAACTCATCTGATGTCGGAAAAAATGCACCAAAATACTCCGGTGCACAAGTTCACATGCTGATGAATATTTGTTTCAATTGGGTTAGCGGGACGATGTACAATAATATATTAAATTTTATTCAGTTTAAAATAAACACATACAACAAAGCTATGTCATCTGTCTTTTTACACCCAACATTATGATTTCTTCCTGACATTGCATGACGATGATCTGAAAATTGAACTATAGGCCTTTCCCAAAACTAGGTGAGCTCCCTTGGAAATTACCTCCCGTTATTGCTACTTCACATCCCCCATATTTGAAACCTGACTTCCGGCGACACTTTCCCTAGCTTGCCATATAAAGTATTATAGATCTAAGACCAAGCGGCTTTCAAAACTTGTAATGGAAATTTTTAGAACCATTTGTTTTTTATTAAATATTACAAAAATCTCATAGAGGATATGTTACAAAAATGAATTATTCTAACTAAATGTAGTATCGTTTTAAACTCATTACTAAGGCCACATGTCCGTATGCCAGGTATCCGGAAAAAAATGTAGTCTCATTGACTCGTCTTAAACGGTTGTTTTCCATACATAAATACCACTTAATGAACACATGTTCTCTCAATGGATACTTAGGCTTAAAAAAAATATGTTCGTTTCAGGTAACCCGACCTACCCTAAAAAAATATCCCCACCCTAGAACATTTTATTGGGTTTGTTAGATTGATTTTTGTTTTATTTACCTTTTTCAATAATTAAATGTGTTTTGGATAAATACGTGTTTTGTTTTGATAGCATCCATTTATAAACAATGTTTAAGGGTATTACTGATATGTTTTGAATATTTATTCAGTTTTAGAATCTTCGTTGAAAAAAAAAAAAAATTCCCAACCTACCTACCCTAATTTTTTTGGGCATGTTACCTGAAACAAACATATTTTTTTTACGCCCTAGTTATCTGTCTAAAGAGGGGGTCATAAAATACCAAAGCCACAAACAGCGGGGATCTTATCAAATTGCCCTTAGAACAATACCGCTAATCTGTGCAATTGCGTAATGCATTGATGATTAAGATCTACATGCAGATACTACTAACATGTCACACTATGTCTCCATTGTTTGCGTCTCAAATTACAGTTTATCTCACATTTTCAAATGTTGTTGTCTCCGTTGTTGTTCTTTGCCTATCACCCTATGAAATTTCGCCACCTTATTGAACAGAACAGAACATAATTAAAAGCATTAAACACTTTTTTGAATTAATAAACTGGTTTAAATTGAAGAGTGAAATAATATAGTACAGCATTTAATTTTCAATTCTGGAAGAACATTTAAGAGCTTATCGTGTTTTGTTTTTCTAAAACATACGGGAATTGGCTGCTGCGAGAATAAAATGTTGTTTGTTTACCAAGTATCCGACAGAAATGAAGAAATAATCTCAGAGTTATATACATGAAGGAAAACTAAATACTTGATCAAACAGACTCAACAAGCATAAAATATTTATTCTAACGTATATTACTCTCTTCTGTTGGTTTAGTTAATGACTTACTCTGAATTGTGTAAACCTTTTTCAAAATGTGTATATCTATGTCTGTTTTATTATAGATACTCGCCCTATTATGTATATAATTATCACAACATACATGTATCTATTTCCTGGTGACATATAGCCCCATAGGGTCGGGTGTTATTTGTTTTGTTGATTATATGAAGTTATCATGAACATTGTTTAAACACATCACACAATAATAAACAAATTACTTAATTAATCTCTTTAATACAACATCAATTATAACATATGAGCGACATCATATGTAGTTATTGTAATATTGTGTTAACAGTAATTAAAAGGATAGTAGTTTTGTTACATTATATTTCAAGATTAAAGCGAAGCATTTTCAAGCACCGTATAATATTTAGCACACAAGAATATCTGCAACGAAAATAGCTTTAGAGTTAAACACAAATGTGTATGGAATTCAAATAAGAAGTTGCTGTCAAAAACTTCGGAATTACGCTAAAACTTTCTGCGATGATACCTTATTTTCGTAATTTTAGTCGCCAGAAGCATGTTAGCAAAATCATTTTACTAAAACAGCTTCATTTATTTATTTTATTCAATAATGCAAATTTAATACAGGATGAAGGCATAGGTTGTTTAGATACTGAAATCGCTATTTTTGTGTTTTATTGCATAATAACCGTTAAACGTACTGTGTACAGTTTGTTTGTCAAAGAGTAGACAATATTGTTAAAAATCAAAATAATAATTTAATTAAATTGAGAAATGAAGTAAATGATATATATATATAACACAATTTTAAGATTGAAAATAAAATATATTGCATGTTTTTCGGTAAATATCAATACGCTTATCCCGCCTTATAATCTAAATCAATAAAAGTCGCCGGAAGTGAACAGGGGACATCACTAGTTATTACGCAAGGGAACTATCCTAGTTTTGGGAAAGGCCTATATGATGCTATGTCTTTAAAGCTTTTTATACAAAGACGAGATGTAGTTGATACTTGTTTTTTGTTTCATTTCATCTTGCCTCAGAAAGTTGCAATTCTGCTGATCTGGTGTGCATCTAGCCATTGAGTAATAAAATGGTAATTAAATTGAATAATATTCTCTTTTATTGCTGTTTAATTTGAATTGCGATGCTATGAGGTTAATTTTTATTTACACTTACATGTTTTGTGAATAATTCTGGGCCAAGTGTGAGGTTCATGCGCACATAAACCGGTTTAAACCCCGAATGCTTTGCATTGACCGTTCCAAGGCGGTGACCCCAGTTTTATTCATGTGTGTTTTGTGTTTATTATGTGTTTTTGTGATGTCGTGTGTATTGTTTTTGGCAATTGGTCACTTGCCATAAATAAAAGACCTCGGGCTGCTAATAAGAGTTCTCTCCTGCTGTCGCAGCTGGAGTTTTGCTTTGTTTATATTTATAAAGTTTCATCAGTCTAGCAGTTCTACGTTTTGAGTTACACACGACACAAGTCCAAAAATGTTAGTTTTTGCTAAAAAAGGGCCATAACTCTGCTGATGTCTGAAAAAACTGCACCAAAATACCCAGGTGAACAAGTTCACTGGCTGACTAGCAATAATACTTTTTGGGTTACACGCGGCGCAAGTCCAAAAATGTCATTTTTTGCTAAAAAAGGGCCATAACCCAGCTGATATCTGAAAACCACTGCACCAAAATACACAGGTGCACAAGTTCACATGCTGATTAATACGGATATTAAGTTTCATCACTCTAGCAATAATACTTTTTGAGTTACACGCGACACAAGTCCACAAATGTCCTTTTTTGCTAAAAAAAGGGCTATAACTCCGCTGATGTCGGAAAAAACTGCACCAAAATACCCATGTGCACAAGCCCCGATGCAGATGAATATGCTTATAAAATTCATCACTCTAGCAGTTATGCACGACACAAAAATCCGACGGACAAACGGATGGACGGAAGGACAAGTGCAAATTTATATGCCCCCCCCCTCTAAAGTGGGGGCATAAAAACTTTCTGCTATGTTGTATTTTCTGCACCTAGGTCGGGAACAGACTGAAACTGTTGAGCTTGCCAAAACTGTGTTATTTCTTCAATTTGTGCACGTAACTCTTCGTGCATCTCTAAGAATGTCTGCACTCTGTGTTCAGGCGCACCGACGCTATTGCACACGCTGTCCCGATCTAAGGAGTCCTCTGTATTGAATGGGTTATGTCTTCTCATCACACTGTGATCATGTGTCATCGTGCAATTTGAGTCTCTTTTCAAATTTCCGGCATTCATAAAAGTGTTTCGATCCTTAACAGCGCCATATAGCAAAGCATTCTGTGAGTTTTCATCTAAATCTCGAAGTTGCGATTTTAACTGTGCTACACAGATTTTTAAGTACTCATAGCTGGCCCCTGATAATGCCTGAAATAAATTGCACCATGTAATTAAAAAGAGAATACACAGAATATCAGAAATATAGATATGTAAGTAACTAACAGTAGTTTAAGCATCTTTTGGAAAAATTAAAATTGCAATCCAGTATAATAATACACAACAAGTGCTCCATCATTGAAGTCATATTGATTACGCAAATGTGAGAGTAAATGATGGTTTATTGTTTATATTAACATATTTGTTAAAATCAAATGTAAAAAGACATCAATCCATTATCCTACACCAATGCGTCAATGGAAAAGATGCATTTAAAAATTAAACTGAAATGTACAAGGCAGTCCAAAGGACAGCTATATGCACCGCAGTGATCCTTCATTAGATTTTAAAGGTGACTTTGAAGTATCACACTTGACCTTAATCAGTTTCATGAAAATTCCTTAAAGGGCATAGGAGATATGGAGCTGACACGAAAATGGAGGCTCAAACATTTGACCTTTAAGTGTGACCTTGACCTTGAGATGGCAAGACTGCTCCATGCCTTCTGCACATCGCCTCAATGTGATAAACATTTGAGCCAAGTTTTATGAAAATCCTTCAAAAGGCATAGGAGATATGGAGCAGACACAACAATGGAGGCTCAAACATTTGACATTCAAGTGTGACATTGACACATTGCCTCAATGTGATAAACATTTGAGGCAAGTTTCATGAAAATCCTTTAAAGGGCACAGGAGATATAGAATGGACATGAAAATACAGGCTCAAACATTCAACCTTCAAGTGTGACCTTGACCTTGAGTTGGCGTGACTAGCTTATGCCTTCTGCACATGGTCTCAATGAGCAAAACATTTGAGCCAAGTTTCATGAAAATCTTCAAGGGTATAGGGGATATGGAGCGGACACGAAAAACGGACACGAAAATGGAGGCTCAAAAATTTAACCTTCAAGTGTGACCTTGACCTTGAGCTGGCGTGAAAGGCCCATGCCTTCTGCACATCGTCTCAATGATCTAACCATTTGAGCCAAGTTTCATGAAAATCCCTCAAAAGGCAAAGGAGATATTGAGCGGACACGAAATGCAGGCTCGAATATTTGACCTTCAAGTGTGACCTTGACCTTGAGCCGGCGTGACTGACTCATGCCTTTTGCACATCGTCTCAATGACCTAAACATTTGACCCAATTTAAAAAAAAATCCTTCAAAGGGTATAGGAGATATGGAGCGGACACGAAAATGTTACGGACAGACGGACGAAGGGCATTCCTATAACCCCCCTCCGTCTTCGCGGCGGGGGATTAATAAACCTGTGTCAAGGTGACCCTGACAAGCCACACCTGATTTTATTTGTTTGTTTGGATTTTTCGCCATGTTTAACAGTATTTAAGTCATATCACTGCGGACAATTAACCTACTCACACTTTACCTGGGCAAGCTTAGACGACCTAAGCGGTTACCAGTACTAAGTGCACATACTTGTGTCAGTAACTGACAACTGCCCTACTTTAATCAGAGGTAGGGGGAGAATGATCGTATAAATAATTTCATGACCAATGCCCACACAAGTTATGTGGCTGGGCTGGGGTTCGAACTCACGATCCCCGGATTGACAGTCCAGCGCTCTACCGAGCTAGCCGGACCCGACTGAGCAACACTTGACGAACATTATTTGTGTGCAGTTGTAGCTCAGACAAATTAACCTAACACTGATCTTTATGCATTAATATTATAAAAATGTAAAACATGTGCACAATCAGTGTTTTTTATGGCCAATTTGGAGCCGAAATTCGGCCCCATTCCCCAGCTAAAAAAGTATATATTTTTTCCCCTATTAACCTTAAAATTCCCCTCAGATTGTAAGCTTTATTGTCAAAAAAACTTGACCAAAATCGGAAACAAAAATTGACTAAGATAGAGGAATTTTCGTAAACAATCCCAGCAATTTTTTTATCACACCAAGTTTGTGCATAATCTAAGTGATCATTTGTAGCAAAACAATTGATTAATGTTTTATAACCAAGTAGAATATAAAAATGGTATAATGCTTTTCTACCCAAAAAATTCCCCTTTTGCCGTAAAATTCCCCGCCTGAAGGGCCCTGCAACCGTTCCCCCAAAGGTGAAACAAAAACAGGCAATAAAAACCGAGCATAAATATAGGAAATAATTCAAGCGCGTGATTATGGTAAAAAGAGTTCATGAGTGTCAGGTAAATGTGTCTATATTATATGTATTATTTTATCAATATTTCTTTGCATCAAACATATTTGGTGAAACACATGGTATCAAATTTAATAACATCTCCTATGCAATGTGGAAAATCAGGAAGAGCAAGTACCGGTATTTATAAAATTTTGTTTGATATTATCCATCTCGTAAAACGATCCCTTAAAGCTTGGATAATATAGACTTGTTTTATTTTCTGTGGTTTAGGTTCCATAGTGTTTCCTGACCTTCATCCATCCCTCCATATCCTCTTGTGTATCTGCACTCATCACGTATGTCCGCAAACTTGAACCAGCGAATCTTATGATGAACTCAAAACCTTCATCATTGTCAGACAGCTCCACTGTGCAGCCTTCAAGTATCACAACGCCTGTAGAAAATAAGTTTCGTTTTAAATTCAGATGCCAAATAAAAAAAATATTAGTATAAAAAGATTATGTAAGTTCAGATCTATGAAAGTCTAAAAAAGTTCATTTTTTGTATCAAGCATTTTTATTTGACATTACCTCGTTATTTAGTTTTTAACAGTACGTTAAAATATGGTAACTCCCACTGTCAACTCGTACCCGAGTCAACCCGTACCCCTTTAGGTCAACTCATTCCATACCATTTCAAATAACATGGAAACGTTTCTATTTATATTCACAATTTCAAATATATTTATATGTATAAAAATGTTAACATGCATTCGCATTTGATTTGCATGGGTACGAGTTGACTAGAAACCAACGAAGTCACATGTCATAATAGATCATAAGATGTATGACAGCATAGTTAAACAATCATTAGAAATTCAATATTGAACACCAAAACTTGCCAATTGGTTCTTTGTCAACCTTTCTCTCGAAGTAGAAAAGCAGATTTCCTTTCAGGACAAACCAACGTTTTTGGTAACTGCGATGGAAATCCCCCTTCTTGTGAAGATATCCCTCTCGTTCTGGTGGCCTGGAACCTGTCTCTGCATATTTAGCCAAGCTTTTATCATTGATCTTCATTGCCTAAACATTCAATACCTTGTCCAAATGCAAAGTTTATAGACACTGGCCAAAATCTGTCATACACTCATATTCATACACCGATAAAGTGAATTTTACGTATTATAATTTAAAAGTATAGTTGCTCCTTTTCCAAAGTACAGCTGTTTAGTATCTTGGCTGAAATACCTGAAGGGATACAAAACACATGTTAGCTTGTATGGCTTGAAGTAGACCTGGGTGTTTACACATTGAAAATAAAATGACTTTCCATAAAAGGTTGGGCTGATCAGTGTAAGTACAGACAGTAGGGTAACTTCGGACAAATGCATTAGTAGATTGACTTTTCAACATGTTTTCATGTTACTTGTTATGGTTTTACCTAATTTAAAAACAGTATCTTTTCAGCAATACTTGTGTAAAAATAGCATGTGACGTAATGCATTGGTTAATGTGAATGGTGTATCATGGCAGCGCCCTATTGATGGTGTCAAAGTTTTCCTGAATTTTAAATATAAAAGAGTGTCCATAGTTTCCCAATGTAATTTGCAATAGCAAAACCAGTACTGTCCGTAGTTTTCCTACCCGAACTTACCCAGTTTTTGGTGGTCTCGTTTCTGAAATAGTTGAAGTACTTTAGTGTACAGATAGCTATATGGAGTAAATGATAAAATCCGAGGAAGACAGGGATTTCCCAATTTCGTCATCATAATACAGGGATATCCTACAGAGCTAGGCGCAACATACAGACAAGGGGAGTCCTTGTAACAACTGTCCGTACTTAACCGGATCAGCCCTAATTTTGTTTGCATAATACAGCGTTTTAAGTTTAACTAACTAAATTGCTTGCTTTATAAACTTGAGTGAGTTGTTTACAAAAGGTAAATTATAATTGGCAAATAATTTATTACCAAAGAAAATCATCCGAAAAACAATAATCCGAATGATATTTCCCTTGTTTTGAAACAGTGTCATTGATCATTTAAAATTAATTTAACAGTCACGAAACACTATTTTATATTTTCAATTGACTCATGAATAAAATGGCTTTCTCAGTAGTGCGAAATGTCGACATTATACGGTACTGTTAGTCAACATCTTGTTGATTGTTACTGGGCCAAAGTTCATATTTTTGACAGATTTCCTCCTATGGTTACATACCACTGAATGATCGTAAAAGGCCAATTCGGTCCAGCAGTGGGGGGAAATTTCCCGAACAGGAAAACTGGGGGTTCCCCTGACCTGCTTATTTTATTACTAATTTAAGCAATTTGTTTCCCAATTGGGAAATAAAATCATGTTTTTCAAGGGGATCAGCCAAACTGGTCGCTGCAAAGAGGTTTTTAAGTGACCTATATGTATTTGGCCTCAAAAGGCTCAGGACATATTGTTCTCAATTTCTACCGTTCAGAATTTTTTTTAATTGTGCCATTTTCAAGAATACTGTTACCAAAGTTTATGGCTTTTACACAAAACAGACAAAATAAATAGTTTCCCGATTTGGAAATTCATGAAGCCATTCGGGAAATATAGTAAACATTTCTCACTACAAGCACTCCAGAGTCCAGAGTGTTTCTAGCAATGTATAGTAAAATATATCGTCAAAACACACAAAGGTACATTGTATGTTATGCAGTCTGTTATATAATAAGAAGAGAATAATACAGTTTAAATATACATTCTTTTTTATTAAGCAGATGCTCCATTTTTGTTGACAGTTTCTATATGGTACGACCAGTTGGTATTTCTTATTAGAAACAAAATTAGGATCATAATAAAAACAACATTCGTAACTAAAAACTGATGTTTATGCTATTATGCGATGAATTTCTTCGTCAATATTCTTACAAAATTTAATTTAACTAAATTTAAATGTAAATTATATTTCTATGAAATCGTAAAACATGTTCTTATTGAATGTGCAATATTTTACTTACCATTTTTGTTCTGAGTGGCGATATATGGATAGCATACTACTAATCTTAAAGTACCATAATATTTCTGGTGCACAGTCAATATATAAAACATAACACTGAGAAAAGGTAATGGATATTGCTACATGCATTTTCGAATGAAGATACTTTCGATGCTAATATCTTATAGCGAGTGCACATATGTGCTATTTTAAGTATATGAACGTGTTAAATGAATACTGCAATCTTAATAAGACTTATTTAGGTATGACATTGTATAATATACTGTTAAGTAATCTTGTATATTCATTAGTTCTGGATCGCTTTTCAAATCTTTTGTACCATACCCGTTGTCATTCGATTAAAAAAAAAATATTGTTTAGTTGTCATAATGGCGTTTTCCAATATTATTTTGTGCGATTGTTTTAGTGTAGTTTAATGACAAAATAACATAAACTTGAGTATGAACTGGACAGGTGGTCAATTCTGGGGGTAACCTGCCTATGCTGGTCAACTGAATCTTGCTTACTTTAAAATGAAAATCATATCAGTAAAATTTAAAGATGCAGAAATGACTATGCAGTCATTACATAATACACAATTGTGTTTCCTAATTATTATGCAATTTTATTGTTATAGTATTGCAATGCATTGAAAAGTATCCAATGTTTTTATCACCCATCACTATTACTTTGCCACGGAAGGTAACATTAAGAAAATTCATTGAGAATGTTCAGTCAACTGTTATGTTAGACAATAATTTGTTTTTGAAAATGCACTTGAAATTTTGATCCATTCTGTTGTTTATGACTAGTATTCAATGAATTCAAGGTATAGTTAGGCAAACAATCAAGGTGACAACATACAATCTTTTATCAATTTTGCATGAAATTTCATTGAAAATGTTGAATCGAACACTACATGTGGAATAGTGGAATACTAATCATTATTATTACAGTGGCGTAGCTTCCTTTAGGCACTATAGGCACGTGCCTATAAATTTTTTCTAGAGATGAAAAATATAAAATCACTAAAAATGTGATCAAATCAAGAGGGGGTGGGGGTGAGGGGTAATCTTTATTGGTTGTGTTAACACTTCATTTTTTAACAATTACACCAATATATTCAATATGTCTCATGAATATAAATACACGCTTATTATATTTTAGTATAAAAAATGGCACTGGGGTTTAACTTTAATTAGTTTTTGTAACCATAGATAAACACCCCTTTTACTAAAAGTCAGTTGTGCCTATTGTGCCTATACATATTGCATACCTAAGCTACGCCCTTATTAGGCACTATAGGCACGTGCCTATACATGTTTTTCCAGAGATAAAAATATATAAACGTCAAAAATACCATAAAACAGGAGGGGATGGGGTTGAGGTGGGAATCTTGTTCGTTGAGTTGACACTTTATTGCTTAACGATTACATCAATATTTACAAAAACATGAATTGCAACACAGGCTTTTTTAAATCGGAGTTTAACTTAAATTAGTTGTTTGTATCCATAGATAAACACCCCTGTCATTAAAAGTCAATTGTGCCTATTGTGCCTATAAATTTTTTATACCCAAGCTACGCACCAGATTAACTGTTACATTCAGATTTATGTTATTGCTTTCATACAGATGAATTTAAAAATAAATCACAGCCTTGTTTGCAGCACAAAAATTACATTATCAACCTACTTATATACATTTTGTTATAGAAAAAATCACAGAAATAGTTCAATCTAACGCTATTGACAACTTTGAATATTACTAACAGCAACCAGTTAAAACAATTAGCTAAAGCTGGAACAGTTGATTAGTAAGATTGATTTTAGTACAAACCTGCCAAAAAGGGCAATCAGCCTGGAATTACAACTCTAATCTTGCCTATAATTATATTCATGTTATACATTTACAATTGTACATGACTGTATAGTATGAATCAAACATATATGCCTGACCAATGATGCATTCAATACAACTGATATTTTGCAACAAAGAGGCAATAACTCTTGTGTAGATGACCAACCTGACCACTAACCTTTAATTGCGAACTGTTGGTAATCCACAATCTCAGCAACTGAATCCGAAAATAAATTCCCATTTTTGCACATGCATTAATTAGATGATAAAAATCAATGAAAATTAATTAACTGACGGATCTGTCCTATTCCATGAGCCATTCGAAAACATAAACACTGGCAAGTTTGGTCAAGACAGGAAGGATGTATTTAAGTATTTATCAAAGATTTCAGGGCATGCATTTTCCTTCACAAGATGGACAATAACTCTGGTATCTGATCCGATCTGATATCGAACTCTTCTGAGCTATTAATATGGCCGTAAAAAAATTGTTTCAATCTGCAGAAAAAGTCTCAAAATGAGAACATTAACAATGGTTGATGACAGACTAACAAAGCTAGGGAGGCCCCCTATTACTAGCTCTCACGAGCTAACATATAAAAAGCGCTTTTTAAACCGTGACATTGCGAATGAAAAATCTGCTGAAGTTGTGTCTAAAACTTTGGTTATACAAGATTTTCAAGATAGAGACCGTGTAAAAAATACCATTTCCAAGCCTCGTTTAACACGAAGTTCAAATTGTGGTCAAAAATATAAACTGTCAACACTTTTGTCTTTTCTATAAACAATACATAAAAGCTTCTAAGGTTTATATTAATTTGTGTAATAACTAGTCCGAAAGTTTCCTAATCAGGGAATTCAGTATTTTAGCTGTTTGTAAGAAAAAGTGTAAACTTCGAGTCTGAATAAAAAATGAATGATACCTTTAAAAAAAATTCTGAACGGTAGAAATTTAGATCAATGCTTATTGTACACGTTTCTATACTTATATTTTATGTAACCTATATTTCCTCTTGCACCGATGCATTTTAGTAACCCTGTTGTATTGAAAAACTGTAAAAAAAAAAATCAATAATAAAAAGTGATTTCCCAAGTTTCCCGAATGGAAATTTTTCTGCACTGTCCAGATACTAACTGGTCCGGTCCAATTCAGCCCAGTCGAAATCGGCCGGCTATCGTGGCTATGCAGGACGAGTTAGAAACTGCAAAATGTGTGAAATAAACTGTTGTCCAATAGGAAGTCCATTAATGTACGCAAGTAACTGGGGTGCTTATAAATATGGTGAACAAGGAGGAATACCGAATGCTGTAGAGCAAAACTTGTTAGACGAGGTTTAATTAATTAGCAAATTTTTAAGTCGAACATATTTGTCTCAGCCAATATAGACCTTTAATTATGATTAAAAGTATCACTAAACAGCTTATTTGTATGTATACCGTGTATTTAAGAACTATGTTGCCTGTACACCTACATGTTCGTGTCCGTTCTTTATTCAAGTTGCGCATGCGTCCAAACTGTCACTAGCTGAATTCATATAAACACTACACATATAATAGATATACAAAAGTATGTATCTTACTTAAAAATAAATATGATCCAACAACGACTTTGGGATTTCTCAAACTCCTCCAAGGTCGTGCGCAACATTAAACTAGTGATTAGTTGACGCCATTCTATAATTTTAGGCACTGTCATCGAATTTTGTTTTCTTTGTAGTGACGTTATTTTTTTGTCGCTAAATATCTAATCGCCTTCTATGAACTAAATCGGAATGGAATGTTAAAACCAACTTTGGTTGACCAATAATTTTAAAAGATATTTTATTTTATTTTCTCATTTGTTTCGTTTCGTTGTTCAGTGAAGGATCACTGACTAGCTTATACATATGCATTGTTTAACTAAAAAAGAAAACCACTCTTGTTTTTAACAGCTAGGTTTGACTCATATGCATTGCATGTGAGTTTGTTGCGAGTTAGTAGTCACCATAGCGGACTGCTGTGTTGCGAGTTAGTAGTCACCATAGCGGACTGCTGTGTTGCGAGTTAGTAGTCACCATAGCGGACTGCTGTGTTGCGAGTTAGTAGTCACCATAGCGGACTGCTGTGTTGCCAGTTAGTAGTCACCATAGCGGACTGCTGTGTTGCGAGTGAGTAGTCACCATAGCGGACTGCTGTGTTGCGAGTTAGTAGTCACCATAGCGGACTGCTGTGTTGCGAGTTAGTAGTCACCATAGCGGACTGCTGTGTTGAAGAGACCAACGTTAGGCCAACATATACCCGTAATGCAGCACTGAAACTGTAGGGCCTCATAAACCACACAAACTAGGTTCGATAATGATAATTGTGGCGCGTCGTGGGAAAACCGGACTTAATGCATGCATACACGTAAAGTGTCGTCCCGGATTAGCCAGGCTAATCCAGGACGGCACTTTCCGCCTACAGTGGATTTATGTTTAGAAGAGACTTCCTTGAAACAGAAAATACCATAAAAAGCGGAAAGTGCCGTACTGGATTAGCCTGTGCGGACTGTGCAGGCTAATCCGGGACGACACTTTACGCACATGCATTAAGACCTTGTTTCCCATGACGCGCCTCAAATGTATTAATGCGAATTCATGTTATGACTGTAAGTATGAATTACAATACTTGTAGACATCAAAGACCACCATATCCTGTTCACAAAAATAACATATATATGCATGTATACGGAAACAAACCTTTAAATGAGTCTTTCAGTATAAATAAAGCAAACAATGCTTAAAATAATGTTTTTGCCTGAAGAAGCAGCACAGATCAAGTGAAACTAACATTTATTCAATAAATGTAAATTCTTGAGTCCAGAGGATAATTAAACGGGCTTTTGCACTATAAATTATATTATTTGATAGTTATGCGCTTTACTAAGACACATGCATTAAATAAAGAAAAATAATACAAGAGGACCAAGATGGCCCTAGGTCGCTCATCTGAGTGTAAAGCATCATAATGGCTTTTAACAAAAAGATTGTTTAAGATTTCAATATAGCTTTATAAGGAAAACTGTCCCGCCCGCTGGCGGCCATTATTTTTAACGAATCAAACTGATTTCCAGGAATTTGGTTGATGGTCACCCAAGGAACATGTATGTGAAATTATTTTGAAATCCAGCCAGTGGTTTCAGACAAGAAGATTTTTAAAGTTTTCAATATAGCCATATTAGGAAAACTGCCCCGCCCCGTGGCGGCCATGTTTTTTAACCAATCAAAATGATTTCAGGGAATTTGGTAGAGGGTCACCGAAGGAACATTTCTGTGAAATTATTTGGAAATCCAGCCAGTAGCTTCAGACTATAAATTTTTTAAAGTTTTCAAAATAGCCCTATAAGGAAAACTGCCTCGCCCCCTGGCGACCATGTTTTTTAACCAATCAAAATGATTTCAATGAATTACGTAGCGGGTCACCCAAGGAGCATTTCTGTAAAATTATTTGAAATCCAGCCCGTGGTTTCAGAATAAAAGATTTTAAAAGGTTTCCATATAGCCATATAAGGAAAGCTGCCCCGCCCCTGGCAGCCATGTTTTGTAACAAATCAAAATGATTTCAAGGAATTCGGTAGAGGGTCACCCAAGGAACAATTCTGTGAAGTTATTTTGAAATCCAGCTAGTGGTTTCAGACTAGAAGATTTTTAAAGTTTTCAGTATAGTTATGTGAGGAAATCTGCCCCGCCCCCCTGGTGGCCATGTTTTTTTAACGAATCAAAATAATTTCACGGACTTGGGTAGCGGGTCATCCAAGGAACATTTCTGTGAAATTATTTTAAATCCAGCCAGTGGTTTCAGACAAGAAGATTTTTAAAGTTTTCAATATAGCCATATAAGGAAAACTGCCCCGCCCCTGGCGGCCATGTTTTTTTAACAAATCAAAATTATTTGAAGGAATTTGGTAGAGGGTCACCCAAGGAGCGTTTCTGTGAAAACTATTTTCAAATCCAGCCAGTGGTTTCTGACAAGAAGATTTTTTAAGTTTTCCAGTTTGTAAGGTTTTGGTTGCCATGGCAACCAGAGTTTTCAATATATTTCAATACCTTGAAGGAATTTGGTAAAGGACCATCCCAGGAACATTCCTGCCAAGTTTGGTTAAAATCCGCCAAGTGGTTTCAGAGAAGAAGTTGTTTTAAGTAAAATGACGACGGACGCCGGACACAGACTGACCACAGTGGCTCACCCTTAAGCACTAGCTTAGTGCTCAGGTGAGCTAATAAAACACAATAAGATATTTTATAAAAATAAATTAGCAAAATAGTCGGAAAAAAATTAAAACCCTTAAGCGGGTATCGAACGCACGACTTAGGAGCCATACGAAGAAATGACAGTAGACCGCTCTTTAACCAACTGTGCTATCGATGCTTGGTAAGGAGTCGTGTGTAAACGATGTTTATACAAAGTGCTCACAATTCTGACGTCAATTAAAATGTAGACAGGAAAAGGGCCAAACAAACAACCAATATTTTAAATTTATTTTTATCTCAGAATGCGTACACTGTTTTCCGATTATATATACCGGTACTCTGTTTTAACCGTTAGTTTATGCCAGTATTAATATCTAAATTTCAGATTTGTTTAAATGTGTTATTATAAGTGGGACTGTTATTGATTTTAATAAGGGGCATAATTTAAATTGCTAAGCGACCTGTCAATGTATGCAAATCTCCTGGGGCGTCCGTCGACAAATATGATCGTGTTCGAGATGGAGATCTCCGTTGCCATTAAAATTGGCTAACTTTGCGGGATTGTATAGGACCATGAGATCTCCAAGATGTTTAATAATCGGCAATGCTCTTATCAGATTAACACCTTTGGATATATTGCCCCTTTTTATCCCAATCCTGACCAGTATGGTACACGTGTGTGCCAAGTACTGGATTTATAAGCACTCATATTCAGGTCAATCTCCTACAAACACATTTGACACTACATTGTATATGAATGTTTTAGTAAGACATCTCCGTCAAACAATACATTTCTAGCTTTCTGAATGGCTTGAAATCTTGTCCATGGGTCATTTGTGATAGTATATGAAACAACTGTTCAAGAGTTAATTTGTGGGATAGAAAGTACATAACTGTGGAGGTTTGGTCAAGATTGGATAAAAATGAAGTCCGTATTTTGGAAAAATGCATTTTATCTTTTTTTTTCATGAATAAGAGGTAATAACTCTAGCTTTCCTTGGGGCAATCTGGTTACCATTACCAATCCCAACTAACATTTTATGGTCATACACAGACTGTGCCAGTCTGGTCAACATTGAATAAACAAAATCTGTCAGAGCACAGCGTGCTCGACTGTTCGGACTATTAGAAGTATTTCAGTAGGTACATATTTTGGAAAGTGGAGTGGGGCATACATTTGTTGAAAAACAAAACTGAGTTATGGCTATTATTTCATCAGTTTATTCCCAAGTTTCAAGTAAATACCTTATGTAGTGTAGTATTAAATTATAAGACTTTGGAACAAAAACGTTAACCGCATACCGCTTTAATCTATGTGAAAAGTGAACAAACCTCTTTCAAAATACCAAAAAAAATTAACTAAGATGTATTCCAGGTTTCAGATGAAGTCAAAATACTTATGAATAAAAACTTTCACCAAGTTCAGACGCGGGCGCCGACGCCGGGGCGAGTAGGAAAGCTCACCTGTTTTCGAATAGTCGAGCTAAATATGCCGATACAGACTCGTTTATCCTACAGCACCGGTTACACTCGGTTTTGAATTAAGACATAAGAACTGCGCTATTTACATGTGCTATAATTTATTACTGCGTGGTAAATAAATATTTATTCGTTTTACAATTCTCTCTTTATACGCATTTCTTAACACCAGTTTTTGTCAACATTTCATTATTATTATAATTATTATTTTGATTATTATGTATTACTGTTTTATTTATAAAAAAATACTGGTTTCCTAAGAATAAATAAATGATTTTATGTTATATTTGCGTATAAAATCGTATAGTTCCTCTTTAAATTCTTGTTTAAGGAACTGTTTCAATATACACCAAATACGATACAATCACATTTATTATTTTTATATAAAAACTTATAACATACAATGTTATACATAATGTACAAATAAATCCCGTAGAAAATACTGCAATCGAATCATACGCAAGAAAACTACTAGGGACCACCGTTTGAAGTAAGTCTACTGTAACTATCAATCAGTACTATGTATTTTACAATACGAGTTAACCGAAACCTATTTCACAAAAGTCTCATACGTATTAAGTATTTTTGGTAATAAATGGTCAAAGACTGATTTTACAATGCAAAGTGTCATTTTACAAAGTGTCAGAAATTAATTAGCCAAATATCTTTTTTTTTCGTTTTACAGTGCAAACCACACGTTCAAACTGCATGTTGAACGTGCATACTAAGTGCTTGTAAAATATCAAACTGCTAACAACAAAATTTTTATTAGAAACTCACGTTATACATCAAGCCATATTTGGAAAAGAATTAATGGACCGTTGATCATACACAAAACGTGGACAGAGGTATTGTCAAATACCGATAAGCAACATAAAACACGGTGTTTGATCTTTTACAATTCGATTGATTTGCAGGTCAACCATTCCGTAATTATACATCATAATCTTCTATGAAAACAATTTAACAAACCATAACTTGTTAGGACAGTCGTAGTCGATATTCTGGCGACACATTATGCACTCTACATCAACTAAATACAAACAAGAAATTAAGAGTGTGCATTGCTGGAGTTTCTACAAAACTCATACGTTCACCAGCATGAGAATGTGCTTTTCATTGAGAGTCATCATGGCTGCATGGCACATGCACCTTACTTCATGTATAATCAAATAATTATTGCAATCAATTTAATATGCTGGAACTTATTAAATTAAATAATTAAATATGCAATGTCTAATTACTTTCATGTTCATATTTTCGCTAAAAATCTAATAATTATCCTTACAAAGATAAGGCTAACACAATGACCTCTTTAAACCGCATTACCAACGTACATTAATTTGAACAATCATAATTATCATGTGATTATTAGGATGTTAGGCATTTATAAGTGATACAAGAAAATTAAATAAATATATATGTAGTCTATTGTTGGCAGTATAAGACAAGGATATCGTAAAAGACACCGTATCAAAACAGAAAATGTAAGCACTGTAACGTCCTCGAAGATGAGTTTCATTTTTTACTTGAATGTCCATTGTTTAATAGTCTTAGAAAACAATATATACATAGATATTATTGGAATCACACAAATATGATAAAATTTATCGAACTCTTACAAACTGACGACAAAAAGACAATTAAAAATCTTGCCACATTTATTATTAAAGCATTTAAATTAAGAACTGAATTATATTATCAATAGTTTCTCTCCATATAGTACTGTCTGTTTCTTAGTCATAGCACTAATAGCTATATGTATACACATTTTTCGAACATTCAATTTTATTTGAATAAGATACTGATTTGTTATTCAATATGCAAATTATATATTTACCTTAAATTAGTATTGGTAGACAGTGTTAAAATTTTAAAAATGGCTGTATTATATGAATATGCCTGTTTGTAGGGTTATCAATTCTTTCATTATACATTTTAAATTGGTATTGCTTAAGACAGTATATTTATATGCCTGCATGTCATTGACCACTGTTGACAATATAGTGTATTATATGTATGTGTACTCATGGGCTTAAAGCCTAATGTATTCTGAAATAAACCATAAACCATATCAGTGAACTGATCAGATGGATGGTCCCCAAAGTGCTTTGCCAAATATGCATACACTAATTTCAGCAACCTTCAAAGTCCCATAATCCACGGAAAATCACAAAAAGGGAACATCCTGTACTGTGCACACTCATTTTGATAATGAAGCATCATATACAGTTTCATTATATTCGGGCCAGTAGTTGCGGAGAAATGGCTTAGACAAGAATTGTGCAATATATTCTTATTTCAGAAATCTTAGAAAAATCACTGAAGGGGAACGTCCTTGTTCATGCATACTTCCTTTTGGTAATGAAGCTTTCCATAAAATGTAATTGAACTCTGGCCAGAAGTTGTGTATAAATAGATTGCACAAAAAACGTGCACTAAATACTTATTTCAGAAATCTTCAAAGTCTTATCATTCTAAGCAAAATCATTGAAAGCAGAACATCCTGGTTCAATGCACACCTCTGGGTAACGAAGCTTCCTATAAAGTTTCATTTAATTTTACGAAACATCACAAGATGTTTCATTTAATTCTGGCCAGTAGTTGCATTCCCAATAGACCGGACAAGAATTGTGCACTAAATGCTTATTTCAGAAATTTTCAAAGTCACATAACTCTGGTTCAGTGGAAACTTAATGAAGCTTCCTATAAAGTTTCATTGAATTCAGAGCAATACTCCACACAAGAAAACGGGATAGACGGACGCAAGGACGGACTGACAAAACGGCGACTATATGCTCCCCCAAATTTTTTTCGGGGAGCATAAACATAAACATAAAACAGTCACAAGGTATCTATTCTGAGATATATTCAATATAAGAATTTTTTTTACAGAAAACAAAATTCTGTGTTTGATAAACACACATGCACCCGGTATCTGCTCCATAGCCCATTTCTTAGTCAAAATTGGGTCAAGGTCATGGTCAAAGTGAGGTTGGGTGATATGGGTGGATTGGGAACGGTCATAAGTAACAACTGTGTAAATATCCTAGTGTTGTAGTAAGCGGTGTTGGTGCTAGACGAAAGGGTAAAATCTACTTCATGTCACGGACGGACGGATGGACAGGACAATCACTATATGCCTCCTGCATCAAGATGCCGGGGGCACAAAAAAGCCTTTACTTCTGGATGATGGCCTTCCATGTTAAGAATAGGAAGAAATACCAGCAAATAAATTCATTGAATTTCTTTTAACTGTACAGAGTCAATATTACAATTCACCTTTTTAAGATATATTAATAATATTTTATTTTGATGTTGTTTACAGTTCACTTATTGTACATAGTCGTAATCAATTAATTGAATCATTTATAAAAGAGTACAACTGTCTTATACACGAGAGTAAGTAATCAGTGGTAAAAAAAATAATTTTACTGTAAGGAAATAAAAACTTGTATCATAATTGTTGCCAGTAAGATGTCACATACAATCTTTCTGTTAGAATTTTAACTTTATAAAATCTTCTGTTTGAATAAACTACAGTGGATCACAATCAGTGATAACAGATGGTATTGTTAGGTGTTCATGCATATTAAGAACATGATTTTTCAATGTTTTTTCCATTTTATAACTTTTTCCGCAATGCTCACATTCAAACGTGTTACTTGACGTGTGTTGTCTTCTTATATGACGCTTCAAATAATGTTTGCATGAAAATTTTTTCTTGCACATGTCACACGCATAGGTGTCACCGCTATGCTTTGATAGAACATGTACCTCGTAACTATCATAGGACACAAATGCGCTTTCACAGTGCTGGCATTTGTACTTCTTACGATTAACGTCATGGGTTCTCATGTGATTTGCCAGATCTCGAACAACTATGCCACATTTAGGACATGGTTTCCGTTTGCGATGCCGTTTCCTTGCAGCCTTTAAACCATGTATTATCAAGTGATCCGTCATACACGTCACATCTTTTCCGCATTGTAGACATGTTCGTAAGGGTCGTTTTCTTCTCACAGTAGTTTCATCGTGGGTTCTCAAATGTTCTAACCATTTTACCACAAGCTTGCCACATTTTGGACACACGGTTTTCTGAGGCATATTTTAAACGACCCAGAATAATTATTGGTGCACTTTCAGATCGACCTCTTTTACAATATTAATAAGCTGAAGTGAAGTGGAATGTCATCAACTGGCTGAACACAGCACATGCATAAAATGGATAACTGCCTTAATTCATTCGTGTATGTTCACGCAGACTGATTTGAGTACTCTAACAAAATTACACATAAAACAGGCATCTAGATTTATTTTCTACAATGTCCATGTTCTTTACAGTGCTTCTCCAACTTTCATTCAGTGGCTGATGAAATCAACGATAACCTGAAAATTTAACAAACAAAATCAGTACAATTTCTGCTTGCATAACTGAAATTTTTCAACTAGGTAATTTTTCCAAGTTATTTAAGGTAATTGATTTGCAAGACCAATCATACTGTTATAAATATTAAATAGGTCAACCGTTGTGAAAGTCTTTTGCACCTATCAATTTTCTCCCTGGGGGGGGGGGGGGGGATGATGGTGGCAGCAAATTTGAAAAAATAGAGGACCACTATACAATGTTTCAAGCCAAATATGAAACCTCTGGGCATTGCGTTTTTAAAGGAGAAGATTTTTAAAGACCACTTGCCATATAAGTCGATTGAAATCATATGACCCTAGGGCATAATTTGAACAATCTTCGTAGAGGACCACTTTACAATGTACAATACCAAATACGAAAACTCTGAGCCTTGTGGTTTCAGAACAGAACATTTTTAATGTAATTTTGCTATTAAACTCTATCTAAACCATCTGACCGCCCCCAGGCATGGCCACTTTTTACCCCAGGGGCATAATTTGAACAAAATTTGTAGAGGACCACTATTATAACACCAAATACAAAACACCTGGGCCTTGCGGCTTCAGAGGAGAAGATTTTTATAATCCAATTGCCATATAAGTCTAAAGAAACCATATGATCCCAGGGTGTAGCTTATTTGTACCCCAGGGGCATACCTTTGAACAATCTTTGTAGAGATATACTATGCAATATTACATACCAAATATGCAACCTCTGGGCCTTGCAGTTTCAGAGGAGAAGATTGTTTAAGTTATTTTGCTATTTAATTCTATATAAACCATGTGACCATCAGGGCATGGCTACTTTTTACCACAATTTGAACAGTCTTTGTAGAGGACCACAATACAGTGTTTAATGCATGGCCAATTTTACCCCAGGGGCATAATTTGAACAATTTTTATAGAGGACAACTATACGATGTAATATACCAAATATGAAACTTCTGGGCATTGCGGTTTCAGCAGATATTTTTTAATTTGTTTTGCTATTTAAGTCTATATTAACCATGTGACCTCGAGGCATGGCCACTTTTAACCCCCAAAAAGTGTTAAGGATTGATTTCTTAAATTTGACCTTTGACCTTGAATTGTGACCTTGACCTTGGACCTAGGGACCCAGTTCTTTCGCGCGACACTCCGTCTCATTGTGCTTATCACTTCTCAAGTTCTGCCAAGTTATTGAAAATCCATCCATGCTGGATAAAGATATGCTCCGGACAAAGTTTTTCCGCCTTCCCACATACTCACCAGCGTTCCCATATGTCACGTTTTTCAAACGGGGGTATAACAAGAGCTGTCGGAGGACAGCGTGCTCTACTTTTCTTGTGCTTGTCAGAGTTACTGGCATTTTTTTTCTAAAACAAGGATTTTTTTATGGAAATTCCACAAAAACCAAATTTTTCTAACGAAATGCATTAAATTAGCAAATCAATAACATTTTAAGTAAGTGACCTTCACCCCACCCACCCCATATGCAATCCCAAGCGAGGTCTCGAAATAAGGTATCTATGTATGAAGTTTCATTAAAATATCTCAATGCATTCTCAAGTTATTGATCAGAAACCGTTTTTATATTTTTAGTAACAAGTTATTGATCGGAAACCTTTTTTCTAGTTTTTAGTTACAGTGACCTTGACCCCATCCGCCCCATATGCAATCCCAAGCGAGGTCTTGATATAAGGTATCTGTGTATAAAGTTTCATTAAAATATCTCAATGCATTCTCAAGTTATTGAGCAGAAACCATATTTCTATTTTAGTAACAGTGACATTGACCCTATATGCAATCCCAAGAGAGGTCTCGATATAAGGTATATATGTGGTGGCGGATCCGTGGTCTAGTGGTAACGCACTGGTTTCACAACTCAGGGGTCGCAGGTTCGAGCCCCCGCTACACCCTAACCTTCTAACTCGTCTTACGCATGAGACTTTAAACCGAGGTGCAGTGTACTAGGTGCTTCACACCGGGCACTAAAAGACCCAGGGTTGTCTCTGGAACGGGGCGTCTCCTGTATCTTGCACTATCCCTCGTAACCCAACTAACAAGTCTTCTGGGGCGATGGCCATATGGGAGAGAATCCCGGTGCACTCGATAAAAATGTACCACACACACAGGTATCTATGTATTAAGTTTCATTAAAATATCTCAATTCGTTCTCAAGTTATTGAGTGGAAAAAGTTTTTCTATTTTTAGTAACAGTGACCTTGACCCCACCCACCCCATATGCAATCCCAAGCGAGATCTCGATATAAGGTATGCATGTATACAGTTTCATTAAAATATCTCAATGCGTTCTTAAGTTATTGAGCGGAAACCGTTTTTCTATTTTTAGTAACAGTTACTTTGACCGCACCACCCACCCCATATGCAATTCCAAGCGAGGTCTCGATATATGGTATCTATGTATTAAGTTTCATTAAAATATCTCAATGCGTTCTTAAGTTATTGAGCGGAACCGTTTTTCTATTTAGAGTAGCAGTGACCTTGACCCCACCCACCCCATATGCAAACCCAAGTGAGGTCTTGATATAAGGTATCTATGTATGCATTTTCATTACAATAGCTTAATCAGTTCTCGAGTTAGGGAGTGGAAACGAAAAGTTGAGAAACTAGCTTTCCGAAAAACTTTAACCTCTGTCCGTATAGCTTATATGTAAAATTTCTAAGTGTAAAAAGGCCCATAATTTTGACAAATTTCAAACTAGAGTTATCAAAAATGGTCCATGAGTTCATTTTAATATAGGGAATAAGTATTCTAAGTTTGAATGAAATCCCTTAAGCCATTCCTGAGAAACCAGCTTACAGAAAAACTTTAACGTGTCCATATAGCTTATGTACAATTTCTAAGTGTAAATTTTGTCAAATTTCAAACTAGAGTTACCAAACATGGCCTATAGGTTCATTTTAAAGTGGGGAATATATGTTTAAAGTGTGAATGAAATTCCGCAAGCCATTCCTGAGAGACAGCTTACCGAAAAACTTTAACCTAGCTTGGATGCTGACGCCGGGGTGAGTAGAATAGCTTGCCTTTTCTTCGAAAAGTTCAGCTAAAAAGCAGTACGGTGATTTGCCTACGCAGCCGGTTCATCAAGGTATGAATGACAGGTCACGTGGATGAATTATCCAATCAGAATGCAACGTTTACGTGAAAATGCAAAAAAATTGTAATTATATTGACGTAATCGACTCATTAAACAATGAAGTATCAACACAGCCGAGAAAGATTCCCTCACCCCCATCCCCCATTTGTGTTTTTTGCATTTTTGACACATTAAAATTTGTAATCTCAGGAAAAACTGTATAGGCACGCGCTTATAGTGCCTAAAGGACGCTACGCCCCTGCCATTGTAAAGATAACAAACAGCCACGCGTGAAACTCATCAGTCAATATTAATAAGCACCAATTATGTTTGTGATAAACACCTAATTAAAGGTGTTAAACTGCTAACTAATTGCAGTTACTAGTGTTGCGACGTGTTATTAAGCTGTGGCGAATTGTTATTGAACTTTGGCTAATCGTTATGTGTAAATCATTATTGTGGCGAATTGTTATAATACTGTTTGACATAATGTTCAAGGCTGTCAGACAACGTGTCTGCTTACTCCTTTATATGAGGTTGGTATACACCGACCTCATATCGGTTAATTACCATTTTCCTGTAGCACCGTTCCGACATGAATTCATGTCGGAAGCTTTACAAGCTGCAAATTCATATTTTACCACTGATTATTCACTTAACAATGCTTCAACATGATGTATAAACATTAATTTACCAAGTGCATGCCAAAAAGTCATCATAAAACACTTGAACACTTAATCATTAAACAAATGCACTGTTCAAATTCTATGTAAAGTCCTCCATATTGCTCTGAGTTATATTGCGTAAAAATATGGATCGCGTATACCTTGTCCTTCAGAATCAAATCTTTAGACAAAATATTTTACCCTGTGGGCAGTAGAAAGCTGTGTCCGATATTAATAGATTTTGTCCAAACCGATATTGGTTTTACCACTTTCATTACACAAATGTGTATACGCAAGTGTAGTTTATTTTATAACATTACAAAGTTTTGTTGATAATTGCTTTATTCATGCATTTTTCTTCTACAATATGGGTTAATAACATCATTATATGAATGATACTATTGATATTTTGAAGTTTGACCAGAAAAATCGTTAAGTTCATGTGAAATTACTTTGCTACATGAAATTGGCATAAACTGTTTAGACGTAGTGTGGATTCTGCCCATACAAAAAATAGCTAAGAATCCACCGATTACGTCTAAGTATTTGGACTAATAACGTGTCTGCTTGCACCTCTTAAAGACTTAATAGTTGGCATCTGTACATCTCTATTTCCGCTGTAATTGTTTATCTTTTGATTGTCATGCTTAATTGGTTTTCTTAAAGAAAATAATAGGTAACAAATGATTTTATTTGGAAACAATCAAGTTATATGACTTTAAATCATAAATCTTCAATTAATAATAACTTTTGTATTATCTTGCAGCCATCAGTAGACATGGACAGAATACGCGACCATTTGCCCCAAAACACGTTTCGCCCTGGGACGATTCGCGCCGAAATAGGTTTTGCCCCGAATATTTCAGCAGTCGGGTATTACAATT
This sequence comes from Congeria kusceri, assembly GCA_027627225.1. Classification (NCBI taxonomy): domain Eukaryota; kingdom Metazoa; phylum Mollusca; class Bivalvia; order Myida; family Dreissenidae; genus Congeria; species Congeria kusceri. Next base: position 4,746,895 of record CM051027.1, on the reverse strand, counting down.
TGCAATAATGTGAATCAATAATGTGAATTGAATTAAACTAAACGTGGAATAATGATATGCCAAATTCGCTCAGTTTTTTTTCCGATTTGGGGTAAAGGGCCTGGCCTTTTTATAGGGGAAAAAATTAGTGCGATATGCCTGATTTTGAGGAGAAAATAAGCGTGTTATTGGCAATTTTGGGGGAAAATATTAACAACTACATGTATAACATGTACCTCATTCACATATTTACTTTGTGAAAGTATCATGTAATTGTAGTATGGCTCGTCACAATTCCCCTTTCATCTGGCTTTTCATGGCCACTGAAGGAACATACCTCAATGCTCTTACAGTATTGTTTTAATGGATATATAGTGTTACTGTGCTGTATTATATTTATGCCATTATGCCATAATTAAATATTATGGCATTAACAAAAGCACTTGTACACTAAGATTACATTCACTATATTAAATGTATTAAAACAGCGCAGTTTATTGTTCATTGCAGTAACTTGAATAACTTAATTTTTATGTCAACATACACTGTTATAATATTTACAAGCTTTTTACCAAATATAATGATAAACTAAAATTTGTAAATAATAGACTCCGTACGAAATGACGGTTATATTCATACTCAAAATGTTTCGTCCCCTATCAGGAAAAAAAAGGAAATATATTTTTTTCCACTGTCACAAAGGAAAATGGATTTTAGGGGAAAAATACTGCAAAGGGGAAACATTTCCAGAGGGGAAAGGGCCGTTATTCAGCGGGTCCCAAAGAAGGAAAAAAACAACCTGTCACTTATTTTGAAAATGGCCAGTAAAAACTCATTCATATACACGTTACTGTATTGAAAGATGAGGACAAAAAGCAGACATTTATTCATTTATCTTTATCAGCACATATAACAAATTTAACAAAACTAAATTTGATAATACATGCATTTTGAAATAACAAAAAAAACGAAAACAAAATCAGGCATCCTTATTTAGTGGTGTTTATTAGAATATTTCAAGTATAGGAATATGATAGCACCTGCCTATTGTGTTACTCTTTTGCAAAATACCGCTAAAAAAACTGACACATATCTCATCATTATCTGCTCAATTAGTTTAAACAGATCATGACATTTCATATTGCAAGAACTCTAATAGGGGCAACTTTCACAGTTGGACAAGTGTCACATAACACACTGACACCCCTAAATAGGTGTTGAGCATAGTGTTGCACGAACATCCTGTTGTGACATGATGCACATACTGGCCCCATTATGTTTATTCCCAATAGTTAGGGCGAAACATCCAGCACGAAAAGTTCCAGGGCGAAACATGTTCGGGGCGAATGGTCCAGTTACCAATGGAGACACTTTGCATAATAATCTCTGGATTACATGGTTAATTCCTGAAAATGACATATTTCCTGCGCATTTTAAATAGTTTTACACTTATTGACTTGCAATTCAATTTTCAGCTCTTTCAAAGTTTGGGACCCGAGGCTCCCGCTGCCTATCGCAATTGTCGCCAAATGCGAAAGTATTTGAAAAGTGGCGACAAGATCTTTCAATGTGCGAAAACTAGTGGCGAAAACGTATTTTTATTAATTTTTGGTAAACAAATGGCGTAAGCGACTCGACATTAATGGACCGGAAACATGTGCCTCTGTGCGCGCACCACAGACATGTTACTAGCACATGCATTCCTTAGCTGCAGTCAGTCACCATGTAGCTCCGCCCCCCAGGCGGATTTTTATCGCTCAGAAAAATCTTCATTATCCAATTAAAACGCAGTGTTATTTACACTGCCAATGACATGAACGATCGATCAATCGGCGTGAAATACATGAATGCACACATAAGTAAGTGTAAACAGGCATCCCTTGAAAGCGTGTGCGGCTATCCCCAACCATAAAACGTAAACACAATTGGAAAGCGTGCGTGTATCGGCCATGTGATTGAACTAAATATAGACGTATGCTCTGCGAATAAATACGCTGTAGTGAAAGAACGTTTAAATTGTTTGTTCAGATTAGGCATTACACAAGAAGTGTGCTTTGTGTCAACAGTGTGATACTAGATAATTTATCAGGCGATTAACAAGTATGGCTTCAGTGGCTGATTTCACAGTTTGACATCGATGTTACAAACAACGTCAGTGGTGATTAAAGTAAGTTCAACGTTACAAACGACGTCGGTGGTGATTAAAGTAAGGTAATTAAGCAGCAATTTAATAATTTTAATTAATTATCGGTATTACCGACAGACAAATAAATAATTGTTAATAAATGTAATTAATTGCAATAAAAATGACCGCCGAATAAAAAACGTAATAAATTGTTACAAATACAATTTTATCTATTGACTGAACAGCATATGGATAAAGAATGGCTAAAAATTGGCTCTTATTTTTAGAAAATGGCGACAGATTTTTAAAAATGGCTAAAATGGTGGTGAAAGATTATTTTTTTCCAGTGAGAGCCCTGGGACCCGATGCCAGAGATTTGATTTACTGGTTTCTAACCGAAACGCACTCAATAATGTTAAATGCAGGGAAAGATCTAGAGCGAAATAGCAGGGTGCTGCACCCTGCTCCTTTTTGGTTCCCCCCTGCTGCCCCTCTGGACTGGTCAACACAAAAACTATTAATACTTTTTAAAATTCAATTTATTTTTGCAAGTATTCAATAACTAATTAATAGACTATGCTTAAAAGCCATAATTAAAGCAGTAGACTAATAAAATCTCTGGATTTAGCAAATTATTAGAAAATGTAAACGGACTGGTCTGCTTTTCCACCCTGCTGAGGCTGCTCCTTTTTAGCAGCACCCTGTACTGTGTGTGATCCTAGATCTTTCCCTAGTTAATTGAAATACTTATTTCAACAAACTGTCGTCTTTTTTATTTATCTTTTATGTTTTAACTATTTTAAATTGTGAACATTCAAAGAAATTTAAGTAAAACCTTTCTCTGCTGAACTTTTAACTTTCATGTATCTCTAATGAGAAGAGCTGATGAGAAGGCTACACTCCACTGGATGTCAGTCAAGACGGCCCCATTTCATTATGGACCAAGTAATTGACTGTCAATGTTACCGTATTTCTATCTTTAAGAGGTCCTTTCGCGCCGAAGCTACATAATGTGAGGACGTGTTCCAGTATCCCTGCCTAATTATGCCTTCACCGAAGATGGCGGGGTATACAGTACATATTGGTTTGCTAATGTCGGTCTGTCTGTCTGTCTGTCGGTCGGTAGACCACTTTCGTTGCCGCTCTCTAAGTCCAATAGATATATCATCCGAGCTTAGAAAAACTTTTAATTTCTCGGCCACGTTCGATAATCAGCCAAATCACTCCAGGAATTGTGGAATTATGGCCCTTGAATTATATAAAATTAGCCTTTAAGCCGTTTCCCTTAAGTCCAACAGTTTTCATCCGATCTTCACCAAACTTGCTGAAAAAGATTGTTGGAATAATATCTCGTCCAAGTTCGATAATCTGCCAAATATCCCCAGGAATTTTGGAGTTAAAGCCCTTCAATTATCTAAAATTGGGCCGTATGGGCGTTTCCGTCTGTAAATCCAACAGTTTTATCCGATATTCACTTAACTTCATGAATATCTTTGTGGGTATAATATCTTGGCCAGGTTCGATAATCAACGAAATTGCCCTAGCACCTGTGTAGTTATGGCCCTTGAGTTGTCTAAAATTAGCCCTTTAAGCTGTTTCTCTCATCTACATCCAACAGTTTTATCAGATCTTCACCAAACTTGATAAAAATGTTTGAGATTATAATAATTTAGCCAAGTTCAATGATCAACCAAAACACCACAGGAACGGCAGTGTTATGGCCCTTGATTAATCTAAAATTGGCATTTTAAGCAGTTTACGCTCCTTATGTCAAACAATATTAATCCGATCATCAACAAACTTGATATTTTAAAGATTGCGTTAAACCTAGAGGGGGCATAACTGTGTTTTTTTTTCAAACAGCTCTTGTGTTACTAGAGACACATCGAAAGTTGGGACGAATTATGAATTATAGCATAGATATTATAAATATTTTTTTTAATTTACTAAACTGTATATTTTAATTATGTTGTGGTCTTGTGCTGTGGGGGGGTGGGGGGGGCAGCGGGAGTACTCGGAGGAAACACACCTTTATGGTGACCACCAACTAAACCCACATACGTCGTGTGGGGAGCAAACCCGGATAGCCTATAGGTGAGAAACGAGTGTACCAACCACTATGCTATCCAGGCAGCAAATGTAACTGACAGACCATACCATAGATGTAGAAACCTAGTTGCCGCGTCACATCCAATAGGATACAATTGCCGAGTTTTGCCAAACTCCTCGCAGCGGTTACCTCCCCTATCAGTTAACGGTAACCACTGCCATCACAAGCAAAATCCTTCCACATCTAGAAGGATTACGTGTTTGTAACTTTTACTTATTTAATGCAACTCAGTGCAATTATCTACATAATTTGACTATTTATATGTCTTTTGCAGTCAATAATGAAAACAGAAAATGAAAATAACTAATCAAAACCATCAATAATATCTAGAAGATTTAAATCGATCATCATCACGTGGTTTGTTATGACAGCAGGGATTTGATTAGAGTTATGCTCGGAACCAGTCAAATCTCTGCGCGCAGGTTGGAGTTTTAAATCGTGTATTAGTGTTGTGTAACCTAAAACAACTGTCGAGTCAATGTTTCCGGCTTTACTGCAGGGTGTCCCCTCTCCCATAGATAAAAAAATGTAGATGCCGCGTCACATCCAATAGGACGCGTCAGCGCGTCCGCCATATTGGGAAGGTCGCCGATTGTAAACAAACACTTAGACCTAATACAGGAAGGATTTTTCGGCGTAGCTGTCTAAGATCACTTTTGACCCAGATTTTCTTGCAATAATTATGCAGCGGGAAAATTGAATGCCAATAGAATTGGGCAAATTTTCTAATTCTAGGGAATGCAAACTTCAAACAATGGTTTAACGTATACCAATAACTGTTGCATACTTTTGGGAAATAAAAATTTACTTAATTGTTTACATAAGCGGTTAAAATGAAGTTATAAACATATCCTCGCGTATACTCTAGAACTGAGGCTAATTATGAACGTATTTTCTCAATGTATGCCATAAACAGAATGGTATATTTATTCACGTAATGAAATAACTATTTTGTTTAGCCTACATTTATATAAGCGTTACGCTCTATAAATAGCAATTGTGTAATGTTCCCATGCATAAATCTCACTCACAGAGTTGCCGTTCCATGTAGCCCATTGATTCTAGCGAGTTCATCGCATTCCACAAAAAGTAGTGGCATTCTAAAAATAGCGCGCGTAGCTAGCACCGGCTGTAGAGCTGTGTTAATATACTCATACATGCATCAATAATAGCGTTCAGAGAATCATAAACCTAAAAATTTCAATAAATGTGGAATTTATATTATAAACTTAATGTTCATTTGATTTAAAATTGTGGTTACGATTTATTAACGATTATTTATAATTGCATTTTTCTATCAACTTCTCCAGTAGATGTTATTTAATCTGTAAAAAGAAGCTACCTATAGATAAAATGTTATGAAAGAAGATTCGGAATATGTCGAATTGTTATTCGCGTAGCATGAATACACAATTTGCAATACTAATTATACACAGGAACCCTTGATATATCATATTTCTACTGATATAACTTAAAATCGTCACAGTCTAATGAATTTTTATGTTTGCGTTATCAAAAAATAAAGTCTTAACATTTCAAAAATCGCTGAATGTTCCCTGACTATTGCTTTTATTGGGATACACAGTGTACATGCTGATTTGACTTCAAATCGTTATTATAATAGATAACTAACATGAATGGTATATTACCGGTACTATAAATAACTATATAGACTCGTCGGATACATAACAATTTTAATTCATTCCCGAAATTATTTTCTTACATTATTAATTTGTTAAATTGGCTTGACAAATTCAGATAACAATTATGGTAACCTAAATTGTTTTGGTTATTCATATATCACTGGTGGAAACGTGGAGTTGTATGATTGGTTTATTCACGGAATAGATATTAATTATAATTCTATTTAATTTTTAAATTTATTAATTTATTTCAAATTAACTTTTGTGTCTGAGAAGTTTTCTTATTGTGTCCGAAAAATCTGGGGTCCAATAAGTCCCCTAATATTGGTGGGGACCAAAAAATCTGGGATCTGAGAAGTCACGTAACCGATCATCTTGGCCGTCTGTTTAGGTAATCTTTAAATGACATCTCAATATTAATTTCAACGCCGATTGTCTTTTTCAAAGACATTTCTTGTTTTAAATTTCTTAACACATTGCGTCTTTCTGCTGAAGATATACATACATATGCATACAACCAAGGCGTAGAGGAATAATTTCACAAAGGTTATAGTAATAAAAATTGTACTGCAACGTTTAAACTGCTTATAAATGGTAATGATAATTAGTTTAATATACGCCATAAGTGTTAATATAGCAACGACTTAAGTAATATAATAATAATAAATATTATAAGATCTATTATTATTATTATTGTTATTAATAGATTGTACTTTTAAAAATAAGTATCTATTGTTATTTATTAGATTGAATTATTACAAATAATGTGTTCTTTTATTTAAAAAAATATATTCCATTTAAATCATGTTTTACTTATTTGATAAACACATCATTATAATATAAAATATTATCTATTAAAGCTGTATAATAATAATAATAATGAACAGAACAGAACATAATTTTATTACATATAACCTTTACAGTTTATAGCGTTTAACAATAATACATTATACATACTAATAATAATATAGATCTTAATTGCTGCACTAGAAATATACAAATATGCCAGAAATAATATGTTTTTGTTGTTGTTTTTTTGAGAGGGACCCATGATTATGCTATGAAAAAGATGGCATGCATTTCTTCAATCCAATGTAGCAACAACATACATGAACTTGAATTGACTGATATTAATACTGCCACCAAATATGTATTTCATGAATTTACTGAGAATATAAAATATCATTAAAGTTCTGCAAGCCTCGGACTCAGTAGTATAGTGTTTGTTGCATTGATTTGTTAAGTGGTTGCACTTTAAATTTAAACAGTGAGGATTATAAGGTTCAGTTGCAGATTTCCACAGCCTTAAATGCAAACATAAACAATTGTGAAATGACAACGTTTAATATATTCTAGCAAAATCAATTCCCTTCAATGAAGTATTTCTAAAATCACACCCTTTTGTAATCTTCAAAGAAAGGGAGAAATATGAAAACAAATGAATATTTAAGCAAACAGATTTATTATTTTTTTGGAAAAAGTTATCACATTTGCTGTATTTTCTGGGTTGGTTTTTAATATTGTTGAATAAATAATTCATAACATTACCAGATGTTTGTTTATGGTTGCTATTTACTTACGGGAAAATGTGTAAAAAAATCCATGCAGGAAAACTACGGGAAATTAAAAATCATATTAAGTTTAAAACTATTTTATTTTTACTGTGTAGAAAGCCTGACTATTATTGAAATATTTTGACAATGAATTAATAATTAATCTGTTTCCATAGTAGAATCAGTACTGTGTGTCTTTTTGAGAAAGACCATTCAAATGCTTCATTAATAGGGGTCATACTCAGAATCGCTCAATCAAAAGGCAGACACCATATCCATTACACCTCTGCAACTCAAGGAAAATTCACAATTTTTATTTCAAACTGACAGGCACAATAAAAAATATGAGGCTACCAATTTGTATTTCTAAGCAACAAATTGTGTATACATGTACACTATGGCCAGAATGGAAAAAGGAGGCTACATTATAATACAGTGAAACCACCATGCCTTAGTAACCTTAGTAACCTGATTACCCATTAATAAATAGATAAATGCTTCAGAGACCTCCAGTGGCAAACCTTTAAAAGGCTAGAACAATGTAAAAACCTTCTATATTACATGGTTTATCATATTTGCATTCAGAATTGTATGCAAATTCAGTATATTTTCAGAATACTTCATGTAGACTACACTAGTGTTTGTAGCCTTTCTCACATAGTACCAACTTTGCATGCATATTGCAAACAAGAAAAGTTTAAACAATGTGTGGTGTGTACTGTTTTATTGCATATATATATACATATATATATATAATGAAATAAACATATAACAATAAATTATAATTATTTTTATTATTATATAAATATAGTATTCTTTATTGTATATAACCTGGTTGTTTACCACTTGGTTTGCCCACATATGTGGTCAACGAGAGATAGAAGGCTTTAATTTGCACTTTTGCAACTTTACAAGGATTGCCAGTAATGTTAACATAGCTTATTCTTAAAAATGTTTGGCTGTTTAATCTGAAGAAGGAAAGTAGATATTTCTGAAAAATCATTAGCTGTTAAATATGAAAGAAGAAAAAGAACTATTTAAATAGGACCTGACAAATGATTTTACATATTTCTAAATTATGTCAACACTATTTCCATTTAAATAAGAAAAACTGTCATATTTAACAAATAAACAAGTACATAACACTGTTGTATTCATTATTAACATAAACCATTAAGTTCTCTTAAAATTAACATATTAGACTATTACATGTAGATCTAATTGATTATTTAACCCATTTATACAATCAAAATGCTAACATTAGTTTTTCTTATTGAAACAGAGTCTTATAAGAATACTGTTGTTAGGCATTAAAAAGTAATATTTTGCTGGTAGCTGGTGATCTAAATTTGCACTTGACCAGTGACAAAATGGCAAATTTTTGTTTTGGCAAGTAGATTTTTAAGAAAAATTACAACAAACATCATAAAAAATAAAAGAGTACAGAAAGTTAATTATGACTTGTGTTTGTGTTTGAACAAGGATTACATTGGTTTTTACAAATGCAATTTGCAGGGCAATTAGACTAGACTCTAACAGACTGCAGTCATTTTAAACAAATACATGGAACAAAATATTCATAGTGTCTTGACTAAAATTGAATTTGCATTGTTTATATACCTGTTTTTCCAGGCTCCCATTGTCCAACATTTTTTGCAAATGGTGCCTCTGCAGTCTAATGTCAGTATCAATCCAGATTTTTAAACATAAATGAAGATTGTTGTTGTTTAAGCACTGCAAAGCACCATTATACATCATTATCCATGATGATACATGACAGTAATACACGCACCTTCTAGGATAAATGTATTGGCATACTTAAGGTTACGCATGCGCAAATAATTTCTTTCATTGTTACATATAACATATTCAATGTTTGATCTCAATTTTCACCACGACCAAGCGACTTCCCAATATATCACCATACATTGTTGGAAAGATAAGGCCATAACCTTTTGAAAAAACAGAATGTAAAAAATTTCTATACGTTGTAACTCAAAATATTTACCTTAGAATAAACACACCGGTTTTGACAGGCATGGGGGCTGCAATTTTGTGCATGAATACATGGGCCAAAAGTTATGAAGCTGGGAACCATTTAAGATAAAGTAGTGCCTAAAACTGTCTTTTTTCTTATTTCTTACATATATACCTTTAAATTGATACCAAAACATATCATTTAAACTGTATTTTAAAAAACATATGCATTATACACTGAACCCTATGTGTTTATTATCTAACTGACCTTTAAGAGAACCCAACCCTTTCACATTTGAATAAAAACTACATTTTTCATAAGTCTGATCTATTTCGAGAAAGAACATGAAGTCCTATCACACTGGTATAAGGATTTATTGGAAAAAAGTAAAGTTGAAAATACCACATATAAAGGCGTTGCGAGACAAGAATTTCGACAGAAAACATGTACTTAGGTACATCTTGGAAAACATTATTTCAACTCACAATAAAGCACAACTTTGAGTTTTAATAGGCATGGAAGACATAATATATAATATCAGAAGTGAAAACAATCTCCAATGGCATTCTAAATTTTATAGAATAGGTTTTTAATCCCTTTTGAACACATTTCTTTTTAAGTTTCTGCATTTTGGGGGGTAAAATCCATATAAATGTAGCATTTCAGATGCCATTTGACCCCAGACAAGTGTTTGTTTACATAACAATCAACATATTTGCCCTCCTGTCACACAACAAAAAAGACTTTGACCCCAAAATGTAAATGCAGATATTAATTAACAGTTTTCTGTCACACCTGAGTCTGTGGGTGAGGTCAGCCGCTTACAATCTTCAATCTGTTTCAGGTGCTCTCTGCTGTGTAATCTATGAAAATAAAAAGGTTTTCTGTGCATGTTTACTCAATATTGTGATTACTAGTGTAACTTAGATACAATAAGTGTACATGTACAATAGTTTACACAGTTTTTTGTATTGCGATAAGGCTTGTCGCTATGCCGGCTTCACCTTGTCGAGCTCACGTGCGAACAGTCCAGTTCAAAAACGGGTTTGAGAGTCCCAACAAGGGTTAAACTCTTGCTTTTCCTACTGGTGTTGATGATAAGTATGCCAGGCTGGAAAAGAAGTCATTAGATAGTAGAATACATGACAATAATGAGAATACATGACAATAATCATGTACTAACCTTCAAAGATACTGATGGTACGGACACGACTGTGTCAGCTTTGCGGCCCCGCCCCAACGCTCCAGTGTAGTTGCAAAGTTCAGTAGTTTTGATGACTCGTCACTTCACCCAGACTTGTATACCAATGAGATGATGGTTCCGGCTGATGTCCTGGTTCTTTTCATCACTGCATTTAAAAAACATACTCAAATTAAACCAAACTGTGATGGTGATTTAAATTTTGGCGCCGCTACCTCCATTAGGTGCGGTCTGGGTTTGCGTGGACCCTAAAGAGTTTTATGCATGTATTTCATGTATTTTTCAGCTGAAAGTCTGATTTAAGTACAATTATAAAATAAAATATCAACTAAATAGGATCTGTAAACTTTGCAAATTAGGAAAATTGGTATTATTCAAAGTAGGCAGGTCGGACGGTCATCATGGCCAATGCATCGGCCAGTGCGGACACGAACTTTGCGGTCATTATTAACAGTTACAGGTTCTAAAACTAAATGATACGGATTGCAACACAACGTATTATGACATAAATGAGATAATTGTTGAGACTCGTGCAAACAATTGTCAAAATGAAACTGAAAAACAACACGGTGAACACAATGGGTCTTGGATGGTGACTCTGGTGGACATTTTGCTTTACCTTTCCCATATCTACTCCTCTCATGTCCACTAGAGCAACCATCCCATAAAATACAGCCTTTAATGGGGTCAAGTTGGCATCTGGCAGTGACTCTCTTCATTACAGTGCATTTGTAGGCATCCATTTTCAAAATTGTTGCAGACGACAAATCTTACCGAAAGTTCTCAAAGGTTACGCATGCGCAAATAAATTCTTTCATTGTTACATATAAAATATTCAATGTTTGATCTCAATTTTCATCATGACCAAGCGACTTCCCAATATATCACCATACATTGTTGGAAAGATAAGGCCATAACCTTTTGAAAAAAACAGCATGTCAAAAATTTCTATACGTTGTAACTCAAAATATTTACCTTAGAATAAATACACCGGTTTTGACAGGCATGGGGGCTGCCATTTTGTGCATGAATACATGGGCCAAAAGGTATGAAGCTGGGAACCATTTAAGATAAAGTAGTGCCTAAAACTGTCTTTTTTCTTATTTCTTACATATATACCTTTAAATTGATACCAAAACATATCATTTAAACTGTATTTTAAAAAACATATGCATTATACACTGAACCCTATGTGTTTATTATCTAACTGACCTTTAAGAGAACCCAACCCTTTCACATTTGAATAAAAACCACATTTTTCATAAGTCTGATCTATTTCGAGAAAGAACATGAAGTCCTATCACACTGGTATAAGGATTTATTGGAAAAAAAGTAAAGTTGAAAATACCACATATAAAGGCGTTGCGAGACAAGAATTTCGACAGAAAACATGTACTTAGGTACATCTTGGAAAACATTATTTCAACTCACAATAAAGCACAACTTTGAGTTTTAATAGGCATGGAAGACATAATATATAATATCAGAAGTGAAAACAATCTCCAATGGCATTCTAAATTTTATAGAATAGGTTTTTAATCCCTTTTGAACACATTTTTTTTAAGTTTCTGCATTTTGGGGGGTAAAATCCATATAAATGTAGCATTTCAGATGCCATTGGACCCCAGACAAGTGTTTGTTTACATAACAATCAACATATTTGCCCTCCTGTCACACAACAAAAAAGACTTTGACCCCAAAATGTAAATGCAGATATTAATTAACAGTTTTCTGTCACACCTGAGTCTGTGGGTGAGGTCAGCCGCTTACAATCTTCAATCTGTTTCAGGTGCTCTCTGCTGTGTAATCTATGAAAATAAAAAGGTTTTCTGTGCATGTTTACTCAATATTGTGATTACTGGTGTAACTTAGATACAATAAGTGTACATGTACAATAGTTTACACAGTTTTTTGTATTGCGATAAGGCTTGTCGCTATGCCGGCTTCACATTGTCGAGCTCACGTGCGAACAGTCCAGTTCAAAAACGGGTTTGAGAGTCCCAACAAGGGTTAAACTCTTGCTTTTCCTACTGGTGTTGATGAGAAGTATGCCAGGCTGGAAAAGAAGTCATTAGATAGTAGAATACATGACAATAATGAGAATACATGACAATAATCATGTACTAACCTTCAAAGATACTGATGGTACGGACACGACTGTGTCAGCTTTGCGGCCCCGCCCCAACGCTCCAGTGTAGTTGCAAAGTTCAGTAGTTTTGATGACTCGTCACTTCACCCAGACTTGTATACCAATGAGATGATGGTTCCGGCTGATGTCCTGGTTCTTTTCATCACTGCATTTAAAAAACATACTCAAATTAAACCAAACTGTGATGGTGATTTAAATTTTGGCGCCGCTACCTCCATTAGGTGCGGTCTGGGTTTGCGTGGACCCTAAAGAGTTTTATGCATGTATTTCATGTATTTTTCAGCTGAAAGTCTGATTTAAGTACAATTATAAAATAAAATATCAACTAAATAGGATCTGTAAACTTTGCAAATTAGGAAAATTGGTATTATTCAAAGTAGGCAGGTCGGACGGTCATCATGGCCAATGCATCGGCCAGTGCGGACACGAACTTTGCGGTCATTATTAACAGTTACAGGTTCTAAAACAAAATGATACGGATTGCAACACAAAGTATTATGACATAAATGAGATAATTGTTGAGACTCGTGCAAATAATTGTCAAAATGAAACTGAAAAACAACACGGTGAACACAATGGGTCTTGGATGGTGACTCTGGTGGACATTTTGCTTTACCTTTCCCATATCTACTCCTCTCATGTCCACTAGAGCAACCATCCCATAAAATACAGCCTTTAATGGGGTCAAGTTGGCATCTGGCAGTGACTCTCTTCATTACAGTGCGTTTGTAGGCATCCATTTTCAAAATTGTTGCAGACGACAAATCTTACCGAAAGTTCTCAAAGGTTACGCATGCGCAAATAAATTCTTTCGTTGTTACATATAAAATATTCAATGTTTGATCTCAATTTTCATCATGACCAAGCGACTTCCCAATATATCACCATACATTGTTGGAAAGATAAGGCCATAACCTTTTGAAAAAAACAGCATGTCAAAAATTTCTATACGTTGTAACTCAAAATATTTACCTTAGAATAAACACACCGGTTTTGACAGGCATGGGGGCTGCCATTTTGTGCATGAATACATGGGCCAAAAGGTATGAAGCTGGGAACCATTTAAGATAAAGTAGTGCCTAAAACTGTCTTTTTTTCTTCTTTCTTACATATATACCTTTAAATTGATACCAAAACATATCTTGTAAACTGTATTTTTAAAATCATATGCATTATAAACTGAACCCTATGTGTTTATTATCTAACTGACTACCCTGAGGATGTGACTTCCGGTTTGGTGTAATTTGACCTTAATCTATCTGACGGCTTGTACATTTCAAGCTGAGTTGTACCAACTGTTGCCATCAATTTTTGCAATTCATTTGTCAGCTACGTGAACTTTGTAATTAGCAGAAATATATTTATTCGAAATCGAATCAGAATTAAGACTGAGTGGTGTTAATCCGAAATACGTTTACATTTATAATTACAATTATATTCCACGAAAGAATATAGTTATTGTATATAATTAAAGAGAATATTCACAAGACCAAAATAAAAACAATAACAATTTTAAGCTTTTTCCTCAGACTATCAAATTATAAGCCTAATTATGGATAACCTTGCTAAGAAATCAAAGCAATGTTTGCAGTCGACGACCGCACCAATATGGCGGACGCGCAGACGCATTTCACTTGCATACGGGTAATAGGCGATGCGGCATCTAGGTTTATATATTAATGCACTCTCATCTATGTTCCTAATCATTCCTATAGTTTGTCTATTGTCCTATATTTTCCTTTAATTGGCCGAAATTCCTACAAATTTCTATATTTGGGGTAAAACTTAGAATAGATAAGTTAAGAAAGTAGCCATTTGAAGGAAAGTATTTATTAAATGTGTTCAGATAACCTTTTAAATGACATAAAATGTGTTAATCCTTCAGAATACCACATTCTGAAACGTGTGGTACCCTGCCCAGCCCAGCCAGAGTTTGTTTTAATCTTAGATCTGGGCTAACAATTCTTGAGATAAAAACAAACAAATACTTCGGAAGAGTTACCATATGTCATGTTTTAAAATTCTGCTGTACAGACTAATATTGCAGTCATCAGACATAAAAGTGAAACAAAATGCCTAGTGAAAAAAAAACAACACAAAATTCTCTTGATCGGCTTGATGAACTAGATGCCAATGGTGTGAAACTCAAAGAATGGTGTGTTCGAGGCAACTCTTGAGTATTTTGTAAGATATGTTGTGTGCAAAACTGAAATCAAGTGTGACAGTGGTGTTAAGCAGGTGATTCAACATTCAAAAGGAAATCAGCACAAGAAACTCTGCTAGTCTGTTCATTCAGCCTCACAAACAAAGTTGTTTAAACCAGAAGTAACAGCTACATCAGCTGAAGCTGGCTCCTACAAGAAACGAAAACCATCCACAAGCCACAAACAGGAACAAAGCCGGCCTAAAGGTGAAGATGTGATGACTGCAGAGATTGATTTGGCAGTAAAATGTGCAACGTTTGATATCAGTTTTCGGGTTAGTGATGGAATTTCTAAGACATTCAAAGCTATGTTCAAGTGCAAAACAGCTAAGAACAAAGCTATCATTCATGCTAACAGGTGAACTGTGTCCAGCTTTTTATACGCCCGATTGAAAAACGAGAAGTATTATGGTAACACCCCTGGCGGGCGGCGGGAAATTCTTGTCCGGAGCATTACTTTGTTCAGCATGGATGGATTTTCAAAAAACTCGGCAGAAGTGACAAGCATAGTGAGACGAAGTGTCGTGCGTAAGAACTAGGTCCATAGGTCAAAGTCATAATTCAAGGTCAAATGTCAAATATAAAAAATCAATCCGTAACACTTTGCCCGGTGCATATCTTTGTCCATCATGGAGGGATTTTCAAATAACTATGGTAACGCCCCTGGCGGGCGGCGGGAAATTCTTGTCCGGAGCAATACTTTGTCCAGCATGGATGGATTTTCAAAAAAACTCGGCAGAAGTGACAAGCATGGTGAGGCGAAGTGTCGCACGCAGTAACCAGGTCCCTTGATCCAAGGTCAAGGTCACAATAAAAGGTCCATACCCAAATATAAGAACCCTAACACTTTGTCCGGTACATATCTCTTTGTCCCGCATGGAGGGATTTTCAAATAACTTGGCAGAAGTGATAAACATGGGGAGATAGTTTCGCGCGCAAGAACCATGTCCCAAGATCCAAGGTCAAGGTCACAATTCAAGGTCAAATATAAGAAATCAATCCTTAACACTTTGTCCAGAGCATATCTTTGCCCAGTATGGATAGATTTTCAAATAACCTGTCAGAAGTGATAAGCATGGTGGGACGGCTTTTCGCGCACAAGAACCAGGACCCTCGGTCGAAGGTCTATGTCACAATTCAATTTCATTTATAACAAATCAATCCTTAACACTTTGTCCGGAGCATATCTTTGTCGAGCATGGATGGATTTTCAAATTACTTGTCAGAAGTGATAAGCATGGTGAGGCGGCATGTCGCACGAAAGAACCAAGGTCTTATTTAAAGGTTAAATATTTGACCAGCATAATATTGTCATGCATACAGGGATTTTCAAATAAGTTTGAAGAAATTGTCGCTATCTTGAGATGGGGAAGTGAAGCATGCAAGAACTGTAACTCATAATTACCAAAGTTTTAATTACCCACCTTGATTATTTTGTCGTCTTGATTAAGGTTTTAAGAATATATATGGAATAGTTTTCATACCTCAACTCACTATACACTGAGAGCCTATGGAGATAAATTATATGCACAAATAACATGAATCTACCTTATAAGTTTTTAAATTGTTTTATTTTAGTCATTGAATCTTTACCCCCAAAAAGTATACTATTCACTACAGAGAAAAATCAGATGGACCTACTCATTAGGTAAAGGTCGCCAACACACAATGAAGTATTGTCTAGGTATTACAAATCCTTGTTTCTCCACTCATGCAGATGGCAAACCAGTCGCTAGAAGTATATTAGCAGGTCTTCAGGAGAATTAATCATGGATTCCCACCAGGCATGTTGGCAGCTTTGGGAGGTGATGGTCCAAATGTCAACAAGGTCATAAACAGGGAGTTATCAAGCTTGAAAAAGTATGCATATCCAGACTGGCATGGTTTTATAGACATTGAAACATGCACTCTTCACAAAATGAACAACGCATTTTGCAGGGGATTCATGAATATGGCCAAGGTGTGGAGGATTTTGCCTCAGTTTGTTCAGCCTGTTCAAAGTGTCCGCCGGTCGACTAGATGACTTACAAACAAGTGGCTCCAAGAAGGTTGTTCATTAAACACTCACAAGTTTGCTGGCGTAGCATAGGCCCAGGCCCGCAGAACATTATTGATCAATGGCCAGGCATTTGCTCCTATGTGACACAGCTTGGGAAAGATCCAAGAACTGTCCCCAAAAGTGTCTATTTCACATATCGGAAATGTTGTTCTCTGATCAGATCTTAAATTCTAGATTCTGTTCTTGCTGTCTGCGATACCTGTGTTTAACGACTTCTTAACATTGCCATTGCCATTGATACATCATTATTGTATAGCAGAATGACCAAGTTGTTAAACACCATTTTGCGAAGATACCTTACACAAGACGTTGTAAATCAGACACGGGACAATCTCTCATTGATGTTATTTTCTAGTTAAGAATAAATAAACGTGGTGAGTGGCGAGTGGAGTGGAGTGGTGAGTGGAGTGGGGTGGTGAGTGGAGTGGTGTAGGTGAGTGGAGGAGAAGGATTAACCTACTTTGGCTTGTAATTTCTAATCTTATATTTTCCTATATTTTTGCCATTAAAATTTCTGTAATTTGATGTCATTCCTATATTTTTGTGATGGGAAATGAGTGGACGCCCTGTTTTACAGCCAAAAACTTGTTTGTGATTACAAGTTGTTAATTGTCCCTTTTACACCAATTGTTCTTTTTTAATTTTCTTTTTTAAAGCGAAGTATACCAAAACCCCGCTTTACGACCACTTCGATTTTACGACCATCCAGCTAGAGCGGACACTTTTCAAAAGACCCGAATGTTTTCCTATATACTTCAATGGTCGCAACCCCCGATTATACGGACACCCCGCTATTACGACCACTAATCCCAGACCGAAAGTACCAACTAATGCTCAAAATAACCCCGTTCTTGTGACCAGTGTCACTTGGTGGTTGACACTTAACATCATCAATTAACAACAAATGCCATGGAGGTATATGGCAATTAACTTTATCAGGTCGTTTTAGAGATACAAGGCCCTTGATATGTCCTGCTGCACACTTTAAAAGTATTGCCAGTCATATTTACATAGCTAATTCTTAAAATTGCTGGCTGAAGAAGGAATATAGCTTTCTTAAAAATCATTGGCTGAAGGAGGACAACAAAATATTTAAATAGGACAAGTGATTTTAGATATTTCTAAATTATGTTATTTCCGTTTGAATAAGAAAACATTTCATATTTTAACAAATAAACAAGTTCATAACAGTGTTATATTCATTACTTAGAAGCTGGTAACATAAATTATTCATTTTTTTACATTAACATAGCAAACTGTTACATGTAGGTCTAATTCATTACTTAAATCAGTAATGGAATTAAAATACATGAACTAAAATTTGTTTTTCTCATTGAAACAGAATCTTTAAACAATAGTTAGGCATCAAAAAGTAGCATTTTGTTGGTAGCTGGTAATCTAAATTTGCACCTGACAAGACAAAATGGCAAATTTCCATTCAGGCTGGCAAGTGGTTGAAAACAACAAATAGAGTAAAGAAAATCTATTGAAAGTGAAACTGAATGACACGCGTTTGAACAAGGCTCATACTGGTTTATACAGGTACAGGGAAATTGTAGGGCAACTAGATTCTAACATACTGCACTCAATATTTAAACAACAGAATACAATATTCATAGACTAACTTACTAGAATTTGCCTTGTTTATCTACATGTCTTTCCAGGCTCCCATTTTCCAACATATTTCGTTAATGATGTCCTCTCCAGTCCAATGTTAGTATGTACCCAGCTTTGCAAGTAGATAAATTAAAAATTTGGTTATTTAAGCACATAACAACACTATTATCCATGACAATGTTTTTTTTTTCACCTCTGGGGAAACGGTGGCGTGGCCCTTCAGATGGGGAATTATACGGCGATAGGGGATTTTTTTTTTTTAGAAAAGCACTTACATGTTTATATTTTGCTTTGTGATAAAACAGTCATCAATTGCTTTGCTACAATGATACCTTAGATTATGTACTAACTTCGTTTGATGAAAAATTGATGAAATTGTTTGCCAAAATTCCTTTATCTTAGTCAATTTTTGTCCGACTTTGGTCAAATTTTTTTTCTTCAAAGTTAAGCTTACATTCTGAGGGGAATTTTAAGGTAAATATAGGGGAAAAACATATACCTTTTAAGCAGGGGACCGGGGCCGAATTTCGACCCATATAGGCCCTAAAAAAACAACTGCATGATGATGCATGGTTAGTCATACACGCATCTTCTTTGATAAATGTATTGGCATACTAAATCTATCTCCAAGGCTAGTACATTCTAAGCTGAATTGTATTAAAAGGTCGATTCTAACACGATCTTATATAAAATTCGTATTTTTAAAGGTTATGAATAAGAACTATATTTATCTATACTCCGCCCATTTTCCCCGAAGTGCATTCACACGTGCGTTTCTGTGACGTCAATAAATTATAACAATTCAAAATTTATTGATAAACATTGAGCGAATGACGTCATACTTATCGATATAATACAGTGAAAATATCATGCCAAAAAGCGCAAATTAAAAACATATTAACAAAACGTAAATGTTTTTGTGAATTTAAGTATAAAATATGTAGTACAAATGTGGCTTAATTGCGCTACATAATGCAAAAATGATTTGGTTGTCACAATTTGCTATCGCGCGTTTAAGCACGTGCATCTAACGGAACAATTTTTTCGAATTTCACGAACTATTTTCAAAACATTAAGCTCCGCCCATAATTTGTTGCAGAATAACCCAGTTATTTTCCTTCTTTATATATGGACCACTAGCCGCGTGCCGTGGTTGAATTTTATATAAACGACACAATATTTCCAATATATTTCTTTGTCATTAGTGTTATTTCGCTTCTTTATATATAATGTGTTCTTCTTTTTGGGATATGTGACAAAAAATTGAAAATTGTAAATGTTCCAATCTGTGAACAGGTCCATTTAACTGTTGCCATCATTTAATGTACTCATTTCTCAGCTACGAGATGTTCCAATCTGTGAACAGGTCCATTTAACTGTTGCCATCATTTAATGTACTCATTTCTCAGCTACGAGATGTTCCAATCTGTGAACAGGTCCATTTAACTGTTGCCTTCATTGAATGTACTCATTTCTCAGCTACGAGATGTTCCAATCTGTGAACAGGTCCATTTAACTGTTGCCTTCATTGAATGTACTCATTTCTCAGCTACGAGAACTTTACTATTACAATAATGATTTTATATCCGAAATCAGTTTATATAAATGAGGCGCGTCGTGGGAAAACCGGACTTAATGCATGTGCGTAAAGTCCGCACAGTCTTATCCGGGACGCCACTTTCCGCTTTTAATGTATTTTCTGTTTCAAGGAATTCTCTCCTAAACATAAATCCACTGTAGGCGGAAAGTGTCGTCCCGGATTAGCCTGTGCAGACCGCACAGGCTGATCCGGGATGACACTTTGCGCGCATGCATTAAGGCAGGTTTTCCCACGACGCGCCTCAAATAATTAACATAATTTCCACAAAATGAATATAGTTATTGTATTGAATGAATAGAATATTCACAGAACCAACACAGTTACAGTATTAATATTAAGAACTGCCCTCAGATTATAAAATTACAAGCCTAATCATCGACAAGTACTCACAGCTATGTTTACAATCGACAACCACATCAATATGGCGGACGCGCAGACTCATTTCACTTGCATACGGGTAATAGGCGATGCGCCATCTAGGTATATACTGTATATCTACGGACCATACCTTGATGGCTGTTGGTATATCGTGTTAGGAATAGGAAGAAATTACAGAAAATAAATTTGTTGAATTTGTTTTATCTGTTCAATGTCAATGTTACAATCTATGTCTTTTAGATATCTCTATAATAGTTAGGAAAATTTTGTTTACAGTACATATCTTGTTCATACATTTTAATTATGTATTAAATGCTTTTAATATTCTACTCAAGCACAAGCCTTTCGGGTAATATACATGTTAGCCAATACAGTCAATCATTTTGACAGCCGCCATAGCCATTATCAACATACCATCTTAAATCTTTCTAGCTGTCAGAATTAAAACTTCATGTAATCTTCTGTTTGAATAAACTAAAGTGGATCACAATCAGTGATGACAGAAGGTATTGCAATGTTTTCATGCATTATACAAACATGATTTTTAAATGTGCTTTTCCACTTATAACTTTTTCCGTAAAGTTCACATTCAAACGTGTTACCGGACGTGTGTTGTCTTCTTATATGACGCTTCAAATTATATTTGCATGAAAAGGTTTTGTTGCACATGTCACACGCATAGATGTCTTCGCTATGCTTTGATAGAGCATGTACCTCGTAACTATCATAGGACACAAATACGCCTTCACAGTGCTGGCATTTGTACTTCTTACGATTAACGTCATGGGTTCTCATGTGATTTGCCAGATCTCGAACAACTATGCCACATTTAGGACATGGTTTCCGTTTGCGATGCCGTTTCCTTGAAGCCTTTAAACCATGTGTTCTCAAGTGATCCGTCATATTCACCACATCTTTTCCACATTGTACACATGTTCGTAAGGGGCGTTTTCTTCTCACAGTAGTTTCATCGTGGGTTCTCAAATGTTCTAACCATTTTACCACAAGCTTGCCACATTTTGGACACACGGTTTTCTGAGGCATATTTTCAAACAAGCAGAATACTTATTTGTGAACTTTTAGATCTACCTTCTTTACCATATTAATAAGCCAAAGTTTAGTGGGATGTCATAAATTGGCTTTGACACTGTATTAAAACTTTATGTTCCGCACATGCATTAAATGAATTATTTTTCCATTTGTTCTCAGTCTGATTTGAGTACTTTTGCAATATTACACATAAAACACCTTTTTCTAGACAGCTAAATGTTCCTTTGTACAATGTACACTGTTCTTGGCAGTGTTTAACCAACTTTCATTCAGTTGTTGATGAAACCAACAATTACCTGAAAATAAAAAGTTATCAGTACAATTTCTTCGGTCACTTGTAAATAACAATGCACAAATGTGATGTTTTCTACTATCTACATGGCATACTTCATGCTCAGTGAAGCATAATGTTGTACCAAAATATTTGATATACTGGCATTTTCATTGTAATTTTTCATCTAATTTTGGCAAGTTTAATAAGGTCACTGATTGGCAAGACCATCAGACTGTTCAAGATACTAAAAATTGTGTGTGTTCTATAAGAAGGAAGCATTAGAAGTCAAGACATTACTATTTAAATATGTTGTGTTTTTTTTGTAAACGTGTGACTTAATATTAAATTGAGGGCTTTTTACCTTCTATAGCATGGGCAGAATATAGGCGTCAACCCTAAGAAACATTTATTCCAAATCATGCACTTTTCCCCAATGCTTACTATACACTAGGATTTTTTGCACCCCTTTATCTTACACGTATTTGTAAAAGTAGTTTTTCCAAAAACAAAGAAGCTCCCTGAAATTAAGTATGTTTATATGATACATGATTTGTACTTTCTTCTGACTCACTATATACTATAAAGCTAACATAATTTATGCAAAATGAATAATTAATATTAACAAAAATGACTGCGGGAGTGGCATGGCCAGTTAAAAGAATAAGGGTCTATTCAGCCCAAATACTAACTAGACCAAGTCCATTGCGACCAACTTCCACCAGGTCAGGGTTGGCATGAATCACCCGCCCCCCGGGTTTACCCCGCGGGTTTTACCGGGTTTTCCCGCCCTGGTCAATACTCGGAAAGTGGGTAATACTGGGCAATATTAATTTTTCTTCAGTTAAGATGCAGTTATAATTTTTTTTATAAATCTAAATGCTCAATTAACTTATGTCATTAAGAAAATGACTTAATTTTAGTATTGTAGATCCAGTAGATGCATAGTTACAGTATTTTTTAAGTGCCAGTACATATCCTCTGGTTCATTCATTCATTTTTTGATGACATTGCTTTTCATGAAATATTTTTTATGTTGTTAGCTCAGCTGAGCACGAATTGCTCGGTGAGCTATTAGTATAGGGGACCTCTCCGGCGGTCTACAATTTGGACCGTTATTGCGATAAAAACTACATTTTTTATTCAATTTTGACCTTACTTGCACAGTTTGTGTTTGACCATAATATCTCGGATGGGATTGTAATTGGGTCAGATCACACCAGTAACACCAGAGATATTGCCCCTTTTTCATGCAAAAAAAGTGCAAGTATGCCCTTTTCCAACGTATAGACTTTATTTTCCATCCAATCTTAACCAAACTTTCAAAGTTTGTGTATGAACATCAGATCTCAGCCGACGCCAAAAATGGGCCAAAAATGATTCAAACACAAGTTATTGCCTTTTTTTTTTTTTTTACAAATATACAAAAATGGACATTATTCAGGATAGAGACTTAATTTTTAATCCAATCTTGCACAGTTTTTGTCTATGACCATAAGATTAATGGTGAAGTAGAATATAAGCAAGATTGGACAAGAATCACCAGAGTTATTGCCCTTTGTTTGTGAAAAAAACATGCAAATATGGACGTCATTCAGGATAGAGACTTCATTTTTCATCCGATCTTCACCAATCGTGTACAGTTTGTCTATGAACGTAGGACTACAGGTGAAGTTGAATATAAGCATGATCAGGCCAGAAACACCAGAGTTATTGCTCCTTGTGTTTTGAATAAAAAATAAACAAGTTATCAATGATTAGCTTGCACACACGATTTTTTATTCAATGTTGACCAAACTCAAACAGTTTGCACATGACCATAAAAATTGATTGATACAATTAGATTTCCAACAGTTGCAAGACTTGCATGCAGTTATTTGTACATGCAACATTGATGTCTTCAGAGCCTGCATTAACATCATTTATCATCATTGAACAGACAATTATCAAAGAAAAACCAAAACTTGACCTTATAGTACAGCCATCGCAATTATCGCATTGCAACTAGTTCTCCAAAACTGTTTGCAAAAAAGACATCAAAATCTACTGTTTCTGCATTTTCCAGAATTGTCAATGACTTAGTGAAAAAGGGTCAGGTAAGAATATCGAGAAAAATGATTTGAGAACCATTCGCAAAAAAAATGCACATCCATTACCCAACTCATACTTTAGTTAGCCCATTGCACTAACGGATGTTTTAAATCAAAACTGATCCTATCCCCCTCAGCGTATTGTTCAGATACCTTAACTTTCAAACCTGTCACAACAGTATGGTCTTCATCTGTACGAGTTCTCAGGTAAGCGGTTTGGGCCATCATGGCCCTCTTGTTTGTGAAATGATTCCACTTGATAACCAAATATGTCTAGGATTATTCATCTTTTTTTATTTCTTGCACTGAACTTTTCTTTTTTGTGATCAATACATTTTAAGGAGGTCTTCTCTCCAGTCCATTCAAAATTATTATGGGCAATACTGGGGATTACTGGACAAATTACTTTTATCTTCTATTTTCATCACTTATTTTCTAATGTTTATTCAAGGTGACCAGTTTAATCGTTTTGTTTAGCAATTGCATCTGCCAATTCAAGCAATGTTTGTGTTTGTTTAAGAGAGTGTACATATCCCAGTATTATATTGGGATATGTACACTGTGTTAAACAAACACAAACAGTATTGTGTCATTAATTTAATATACAGCATGGGGCTGCAAGGTTGTCTTGTTGCAACATCATGACATCAGCTAAAATATTTTATAACATAGAAATATGTTAGAATTTTCGGATTTCTCTTACACATTTGCTCTGTTTCTTTCATAAACATTATTCTGTTACATGATATACTGAAAAAATTAAATGAAAGTGAGTAAAAACACAAATGCCAAGTAATACTCATTGTTGTCCAGACTGACCAAAAATTTCAACTTAAATTTTGTGAAAAAGAAAAGAAATTATCAATATGTTTCCACATGAAATAGAAATAAACAATGTAACTTACAGTATATATAATTGTTAATAGAAACTCATTATTATTATTATCCCCTACACATTAAGGTTGTTCAGCTGTGAAAGTTTAAGCGAAATCAGGCCAGCCATTAAAGAGGAGTTGAGTCTAAAAAAGTTCATGACGTATATATAGTGGAAAAAATGTCAAAGGGCTATAATTCTGCCAAAATTGTTCGCAGCCAAAATTCCTTCCTTTACGATCAACTACACATTAAGGTTGTTTAGCTGCGAAAGTTTGAGCAAAATCCGTCCAGCCGTTAAAGAGGAGTTGAGTCCGCAAAATTTCATGAAGTTTACATAGTGGAAAAAAATGTCAAAGGGCCATAATTCTGCCAAAATTGGTCGCAGCCGAAATTCCTTCCTTTATGATCATCTACACATTAAGGTTGTTCAGCTGTGAAAGTTTGAGCAAAATTCGCCCAGCTGTTAAAGAGGAATTGAGTGCACAAAATTTCGGCACATACTGATGTACGTACGGACAGAAAAGTGCCATGCTTAATGCCTCCCACTTTTTGGGGTCATACAGCTATATCATGTTCTTTAAAATGACCAAACATGCCTTTTTACATAAAGCAATAAGATACAATATGTTAAGTATTGCATAAAAAAATTAAGTGACCCGATACCGGGTTAACATGGGGGCCGTTTGACTTGGGCAGTATGATTTTACTATGGGACCCATACATAGATATATATGGGACCCAAATAGATTTGATTTACTGGTTTCTAATCTTCATAGCATAACTTGTTAGGGCTTGGCAAATATTGATTTACTTGTTATTTGGGCAATATTTGCAGGAGCGAATAGCTGGGGAAGGCCAATTTCTGTCGTGGAAAATTATCCCTAATTGTCTATAATTTTCAGACAAGATTTTGATCGCAACTTTCACATCCTGAAATTCAAGATAGTTCTTGTGAACGGATTGCAATAAAAGTTAATACCTGGGCAGATAAACCATTCCTAATTAATGTTCCATCAATATATTTATAATGACACTTTCATTTTGGATACAGAACAATTTAAACCTACGCACCTTTGCATTTTTAAATAAATCTCGATATTAAAAGTAACACTAATTGACTAAATTCGTTGCACGTATTATATCGTTGCATGGCCTAAGTTCGTGGATAATGTAACTTCGTTGATTTCATATATTCTGTTACGTAACCAAAAACATATACAGAACATGCTAACTTTCCATTTAAAAACCCGGATGTAACCTTGACCTACTTGTTAAAATACATTAAGTTATAAAATACTCTGTTTAAACAAGTACTAAACCTGAATACAAATTTAGGTATGTAAAATACCTAAAATTTGTAATATCCTATTAATCCAACAATATGATATCCCATATTTCTTAAAATATTTAATATAAAAGTACACAATTTAGGTGGTCTGCATTGTTGACATGTCGTTTTTTTGACAGCCTCGTTTGCCTTTTTCATAGAGATATTTAAGACCAAGAATATTTTATTGAATGTTGACTTGTGCCCTTAAGTAAATAAAACTTTGGATTTGGAGATGAACCCCCAACATGTCAAACAGAAATAGTGTCTACATTCTTCTCAAGTTTGGCAAAATGTCTTTAAATGTGTAAAAACAAGCATAAACTTGTAGGCAATAGTGTCAAACTCTTTGGAGTTACAGAATAAACATTGTAGAAATAGAATTCATGGCAAAATTCATATTGGATCTGTTACTACTGGGAGATAGCCAGCCATACTTCCCATACTATGTAGATCATGAGTTAATCATGAGCTGGAAGTATTTTACACCTATACAACATTAATTTAATTTACTCGTTTACATGAAACACACAATTTTGCTTGTCCTAAGTTGCATTGTCTTGGTCATCTTGACACGCACGCCCTGTATTTGGAGATGACGTAAAATCCACGAACTTACATTGTGCTTGAATTGTCGTAACAAAAATGACGTAGTACTTGGGTTTTTGCGTTTGCTCAGCCATTTGTTTGAAATTTTCATGGATTCAAACATACTTCAGTATGAAATAAACCTAAGATAATGAGTAAGTGGTTTCTCTTTTTGTCTTTTGATAATTTTGTCAATTTATTATTTGACAATGTATTATCATGGAAGTACCAGTTCTCGAACCTCTAAGGATGTACCCTACCTGTAGACTTTGTTGCATACATCCACGAACTTAGGCAAGTCAAGGATAAATATAAGACTATTAACATACTCGATCATGTTTAGCGATAACAGGATTTTTTTTTAATTTAGAAAAACCTATACAATTATATACCATTTTAAAGGTTATTCTTTCAGAAAAACAAAACTGCAAACCAAATTACTGTATCTTGAAAAATAAAGTTATTCCTATCTGAAGAAGGTAACCCCCCACATTTTGTTCTGTCAAATATGTAAATTCTGTCAATAATACACCTGGCAATCATTTCTGGCAGTTAAACAGGTTCAAAGTAATCCTTTCATGTCACTTTATGCTTTGTTAAGTAAATACTTCACATATTTTTACAGTCTTTCATACATGGTGACTTATAAAAGACAACCTATCATTTAAAATGGAATGAGTATTAAAACCAAATGCTGGACTGAATCTGGGTAAAACACAATGTCTCTAGTACTGCGTCAAAAACATTTGGCATTTACAAACTGCAAGTAAAAGATGTTATATACATTTATAAAGCTCAGTTATATTTATATTATATATCTTTAACATGCTTAGTACATATAACAGACTAATTTATTTCAGTATTTGGAACAGTGAATTCATTAACTCTAAGGCATACATCTGACATCATCTCCAGTTTTAAGACCACCCTTTCTGGAAGACCAAAACACAAAGTAACACATTTTACCTTTTAATTTTACCAAAAAGATCATGTTCTCTTCAAAGTACTTAAAAAATGGCCACACAAATGTAAATACATGTATTGAACAACATGCGGTCTTGATGAAAGGTGGTCTTTCAATGCAGCTTTTGCTTTAGGAACTTTTTGGACTACTAATTGTTCGCTCATTCAAAAGAACTCAAACCATACATTGAATACAACAATTAACATGGTTCAAATGCTGAACAATATTTAAGTATTGATCAGAAAATACTTGAAAAGAACATAGTCTTGTGATGACTTCTTGGTTGAAAACAACCGAACATGAGAAAGACTGTTAATTTCTGTCTTCAAAAGCCACTGTCTCCACTGTCTCGTTTTTCTCTATGAACAGAAGACTAAAAAGCAAAGCACAATATCTTTCAAAAACTGGAGCAATCCTCAAATTAATATATGCAAAAGCAAATCATGCAATACTTTGGACAAACATGTATAAGCAAAACTGTAGCAGCTTAACAGCATAACTCGAAACCGGAACAAGGGACGGGTAAACTGACAGGGGTATACCTTTGAAATGACAACACCTTTAGAAATATTATTTAAAGTAAACCAAAGCATCAATGTTTGAATTTATTTTTTAAATGCTGTTATTAACACAATTTTATGAAGTATTTCTAGTATTGCGGTTAATTAAATAGCATGCAGAATACAGTAAATGTTGTCACAAGAACTATGACCTGGGGTAAGTGACTATAGCAAATCTGACAGCATTTAAGTGAATACACAGGTTATAAATATATACAATCTGCACCATTAGCACATGCCTAATGCACATACCAGTCAAGTCACACTTACTGCATGTGTGTCGCATGCTTTATTGTTGAAATCATGCCATGCGATTATCACGCTCTTTTTATATATTGAGTACAGTGATCAATTATAAATTAAAATTAACATGACAGGCTTTGCATTTCAGGTGTGTACACGGCTTTGCTTTTAAATCGAGGCAGAATATTTGTCGTAGTTGTTTTTGACAAAATTTGTCTAATCGTCGTCCAGTTTCACTTTCAGTTTCACTATCTTCCAAGAGCTTTACCATTGTAAAGCTTACGTCAAATCAATATATTAACAGCAAACATGCATGTACAACAAGTGGGATAATGTAAAAAAATTAGCTTGAATCATTTTTTTGTCAAAACTACCTGTTAAACGTTCAATAAAATTCGTGAAGCTGTAAACCTCGTGTCGCGAAATCCGAGGACGTTACTCTTACGACGTTATCGGAAAACCACGAAGTTGCACTCGGCTTAATTTCGGTTATAGTTCGGGAGACTGTCGGAAGTGGCCGATTCTGCTTATAGGGTGCCTTCGTTTCGTCACAAAGCGCTAAAAAGCGCAAACACTTATTTTACAGGAAACTATAACGTCGAATTGGCGACCGATTACACTTTTGTCAGCTACTTTTGCCTTCTTTTGCTCGGCTTTAGTTTTTCCACAAAAAGCTGATGAAAATAGCAATTTTTCGGCTCGCATTTCCTCCTGAACAATAAGAATTGCATAAATTATTTTTTAACCAATGGAATGTATCCTTACAATGGTGACAGATGATTGCGGAATCGGCATTCCTCTGTTATCGCTATCATGTTGACATACCTATTTTAACACACCGCCGTCAATATTGTTTTTCTTTGATGTACGAAAAATGTCAAATTGTGAACTTTCCAAGAAAATTTTATAAAATCTTTCTCTGCTGAGGAGTTTAAACATGTATCTCTAAGTATGTAGCTGATGTCAAGGCTACACTCCACTAAATGTCATGTCAGGACGGCACGATCCAATTACGGACCACGTCCCTGACGGCCCATGTTGCTGACAGACCATATATATACCTTGATGGCCCCAAGTACAAATTCATAAATTTAGACTTGTGCGATTAGTGTATCCACTCGGTGGCATTTAATGGCAGTGTTACAATACTGGTTGGCGTGTATAACATTCGTGTACATATCTTACATTCTACAAATTACCTCGGTGCCATTTAATGAACACGAATGTAATATTGGTAATAAATTAGGACATTATTTCAATTTGGTTTAATATATTAATTTTGTACACTACTTTCGGAAATCAGTGTTCAATCTATTTAAGTCTATTAAAGTATATTTCACACACATATTAGAACCTAACGTGCACAGACATTGTGCGCTCGACGTCTACATTAATGTTTACATGTCCGGGTCACCGCTGTACCATCGAGCCACATTCAGGTAAACTTCGTTATCTTTAAGATGAAGTTCCGGATAAGTGGGAGATCATTGCGCCGACTGTTATCCTGAACTCCGGATAAGTGGGAGATCTTTTTTGCACCAACATTTATCCTGAACTTTGAACTTGAATTTTCATTCTACAAATAGCAGTTTCGTCACAGAAACAGGCCTCTATACTAAGACAGTTCACTAATTGTTTTTGCTTTGTTTTTATGAACATACGCGACGGTAAAGAAGCGAAATATAGTTCCGAAAATATATATGAGAGGAACTATTTATATTTGAGAAACTGGAGATGTATGTTGTTAAAATGGAAAAGTCGATAAATGGTATTCCGCATTATTTCTGCGGCTTTTATGGACGCGCTATGCGGATAGGGAATTCGAACACAACTTAAAGTTTCAATTGTTTTCAAAAGTTCGATTTCTTGCGTTTGCGGATTTGCGCAATGCGGATACGGATTAGGACACGTGGGAAAGTGGCACGAATGAGTGTTCGTCGTAACGTTAATACTAATGGGACCTTTAAAACATATGTGCGTTATATAAAAACATTGTATTTGAATTGTCTCTATAAGGGGGCTTTATCTTTACGAAAGGGGTCCCAAAGAGGGAAACTTCAGTAAAAAAAAAGAAGCTTAAATTTACTGATTATTATTATGTAACCGGTTCAACCTTTTATAGTTGAGTGTTACCTATCGATTATTGAGTCGATCAAGCAGAGCATTCATCACGATTTGCGGGAACAGATTCAGCCATCTTTTTTGGCAGTTAATTTATTCAAATTTAGTCATTTATTACAGTTTCATGCAGTAACCCAGCACAGGGGAAAGCCTACAGTCCAGTGTCAGGTGTTGTCGTAAGAGGCCAATCCAAAATTGGGCTCCAGCACGTGACATCAGTGTCGGTGATTTGTCGACAGATATATACTCATATTAATATTAAATACTATCATGTTATTAACTGTGTGATGTGAACATGGAGAGAAACTATTAAATGGACATATAACTGAACCCATTGTGTTGTGTAGATTTTATTATTCATCTATCATTAAAACACCGAACTTACAAATGGCGCCCAACGTGTATAAACTTAAGTTTCTCTCGTTAAACAACTGACACGTGTTTTTACACTACTGATTTGTATGATCACGTGCAATGCTGTGGACATTCTTCAGTCTTGAGGGGGCAGCTTGTAGTTACAGTGCGTACGTCGTCGAGGACCCACGAACTGGTCGCTTGTCAAGCGGTCGGCGTGTGCGGAACAGCGGAGAATCCTGGAAGTGTGCCAAACGGTCAGCAGATACGGTACAGTGGAGAACTCGTCATATGGACGGTTGAGACTCGCTAGACGGAGGAACATCGGTGTTGTGTCGAATTGATGGTGAACCATGTGACATTGACATTGCAGTCTAATGGCCGAATGATTGATCCAGAAAGCTGTTTAACCTGTATTTGTGAGTACCAATAGTGGAAGGCCATTATTTATTAAATTGCAGTTTAATTTCGTGATTAATTGTAAATAACAATGTTTGTGTACTATGTTCTGTAAATAATTTAAATATTTTTCGAAAAGTTTTATTTAAAACTGCAATTTTCTAAATATTCTGGGAAAGTGTAAAGGAAAATTTGGGAAGGTGTCACTATTGCATAATACCCTAGCATAGAAATAAATAAACCTAGGTGGAGGTTCTCAATTCTAACAAGTCTATAATTATATTTATTAGAAGCATGTTTACTATTCTTTACTTTTCATAATGTTGCCATCATATTGAAAACAGCACATAGTATATCATATTATTATTTGTTATTACAGTACGTTTCAGTGGCCAACTAGTTTTATTTCAGATGTGTTGTTTGTCTGGTGGTGGTGACCAGCATTCAAATCACACAGCTAAATAGCGGTGGTTTAATTTAAAATCTTGCTGAATGCTACACACGCTTGATATACTGGGATATTGACCTTCACGGTAAAATTATTGACATTGAAAGTTTGACCTTGTCATACCTGTTTTAAAATTTCATGAAAGGCAGATTGATTAATTGATTTATATCTGTATTATTTTGCAGTTTGATTGTTTATACTTGTTGCAGCAATGTAAATATTAATCAGAGTTCTCGCTAGGATTTCAGAACATGGAGTCCAGGACTCCTTCCTTATATTAGGAAAAGTTAGCGTCCCAATATCTAATCGTCAAAACAGACCCCCTACCCCACCCACTTAAAAAACATAACTACAACAACAATCTTATTTAAACAAACTGTTTGTTAACTACTGGCAATTAAACAATTAAATAGGACTTTATTAATTAAAAAGAAACAACACAACATTTTTTATAAATCGGAACGAAAAGAAAAGGACGCCGACGTATATTTACTTTCACTTTCGACAAGTACTGTAAACTGTCGCTAACTTTCATTCAAATGTTGCCTCAGCCAAAGTGTTTGCATATAATCCGTGTACATTGATGATTTTTAATAGCTATTTTGTTAATAAACACTAGTAGTTTTTTTTTTTTTGAAGACGTACGCTTTACGCGATCGGTGTACGCAATTTGTCATGTTACACAAATTCATCTTAATTCGTATCATTTGTAAACTGTTCATTTTGCATAAATAAAAATTATATTGCCTTCTTTGAATTCTTTAAATTTGTAGAAATTTATTAAAAACGCGGGTGTTAATAACACGCACATAACAAAACGCATACCTAACGGGAAAGTGTTACAAATCACTTACACCTTTACTAATTACAATTAGATTGAGGGCGTGATAAACTTTCTATCGACGACGCTCATTTGCATACGCGTTCTCAGATTTTATCGATAATTGACACACTGGTGCAGAAGGAGAATGTGTTTATTGCCGAGTAGGAGTTCTTTGTCTTGGGAAAACATGCGTACGCCAGCGAAAATGGTTGCGTCCTAGAATCTAACACCGAGTTTCATGGCGTCCTTTTCATAAACAAATTACGCGTTACCGAGACCTCTGACATTAAAATTTATTTGCACAGAGGATTTCCATAATTTGTGTGCGTGTTACATATAATTTATTTTACATTTCAGTCTGTTTATAAATTAGTTTCTCTATTTAATTATAATGGATAGTAGGGATTATGCAAGGTCAAAGGAAGATGATGACTCATCTAAGAGTGAATTAGTAAGCGGTGGGTCTGAACGAGAACAAACGTTGTCAGAAAAGGAAAAGAAGCTACTAGAGGCGCTTCATGCTTTGAACATGGATCCTGAGACAGTAAGTGGGGAAGACTTGGGTCTATTTCTGAGGAATCTTGGTCAGAAGATGGGCGAGGATAGAAAACCATCAAGACACAGTCCATTCGAAAGATCAAGGTATTCATTACCGAGAACTCCTGCTACTCTAGAGACAGGAACATACCATTTCCCAAAGTTGTCTACATTCTCGGGGGAAGATAATAAAGGTGAAGTTTCACGGGATGCCTTCAAGTATGAATTAGAGTCACTGCTGCCAGAGGGAACCTTCACAGAGAAGCAAGCTATGTGGGAGTGAGAAGGTCATTGCGAGGTACAGCCAGTGATATTGTGCGGAGATTATGACCTTGTGCAAAAATGCAAGAAGTTAAGAAGAAGCTGGAAAGTACGTATGGAAGCATCGAATCCCAAGAGTCCGTGATGAGAAAATTTTATTCATGTATGCAAGGATCTGAAGAAGAAACGACATGTGCATCACGGCTGGAAGATATGTATGCCAGAGCTGTGGAATTGAAAGCGATCAAGCGAGGTGATGATAAACTGCTGAAACATATAGCACAGTACAAGTACGACACAATAGATGTCTACGACAGGTTCAAGATAGAGTTACGAAGATTGGAGAAAGAGCTCCAAACAACAGATAAGAAGAAGCCATGCAATATTGCTCAGAATACTGAAAAGCAAGACAGTTCCGAGATCAACGAATTCAGAGCGATGGTAAATGAATTGAACAGGAAGATTGAGGAATTGCTGAAGGGGAAAACACCAACCCAACCTATTACGTTGGCAGAAACTTTAGAAGAGAAAGATTCCAACAACCAACATTCCATAGAGGAGAAAGAGGGAGCTACAGACCTAGGAGATCACTAGGCAGTAACACCTTCTGAGGTGCATGTCACACGTGCGGTGAACGGGGACACTTTGCGAGGGATTGCCGGAATGACTTGCAGAATGGAAACAGAAATTTAAAAGGGTAAGTGCTCTTATTGAGGGATCGAATGCGGGCACAACAACTAGAGATCCCGAATTAGTAGGAGAATCTAACGAAGTCAACATCTCTATTAACGGCAAAGAAACACAGCACTGTTAAACATAGGAAGCTGTGTAAGTGTTATCGCCAACTCCTTTTACGAAGAACACTTAAAGACATTCCATTACAACCTTTGAAATAAATTCTCCATGTAGAGTGTGCTGATGGTCAGGCATTACCCTACTAAGGCTACATTGAAGTGGAGTTGACAGTAAAAGGCATACCACGAACTGAAAGTCGACCATGCTGATTTTTGATTATGCCTGATACTTCCTATTAATCTAGGATTCCTGTTATTTTGGGTACTTATATTTTATTTGAACTTTAAAATGAATGTAAAAGTAAATATGGAGACAGATTTTTGCAGCAAGCTGACTTACATGTACCATGGTATTTATGTTTTAGAAGCATTGTGTGTAGGGGAAAAAAGTTAAAGCAGAACAACAACTGTATAGCTATCGTGAGAAACGCCGTGCCGCATCAAGTTATCATTAAACCGAATGAAACAGTGACAGTCCAAGCCTATACAGACAAAGAAATGGATTATCCAGTAACTTCTACTCTGATCCAGGAGTGTACTGCAAGTAAATTGCCTAGTACTATTGAAGTGAGTCCAGCATTAGTGATGTCTGGAAAGAAGAACATAAATGTTACTTTGACCAATTTGTCAACAACACTATATGTCTGGCACCAAAAGCTACCTTGTGCGAACTAGTAGAAGTAACAGAAGAAGTGCTTGACAGATTAGAAGAAGAAGAAAAAGACAGAAAACGGCAGAAAATAGTCAAAGAACTCAGCATTGATGAAGGAAACATCCTTGAACCTGAACAACGACAAGCATTAACTGACCTTCTAATGAAACACCGCAACATATTCTCTACAAGTGACACTGATATTGGAAACTGCACAACCATCAAACACCGAATTGATTTACATGATGAAAGACCATTTAAGCAGAGACACCGAAGAATACCGCCTGGAATGATCAACGAAGTTAGACAGCATACAGGACAACTGTTAGCATGTAACATTACACGACCATCTAATTCTCCATTTTTAATTTTTTATCGAACATTGTCATAGTGCGAAAGAAGAACGGAAAACTTAGACTTTGGGTTGACTACCGAAATGCTGAACGACAGAACCAACAAGGATTCATTTGCTCTTCCAAGAACTGAAGAAATATTTGACTGTTTGCAAGGAGCCAAGTACATTACAACGCTAGACATGAAGGCAGGGTTCCGTCAGGTTGAAATACAAGAGGA
The DNA here is from genome assembly GCA_027627225.1 of Congeria kusceri. Taxonomy (NCBI): domain Eukaryota; kingdom Metazoa; phylum Mollusca; class Bivalvia; order Myida; family Dreissenidae; genus Congeria; species Congeria kusceri. Next base: position 4,711,369 of record CM051027.1, on the reverse strand, counting down.
ACGCACCGGATTTACTGTAGGACCACTCGGATTCTTTGAATTTAACAAGATGCCTTTCGGTTTGTGTAACCGTCCAGCCACTTATCAAAGGTTAATGCAAGACTGTTTGGGTGACATACATATGAAAATATGTATTATTTGTCTTGATGATTTGATTATTTTCAGCAACACGGTATCCGAGCATTTAGAGCGGCTAGAATTTGTTTTATCTAGATTGCAGGAAAGTAACTTGAAACTTAGTCCTGAAAAGTGTCATCTTTTCAAACAACGTGTTAATTTCTTAGCTCACATTTTGAGCAACGATCGAAGGAGTAGAGACAGGTCCTGAGAAAATTGCTATGATAAGAAATTGGCCAACACCACAAAACCCATAACGAATTACATTTTAAATTTACTAAAATTACTAAACCTCTTTCAGATTTGATCCCACATCCTACGGGTAAGAAAGCTCAACAGAAGAAAGATGCTAAAGACTGGACATGGACGGAAGAAAACCAAGAAATGTTTGATAAGTTAAAAATCGTATTAACCACATCACCTATTTTAGCTTATCCTGATTTTCAGAAACCTTTTGAATTGCACACAGATGCGTCAACACTAGGACTGGGAGCAGTACTGTACCAACAACAAGATGACAATCGGAAAAAGTTATAGCGTATGCCAGCAGGGCACTCTCCAATTCGGAAAAGAACTATTTTGCATTCAAATTATAATTTCTAGCGTTAAAGTGGGCCATTACAGAGACATTTCTGAATAGATGCCACCGGTCAAAGATGGGCTGCTGCTCTAGGAGAATATAACTTTGACATTTTTTACAGGCCAGGTTTGAAAAACACAGATGCTGACGCATTAAGCAGATACCCACAAACAAAAGCTACAGATTCTAGTGATCAGTAACAACTTGATAATATTGTTGTCAAAGCTATTTGCAATTCTCTTCAGAGTAGTGATTGTTATTTTGAAACATTGCCTTGTTTATCTTTGAATGTAGTAGATATAGCTGATAACTTTGGACAACCATTGGCTCAAATGGAACTGCGGGAAATTCGAAAAGCCCAACGATCTGATCCTACAGTTGACAAGTGAAGAAGAGCAGTCATCGATAAGACACTCCCGCAACACATATACAGTAAGCTAGATCAGAACAAAAAGAAGAACTTTGCAAGTTTGAAGATAAAGAGAGGTGTTTTGTTCAGAGAAATTGAAGATCAAGGTGAGCATATTGAACAGTTAGTGATATCTGAAGTGTATAAAGCAGATGTGTTGAAAGGTCTTCATACAGATGTAGGACATCCTAGTAAGGAAAGAACCCTGAAGCTTATACGGCAAAGATTGTTTTGGCCTGGATAGGCAACGGAGGTAGAGGAATACATTTCACAGTGCAACAGATGTTTACGACGGAAAACTGCTACTAATACCAGAGCACCACTAGTTAATGTGCATACAACGTATCCACTAGAGCTCGTTTGTTTTGACTATCTCTCATTGGAATCATCAACAGGAGGATACAACAGCATTCTAGTGATTACATATCACTTCACCAAATTCGCACTAGCTATTCCTACTAGAAATCAGACTGCAAAGACCACCGCAGAAGCATTTTACAACAATTTTATTATCCATTACGGTATTCCAACTAGATTGCATTTACATCATGGGGCAAATTTGGAATCCGAGATCATCAAAGAACTATGTAACATCACCAACATGAAGAAGACGCATACAACCATTTACCATCCCCAAGGCAACGCAGTTACAGAAAGATTCAACAGAACACTATTAAATATGCTAGGTACTTTGGAAAATGAACAGAAAGACAACTGGAAAAAATACATGAACACATAAGTTTACTCATACAACTGTACTCCACATGAATCGACGAAGTTTTCACCTTTCGAATTGATGTTTGGACGGAAGCCAAAATTACCAATTGATACTGTATTGGAAAGATCCCAAGAAACATCAATCAACAAGACAACTCAAGAGTATATTGATGATTTGAAAGATAGAATCAGTAAGACAAGAGATATTGTAAAAAAAAGCATATTTCTAAAGCCAGAGAAAAGCAGAGGCAGAATTATGACTTGGAGGTCCGAGGAGCTAATGTGGAAGTAGGTGACCAAGTTTTAGTGAAAATATTGGCACATGGTTAAGGAAAGCACAAACTCGCAGACAAATATGAAGAAGAAGTGTATGTGATAACAGAACAACCAAGAGAAAATAGTCCTGTATTCAGGCTTAAAGGTGCGGAAAGCGGTAAAGTTAAAACTTTGCATAGGAAGCATTTGTTTCCAGTGCAAACTCAGGGAAATCAACAAGAAGCGATTGACCCAGTGCAGAAACTGCAGTTTCTGAGAAGGATGCATCCAAAAGTAAGGTGTTAGATGTTGCACAGAGTGAACCGTCACGAAGCGACAGTTCTGATGAATATTGTGGGAGTTATATACATGTTCCGAGAACAAGTGTAAGTTGGGACGCCCACAAAGTCATGGTAAAAGGGAACACAGAACGAGTCACAGATTCTAGTTATGTAACATACACATTGCCCAGACATGATAGTGATGTGCGAACGAGAACAGTGAATGAGGAAATCACAGTTGGGAATAGTCTACCCACTGGAGAACAAGAAGCCGAGAGGAATACAGATGTTACTGAGCTGCGAAATGAAGAAAATGGATCCAACACTGAAACCGAGAATGAAACCATGGAACCAACAGTAAAAGTAGAGAATACTGACAGAGATACATCTGAACATGAAATTACTCAAGACACTACATTGCAAGAACAAGATGTGAATGACACAACAAGAAAGAAAAGAAGGAAATTACCAGTACAACCTACAAGAAAATCAGAACGACAAAGGAAACCACCAGCGAGATATGATGATTTTCACAAGTTTAGTGTCGCGAACAGACCTATTGATAGCAGATTTCAAGCTTAAGAAGCATTTATGTCTTCCGGAATTTTGAACAATATAGACTGTGGCATTGCTAGAAAGTAGTAAATGCTATTATGAAGTAATGTTTTATTATAATCTGTACATATATCTCTAACCTGTTTTATTTATTTTAGATACTTGTGAGGACACAATTCATATTTAGAGGGGGAGAGAAGAATCGTGGACTTAATTCAGATCTATGAATTGTTAAATGTATGGGTTTTTTTAACAGAAAGGAAGCTGTATTAGTGCAGATATATGAATAGTACAATTATTGCTGAATTTATGTGGTTTGCAGGTTTTATCTTCTATTCTGTTGTAAATATTTAATACACGTTAATTTCTAGTGCTATAGTACTTATAATGATTTTAAAATGTGGACAATCGACTGATCCCATGACTGGCTATACAAATGTTATGACTATGACGGGATGTCATTTTCACAGGGGGAAATGTGCATCCGGTTCAGTTTTTTATAGCTGAGTGTAACCTATCGATTATTGAGTCGATCAAGCAGAGCATTCATCACGATTTGCGGGAACAGATTCAGCCATTTTTAGTGGCAGTTAATTTATTGAAATTTAGTCATTTATAACAGTTTCATGCAGTAACCCAGCACAGGGGAAAGCCTACAGTCTAGGATCCAGTGTCAGGTGTTGTCGTAAGAGGCCAATCCACAATTGGGCTCCAGCACGTGATATCAGTGTCGGTGACCCTGTCGACATATATTTACTCATATTAATATTATGTACTATTATGTTATTAACTGTTTGATGTGAACATGGAGAGAAACTATTAAATGGACATATAACTGAACCCATTGTGTTGTGTAGATAATTTATTATTCATCTATCATTAAGACACACAACTTACAATTAGCATATAATAAAGGTAAAAATACATATAATGGAAAATGAGGTTACATCATTGTATAATATAGATCGTGGTTGTTTGGCCATTTTGTTGTTCTGTTATGTTACATTCGCTTCAACCATTGCCTGGATTTACTCTTTATGTAGATCTGGTACTCACCGAGTTAAAATAGTAACATTATTTTCCAACAAAAGTACCGTGCATTAGATACAAGTGTCCTTGTTGACAATTATAACAAACTCAACAGTAGTAAATGATTGGTTTTTATGTTATCATTACTACTGTTATAACCACAATATTAAGTGCATTGCAAAAATATTTAGCAAAACATTTTTATATAGGCAAGTTTCTGTCTTGTAGAATCAAAACAATAATTGTATAAACTGTCTTATCATTTACTACATGCAAACTTCCGTACATTTACTCATGGACCCGTATACATTATATACATAACACATGTCTGTGATGTTATATCAACTGAGGCGGTAGCCGAGGTTGATATGACTTTTCAAGCGTAGATATTATATAAATAAAACATGACTGAGAGGGTGATATAAAATAATATCAACCCGAGAAATGTTATATCAACCGAGGCGGTAGCCGAGGTTGTTATGACTTTTCGAGGGTTGATATTATTTATATCATCCTCTCAAACATGTGTTATTTATTTTATTACACCGAACAATCCGTATAACACTTTGAAATGATAAGCTTCGTTTTTTTTTACCATTACTTTACAGTAATGTAGACTCTAGTAGTAAATGCTACGTAAGCCGAGGCTTCACATTACCATTTTAAAATACAATAGTTATATAGTTAAAACATTGTAGAGTCACCCTTCCGTACTTTCTAATGCAGACATTACCTTAACCTTTTACCGGCATGAACATTGAGCGTCTATGTAGCTATAGGGCAAATTCACCAAGGTTCGGACGACGGTTGCATGCTTTCTACGCGCTGTAATAAATTACCGTGCGTAAATATTTTACACAAATAGATGCCTGTTTGTATCATAGCAAAGACATTTTAAACGCGTTTTAACATGATTTGTTGGCATTTCGGTTGGTTATATATTATAAAAACCAGTCTGATAAAGATACACTAAAAATACCGTGGTTCGGACATTACAATTAAGGTTCGGACAGCCTATTCCGAGCTTCGGACGCTATCGTAGACACTCGGCATATCCCGCTTAGGCGATTTATAGGTCTACTTTCAATTCGGATTCTATTTGTCAAATAGCAGTGTTGTCGCATAAACACACCCAGTATGCTAAGACGGTTCACTGCCAAAACGTGTGTTTTCTGCAAACACGATAATGGAGCAAAATAGCTCCATAAATACGAAAAATTAAAATCTAAATTCATCGCCAAATGAACGTCAGCTGATATAAATGTACAAGCCCTATCCCCAGTCTCCGAAGCTTGGATAATGCTGTCCGAAGCTTGGTTGAATGCTGTCCGAACCATGGTAAATTCACCATTTTTTTTTATTTAGCGATGCAGTCGAAATAAAAAAAATTATGTAGTGCTCCAGGAAAACTATATCAATCAAACACATAGTATTTTCATAAACAAACATATTCCAACCGTATTATTATGTCATCGTTAAGTAAATCAAGTTCTCTTTCAGTCAGAAGTTGTTTTAATAAAAACGTTAAAAAGGCGTTGTTGTTGCAGCTATTTACAGCTTACACCATTCAAAGTTTGGCGCCGATTTTTCAGAAAAAAATCACATGATCGGCTCCGATTTTTCTCATTGGCTATTTGATGACGTAATTTTGGCGCCATTTTACCGGCGTTAATCTTGTAGGGAAGACAAAGAGTGGCAGATAATCATTCATACAACGTCCGAATCATGATATAAAATATCGATTGTCCGAACCTTGGTGAATTTGCCCTATTAGACGTGTCAATTTTAAAGATGGCGTGATCGATAGGAAGTTTCTACAGCGCGTTAGATTAAATCGGTTATAAACATGGCGAAATACGGGCGAACGTTATCGTGTGATTCAAAAAGGAATAATATACAATTGATGAAAAGTGTTTTATGGATATTCATATCGCATAACGGATACATGTGTGGCCTACAGAGTAATCTGTACTCAGTAAACAAATTGTGCAGTGAGGACGCAAACCAGTTTTCAGTGGACTGATGTTATTACATAGGTTGTGTTGTGTCGTGTTTAAACACACAAAGAAACCATGCATCGGTGAAGTCTAAAATTATTTTGGAAGCCAATATTGCTAATCGGATACAGGTTTGGAGACAATTTAAATATACGTTCTCACCAGTCATGGCGATTTCGAAAACACATCGCGTTTCTGGTTAGCACCGTTCACGTAAAAAAAAAGAAATATAAAATGTTAAGCTTTGTGGATAGAAAAACGAATTGCAAATGCTTGTAGCTGGATATTTATTGGAAAATGCCGTGGATCGACGTCAGCACTTTGGAGGTAAAATTTGAATAGTCATTCAATTTGGTTTTGTTTTTAAAAATAATCGCTGTTCATTTTAAGCTCCACGCGAGGGAGATATGAAAACATATTACCCTGTGATATAACTTTTGGTCTATGGACAAAATACACAGAGTGGTCACGTGAGGTGTAACAAGAAATGTCTTTAAAAAAGACAATCGGCGTTGAAATTAATATTGAGATGTCATTTAAAAATAACCTAAACAGACGGCCAAGATGAACGGTTACGTGACTTCTCAGATCCCAGATTTTTTGGTCCCCACCAATATTAAATTAAGAGACTTATTGGACCCCAGATTTTTCGGACACTATAAGAAAACTTCTCGGACCCAAAAGTTAATTTGATATAAATTCATTAATTTAAAAATTAAATAAAATTATCATTAATATCTATGCCGTGAATAAACCAACCGTACAGCTCCATGTTTCCACCAGTGATATATGAATAACAAAAATAATTTAGGTTTAACATAATTGTTATCTGAAATTGTCAAGCCAATTTTAAATTATATCAGTAGAAATATGATATAAATTGTCAAGCCAATTTTAAATTATATCAGTAGAAATATGATATATGAAGGGTTCCTGTGTATAATTAGTATTGCAAATTGTGTATTCATGCTACGCGAATAACAATTCGACGTATTCCGAATCTTCTTTCATAACATTTTATCTATAGAAAATGTAGCATCATTTTACAGATTAAATAACATCTACTGGAGAAGTTGATAGAAAGATGCAATTATAAATAATCGATAATAAATCGTAACCACAATTTTAATTAAAATTAACAGTAAGTTTATAAATATAAATTCCCCATTTAATGAAATTTTTAGGTTTATGATTCTCTGAACGCTATTATTGATGCACGTACGAGTATATTAAAACAGATATACAACGGTCGCTAGCTACGCGCGCTATTTTTAGAATGACACTACTGTTTCTGGAATGTGATGAACTCGCTAGAATCAATGGGCTACATGGAACGGCAACTCTGTACGTGAGATTTATGAATGGGAACATTGCACAATTGCTATTTATAGAGCGTACTGCTTATATAAATGTAGGCTAAACAAAATAGTTATTTCGTTATGTGAATGAATATAGCATTATGTTTATGGCATACAATGAGAAAATACGTTCATAATTAGCCTCAGTTCTAGAGTATTTGTTGAGGATATGTTTATAACTTCATTTTAACCGCTTATGTAAACAATTATGTAAATAGTTAATCCCCAAAAGTATGCAACAGTTATTAGTATACGTTGTTTGAAGTTTGCATTCCCTAAAATTAGAAAATTTGCCCAATTCTATTGGCATTCAATATTCCCGCTGCATAATTATCGCAAGAAATCTAGGTCAAAAGTGATCTTAGACATCTACGCCGAATAATAATTTTTTAGTATACCTCACTTTTGTCTACAACGATAAATTCCCATTACCCGATAAACAGATAAAGAGATATTTTGATTGTCAAAAACATTTCAACCTTTTTGACACGTGACCAAGCAACTACGTCAGAAATGAGGCCACCCAAAACCGGGTAAATTCGGACAGAGTAGGGAAAATACGGACGGTACTAGTTTTGCAATTGCAAATTACATTTGGAAACTACGGACACAATTTTATTCTTAAAATTCAGGAAAACTCGGACAGAATCAATAGGTTGCTCCCATTATGCAACAATGCAACATTTGCAGTAACCAATGCATTGTGTCAATAGCTACTTTTAGACAATTAAAACCCCAAACAATACTAGTCTTAAATAAGTCAAAATTATTACAAGATACTTGAAAACATGTAGAAAAGTCGGTCAACTAATGCGTTTGTCCGTAGTTACCCGCTGTCCGTATTTCCCCGGATTGCCCCTATCCCATACACCCTCAGTTAATATTAGTGTAACTAATATATCTCACCGACTACCTTTCACTGGTTTCTTTTAATTGATCAATACCACTTGAAAATTTACGAAAGAAAACAAAATAACACGAAACTTACACAATGACGTCAGGAAACTGAACAAAATGACGTCATTAGACTGCGTCATTAGACTTCTATGGGTATTTAAAAAAAAACATGGTGTATGGAAAATACCCCATGGTCATTTGACCGCTCTTAGCCAATCGGGTCGCGTCATTTATGTAGGAGGTGAGATATACGTCAATACATCTTCAGCCTTGTTCTCGATTCGCTTTATCAAGGGAGGCAACTCCTACAGTACTCGATAACGGGAATGTGAAAAGGGTCTATTATTCACACGTACGCACTTAACGAAGTGTAAAATCTGTACTAAAACGACCATGCTTAATTTGGAATTGATATCAATTCCTTAACGTGACATTAATCAAATGTGTATATTTAAACATAAGCATAGGGGCATAATTCTGCTAAATTGCAGGTCAGAGTTATAGGCCTTGGTCAGTGACCTCATATAATGACCCCGAAGTCATGTGTGAAGTTTCAATTGAATATCTGTAGTCGTTGACGAGATATGTACTTGTTGCACGCAAACCTTAACCATAGCATTACGCCGACGCCGACGAACGGCCGGTGAGTAGTATAGCTTGAACTATTCGGTGAACAGTCGAGCTAAAACAAAATGTGGTTGAAAAGTTGACAACAGAACTACATTTGAATTGCTACTGTTATCGTGACTTTATAAAACAAATCACGCGGTTGACACTATATTATGAACCCGCTCCATGTGATATTTTTTGGACTGCAGTGTGGTGTATGCACGGTAACAGAGCTCACATCGATGGGGCTTTTCCCCTGTATGGACGAGTTCATGCCGTTTAAGGTCCTTTTTAGATGAAAACGCCTTTTCACACACATTACAGTTATTTTCCTTTATACCCAAATGTACTTTCCTGTGTGCGTTCAAACTTTGACTAAATCTGAACTTCTTCTTGCACAAGTCGCATTCATACGGAGTGACGTCAGAATGTACCGCCATGTGTTCCTGCAAGTGTGTTGTTCTGAAAAACTTCTTATTACAAATGCTACACACAAACTTCCTCTCTTGACCATGTTGTTCACGGACATGTTGTTTTAAACTGTGTTTCATTGAAAATGTCGTTTCACAAATGTCACATTCGAATGTCTCGTGGGGCATATGTTTATTATAGATATGTCTCCTTAAGTAATTTATGGATTGGAAACTTCTGTTGCATGTATCACAGAGAAAGCTGTCATCATTATGTTTCGATTCGGTGTGTATTTGTAACCCAGCCCTTGAAGTGAACACACGGTCACAGCGCTGGCACTTGTACCTGTACCTTTCACTGGCCTCAGCGTGGGTGCTCAAGTGCAGAGCCATTCGTATCACATGTTTGCCACACGTAGGACATGGCTTTGGAAGGCGTATCCGTTTCTTAGCGTTGTTATCATGGGTCATTAAATGTTCCCTTAAATTCGTTACGTGCTTGCCACATGTTGGACATGGTTTTGGAATTCTTACTCGTTTACTAGTCTTATTTGGTTGTGACAACTGTTGCGCTTTTGACTTGGCATCTTTTGCAGGTATTTCAGACTTCACTGTCGTTTGGTTCGAGTGAAACATCATGTAGCTCTATCCTTCGTGGTGTTAACAAACTTTTGGTTCCACAAATTGCTTTACATGCTTTACACTACTGATCAACAGCCGCATTCGTTTTCAAATAATCGAGATTTATCGTGATTCTGTAGAATAATAAAATATGTCGCTGAAGTACGGCACGTTTGTTTCCATGTGATTTGGTCGATTTAGCAGTTTTCCGGATGGTGACATCCAATATTGCCACAATTTACTGGCACGTTGCCTTGCAAGACTCGGAACTGATAACAACGGAGAACTTGCCTGAAAAATACAAACACTACTGCATAAAACATGGAACGTTTAGTTCATTTAAAACAAACATAATGTGAATGTGTCAACATCAGAATAAACAGCCATTAAGCAGCCTAATAAAAGTGTATTGGTATACGTTTAAGTTGCATCTTATATACCTAACCCCATGAAACATCTGGTCATGGGGTAATATTTATTACAAAAGGGATGACCGCAACCAAACTTGACCGTTATGTCGTGGAACGCCCGTGGGGTAGGGTCTAAAACTACTTACCACAAAATATATGAACTTCAAAACTTTTTAAATGAAAACGAAATTCATGTCTTATGCTTACAAGAAACTAACTATGATAAAAAATCACATCAAATAAAACTAAAAGGGTATCAGGGGCCAATAAGATCAAAACAAAGGGACAAGAAAGTAGGAACGGGTGTAGCTATTTTTGTTAAAGAAAACATTCCATTCCTTAATGTTAAAGAAGTTAATATAGATCAAAACTGCCCTATAGAGTCTTGTGCTGTAAGATTATTTTTCTCTAAACACCAGACCTTTTTTATCCAAAACTTGTATTTATTGACAAAAATTATGGATCTGTTAACTTCCTCTATGAAATTCACCAAGAACCTAAAAAGTGCACCATGGGCCAGGACAGTTTTAATGCTCCCTTCTCTCACTTAATGCATATTGAACATACTTGTATGAGTGGATATATACTCATAGTGACGTTATATATACTTAGCACTGAAAACGGACAGCTTAAAACTGACAGTTGATTGATCACTGCAACATAAAGGGGTTATAACTGCAAATTAAAACGATCACAATGCCCACAACCCGAATTGCTGCATCCGCCCCTGAAATTAACACTATTTTTATAATACATGAACACATGTGTACTATATTTCTGACATGTATCTGCCATGATGAAAAAGGTGTTTTGCTAGATATTCGCGCCAAATTCTGCAAGGTCAAGGTTACCACATGGAAAACGTGCATGCATTCATCAGATGCAGAAACTGCATATACATGACTAATTTCGTGTACGAATACGTCCAGTGACGATATGGTAAATCAATAGCCATTTCAACTGACGGCGTCTGAGCGTCATGATCAGGTCGGCAAAATGAGCGAGCGCTTTACTTGATCAGAGGAGAGATAAGGCGAGATAAATGACGCAATATACATGTATCCACCGATTTTGTCGGTCGGTATTTAGTACTATTTTACTCAGGAGATTAAGTTGACGCAGCGTGCTAGACTAATATAGTCACTGACAAGAAATGTCTTTTAAAAAGACAATCGGCGGTGAAAGTAATATTGACATGTCATTTAAAAATTACCTAAACAAACGGCCAAGATGATCGGTTACGTGACTTCGCAGACCCCAGATGTTTTGGTCCCCACCAATATTAGGAGACTTATTAGACCCCAGATTTTTCGGACAGTATAAGAAAACTTCTCGGACCCAAAAGTTAATTTGAGATAAATTTATAAATTAAAAAATTAAATAAAATTATAAGTAATATCTATGCCGTGAATAAACCAATCATACAACTCCATGTTTCCACCATGAATAACCAAAATAATTTAGGTTAACATAATTGTTATCTGAATTAGTCAAGCCAATTTAACAAATTAACAATGTCAGTAAATAATTTCGGGAATAAATTAAAATTATTATGTATCAGACGAGTCTATATAGTTATTTTTAGTACCGGTAACATACCATTCATGTTAGTTATCTAATATAATAACGATTTCAAGTCAAATAAGCATTTATACTGTGTATCCCAATAAAAAGCAAAAGTCAGGGAACATTCAGCGATTTTGAAATGTTAAGACTTTATTTTTAAATTATATCAGTAGAAATATGATATATGAAGGGTTCCTGTGTATAATTAGTATTGCAAATTGTGTATTCATGCTACGCGAATAACAATTCGACGTATTCCGAATTTTCTTTCATAACAGGTTATCTAAAGAAAATGTGGCATCTTTTTGCAGATTAAATAACGTCTACTGGAGAAGTTGATAGAAAGATGCAATTATAAATAATCGTAAATAAATCGTAACCACAATTTTAATTCAAAATAACTATAAGTTTATAATATAATTCCCCATTTATTGAAATTTTTAGGTGTATGAACGCTACTGTATTATTGATGCATGTACGAGTATATCAACACAGCTATACAACGGTTTGCTAGCGACGCGCGCTATTTTTAGAATGACACTACTGTTTATGAAATGCGATAAACTCGCTAGAATCAATGGGCTACTGGAACGGCAACTCTGTGAGTGAGATTTATGAATGGGAACATTGCACAATTGCTATTTATAGAGCGTACTCAACAAAATATAGGCTAAACAAAATAGTTATTTCGTTACGTGAATGAATATAGCATTTTGTTTATGGCATACAATAATTAGCCTCAGTTCTCGAGTATTTGTCGAGGATATGTTTATAACTTCATTTTAAAAGCTTTTGTAAACAATTATGTAAATTTTTAATCCCCAAAAGTATGCAACAGTTATTGGTATACGTTAAACCATTGTTTGAAGTTTGCATTCCCTAAAATTAGAAAATTTGCCCAATTCTATTGGCATTCAATTTTCCCGCTGCATAATTATCGCAAGAAATCCAGGTCAAAAGTGATCTTAGACAGCTACGCCGAAAAAAAAAAACTGCTGAAACTTTGTGAAATGTAAAGGTCGACAAATCCTGTTTCTTGTTTTATCTTACCAAGTTACATGTCCTTGGAAGAGTTTTTAGTTTACTGTCTTGAGCAAAATGGCAAGCCTGTTATACTAGGAGCAAAGTAGGAGCAAAGTAAAATTATATATGATTAATTCGATATTTGACAGAAACGACTGCATCAGTCTAGCAGAGTGCATCCGTTTTGTTTCATTGCGTAGTACATGTATATAGACACGACGGCTCAATAAACTAGCATATGGTTTTATATACGGCATAGCCGAGATCAAAGAGGGCAGGGCGGGATCCAGGGTGGCAGGGCGGGGGGGGGGGGAGGGGCGCTGCGTCCCGCCATTTAGGTCTAGCTGGAGCACATTTTCCAGTGACAGGTTTTCCCCATTGCCCTATCTGTCAGGCCAAAATTAAAATTAACTTTGTTTACCCTACCCGACGAAAAAGTCCCTACTAAAAAGTGTTTTCTTTGTTAAATCAAACCAGTTATTTTTTGTAATTCCGAATATTCTATTTTGTCTTTGGGTTAAATAAAATCTCGCTCTCCTTTCATTTCGGTCGTTTTCCATTTGGGTTCATAAATAAACTCAAACTCCTCGCAGCGGTTACCTCCCCTATCAGTTAACGGTAACCACTGCCATCACAAGTAAAATCCTTCCAGATCTGGACGGATTACGTGTTTGTAGTTTTTACTTACTTAAGGCAACTCATTGCAATTTTCTACATAATTCGACATTTTATATATTATTTGCAGTCAATAATGAAAACAGAAAAAGAAAATAACTAATTAAAACCATAAATAATATCTAGAAGATTTAAATCGATTATCATCACATGGTTTGTTACGGTGGCAGGGATTTGATTAGAGCTATGCTCGGAACAAGTCAAATCTCTGCGCGGAGGATGAAATAAACTGTATCAGCTAGATCCTTGCTTATAATAGGCTATATCAAAATGCTATTCTAATTATGTTATATCAAACAACAGGCTGTTTGTCAGCATTCAATGTATCCTTTTTCTTCCGTATAATGGGTAGAAATCCTTTCGGAATGTCCAGTACCCAGTGTCTAATTAAAGATGATTGCTGGCAAGCTCTCGTTGTATCAACAGACACTTGATTATATTGGCAAAAGCAATGTCGGCGTTATACGTTGTATTTTTAGACTAAATGGATCATTCATTAATTTGTTTTTGTTTTCAAAAAAAAAGTTTCCTACCTACCTACCCGTTACCAGAAACCTTGCGTAGGCAATGGCAAACAAACAATTTTTTAAGGTTGGCCTCAATAATAAATAATCCTTCAATGCAAATACGTTCATATATTTTAACTTTTCTTAATGTTACTATAGGTCTTATAACAAACACACGGTAACAAAAGCATAACAGCCGTAAGTCCTACGCGGAGTTTTTATCATAAAACTTCTAAAGTAAATGTTGCATGCAACAAATGCAAAGTCTTACCCGTATGTTAAACGTCCACAGAAAGATTAACTACACAGCACATCTAAACAGAAAGCATTCTGACCGGAGCAGATATTTCCAATGAATGCTTCTACAACACACGGCACGTGTGTAGAGATCATCGGGTATGTAAAACAGCAATTCTACACACCAGGAACGTTTAAACGGAACTACGGAATCCTGTTTTGCTATTTAAGTTTCGCTCTGTACAAGATCGCCAAAATGCGACAAACCTAATGTACTAGTATTTCGATTCTTCGCTCTCAAAATTTTCATACAAAAACTACATTTTGACAATACCGATCGGTCTTGACTTCTTGTGTAAAACTGTGCGTCTTAATTAATTAATTATATTTTTTCATAAAATATTTAATTAAGATTGATACATGCATTAAATACCATTCTAGTAGGTCATTAATAAGAATGAAATTTTAAATTTATTACAGTGTGGTTTCTAAGGTTTATAAACTTAGACTGCAATAGTACAGACGTATTAGAGTGGTTATCTAAAGCACTAGTTGGCGGTGCTTATCAGTTGTATTAAAGGTGGCAATGTCGTAGGCAATGACGCGCCGTAGTATTAAGCTGTGATTGCAATCTCCATGCAGTCAAGTGACACATTTATTATAGTTGTTCTTTTAAGCACGCGCTGCCAACAGAAGCTATAAAATCTATGTATGAGTATAGTGAACGAGGATGTCATAGCACATGTCAATGGTGGCGCTTAGAGGTACAAATTAGTAGCCAAGTAATTTGGATTTTGTAAAAACAATACCCGTCTGATATTTTGAAAATAGTTTGCCAGAAATGTGAACACAATCTTAATTTTAAAATACATGTGTATTTTGAATTTTTCGTGGCTTCTAAACTATTCCTTCTACTTGTAACGATCTATGTTAACCTTACAAGTAGCAAGAAAAGCCATTGGCTACGAAAATTCTAAAATATTTTTAAATGAAGCATTTTTTTCTTAAGACGTGCACGTCCTTGTGAATGAACAAGCACCACTTCATACAGCATACGCTCTTAAGCAAGACTCAAGACATTGCGCCATGTCGTACATGATAATTTCTAGCACCTTAGTAAAGTGTTCTTAATAGATTCGTGATCTGCGGGAATCGACTCAGGGCTACTGATAAGCAAGCGGGAGTAGAAAATAAGAGGTTAACATGTTGTTCAATTCCAGGTTTCAATGCATGTGAGTTTTGATGGTGGTCACCATGCCGCACATGTAGTGTTTCTTCGGGTACTCCGGTTTCCCCCAACAGCACAAGACCACGAAAAAAATAAAGATATTTCAGTAAAAATAAATTGCTGGAAACTTCATATAGTTATATGATTCAAAGTTCGTCCCAACGAGTCTCTAATATGTAAATTGGGTAGGGGTATTATAGGTGTTCCGAGTCCTCACATAATACAACTTCGGCGCGGGAGGAAAAACACAATAATAAACGTCAAAAACACAATATACTCGGACCTACTGATGAGCGGAAAATCATAGGTATGGAGGTAAGTTTGTTGTGGTGGAAACCTACTGGTTTTACAGGTATATAAACTATAATTGAGGCGTGTCGTGGGAAAACCGGGCTTAATGCAAGTGCGTAAAGTGTCGTCCCGGATTAGTCCGCACAGGCTAATCCAGTACGGCACTTTCTGCCTACAGTGGATTTATGTTTAGAAGAGACTTACTTGAAACAGAACATACAATAAAAGCGGAAAGTGCCGTCCGGGACGACACTTTACGCACATGCATTAAGCCCGGTTTTCCCACGACGCGCCTCATATGTGCATAAGTAAAGCTGAGTATACAAGTCCGTTTCACTATTGAGATCGTGATTTTATAATATCCTGACATTTTACGAGCATTTCGATGGGTATATCTTTAGAAAGAATTTTATTGATGAGATATTCACCTATCGATGGGCAAATTAAAAAACCAATAAACATATGTGAAAACGAAAATAATGCATATGTAAAGCAACGAAATGACATGGTTGGTAACTCTGTACAGAATTATACATAGATAATAACAGGTGACTGGCCGTTTGACCATTAAATATGTCAGCTAGGTGAGGCGAGGCTTGCATGTCTGTAAATATCAATTTCATTTTTTTTATCAATCAGGATTTATATTATTAAGTCGGTTGAGGCTAAGAATAATACAACGACAAAGCATGTATGAACATGTGCATGTATGTAATTATAAATGCTATTTTTATAATTAATCTATAATTGGTTAGTCGGTTGATGCTTAGAATAATATAACGACGAGATTTGAATGTATATGATTATTCATTTGTTAACATCAATCCATATTGATAACATTTTTCGATGAGGCTTAGAATAATACAACGGCGAGACTTGAATGTGTAGATGTATGCATTTTTAAAATCAATCCATATTGGTAACATTTTCGACGAGGCTCAGAATAATATGTGTATGTGTATAATTATTTTTTTTTTAATTTTTGTTATGAATCCATATTGGACATATGTCAAGTGAAGCTTAGAATAATATAACGGCACCGCTTGCATGTGTATATTTTTTTCATTTCATTTTTGTTTTAAATCCATTAATTATTATGGTGGCATATTGGTAGCATGTCAGGTGATGCGTAGAACAATATAACAGCGAGGCTTGTGTATAATTATTTCATTTATGTTATCAATCCATAGTGCTAATTAGTGGACGGAGTCTTGGAATAATATAACGGCGAGTATTGTGTGTATATATAATTATTAAGCTTTGTTATCAATACATATTGGTACTACGTGTATGTCTGTAGAGGCTTAGAAACAAAAGTGTACGTTTGCGGTTTGCATGTGTAGTGTTATAATTATTCATTGTTAATAACTTATTTTCAATGTTGTACTGGCAATATGTCTGGTGAGTTTTTTTAATATAACGGCGAGGCTTGCATGTATATATTTTGTATTTCATTTTTATTATCCATGTATATTATGATCACTCATGCAGGTGCACACGAGATCCAGGCAGTGGACGGCATTGCCCGGCTTGCAATGGACAGCCCCGCAGTCGCTGGGCAGAAGGCAGGCTGCGGGAACAAGAATAGATGTTTGTTTATTAAGAAAACTGGGCCCGTATTCATCAACCCATTCTTAGACTTAAGAATAAAGAATACACTTATACTCAAGAAATAATACTTGCGCGTTCGCAAATATGCCGGATACCACTGTTATTTATGCTATTAATAAATCATTCTAAATAAAGTGTGATTCAATTGGCATTAGAGAATGTCAATGACAATTCAATATAACAGCTTTTTTTTTTTTAACACGACAGTTTCACTAACATTCTTTATTCTTATGTCTTAAGTCTAAAAATTGCTGTATACGGGCCCGGAACAGATTTATTCACAAATATGCATCATATATTTCAAATAGAAAATCACCGCAAGCATCCCAGGAGTATACATACATCTCAAACATAATTATAGCGTGCACAAGAAAAGAGCATGACAAACTATAGTAATTTATATCGTCACACAAAACAGACAATTAAGTGCAACTTGAGTTAAGATAACCTTTAGATGACCCTACTTTGTATTAATTAAGGAGCTGTGTGAACATGATCACTGCTAACAAACCTTTCTATTTAGTTGTTCACAAGATGAAATGGTTGTCTGATGTAGTTCATAACAGTTTGTCTTCTTTTTTATAAGTTATATATACCTTATTGCTTTGTATGATTGTTTAGCTTTAAACCTGTTTATGCTTGCTTGCTTGTTTATCTATAAAACTCATAAGAAAAATCTTTAGTAATTCTTAAGTAAAAAACAACATGCTCATTCTTTGCAATTCAATATGTGTGTAGTACAATAAGAACCATGCGTTGGTTATTGCCCTGAATAAAACAGGTTAATACATACTTTAAATAAAGCATTCCAAAAATGTACGGAGTTCAATGATTTTAAGAAATCTAATAAGGAACTTTATTTATGTTTACCGGCCAAAATGTAAAAATTCGCATGTTTGAAATCTTGCTTCTTACCCGCCGTACATTGCCTGATGATCCAATTATTATGAACCATTATATATCTGGTTGAGTTTCTTTTAATAAAACCTTTATATTTTATTTATTATAATATGCAAAATATAGTTCGCATATAGTTTTAATTGCAGAATTTAATCTTAGGCTAAGTTAGAATTCAACTAATTTTCGCATTATCGCTGTTTATCTATAAATGTCGCCCTCGTGTTTCAATTCCCACGCATCAGGGCTCCATTCCGTTGTTTATTAGCCGATAAACAACGATAAATCGAAAATTATTTCTTAAAATATGGTTGTTGTTTTTTAAATGTTTGTCATTCACATAGAGCAGCTTCGCAACAAACGTTCACAACACAACAGCTACCAACCATGTGATGGTGGGGACGCATTCACGCACGTGCAGATCTCGTGCTCACAGCCTTCCTGCATGTTCGGGTCCGTGCAGTTGATGTACTGCTGGCACCAGGTCAGGGCGTCACCGTGGTGGCCGTTGCACGACATTGCTCCAGCCGTAGCTAAAATGGAATAAAATGTTCAGATTGGAGTGGCCTGTCTATTGACGTTACCTGAGCAGTGTAACGATCTGGAACGGCGAGTGTTGACAACGAAGGACAACAACCTCCCCGCCTCCCCCAAGAACCAATATACGAACAAGAACAATATTAACCAAATTTATTTACAACATATGTACAATGCCATATTACTATTTATAAATGACTGTACAATGAAGGAGAGTTAATGGCCAATTATCAATAACAGTCCGTTGTCTCCGACGATGATCTGTAGATGTTGCTTTGTAGAATAGTAGAAGTAGTAGTAAGACGTCCAGCTATCAATGACTGTAGTATGTCGAGCCTTATACCCGGAAACGAAGTCGATCCAGCGAAGTAGTGACCCGAGCTTAAATCCAGCCAGGAAATGAAGTGTCGGTCCGAGCTGAATTGTCCGGAATTGTAGAAACCCAGACAGTTTCCCAAGCACGTTAAGCTTCCATAGCTTTCATAGGAGCCACCCCCTCGAAGTCCCAGTCTGCACGGGTAAAAAACTGAGCGCATCTTAAATTATCCAATGAAAATTGTAAGAATCACTTGATAGAATTATATGTAAAACAAGAGGCTCGTCAGCTAAAATTTATTAATCTTCACAACAATTTACAAAATACCCCAATACTAACTTTCTTCTTACTGAGCGTAATCAAAGCGTTGAAGGCACTGCAGTTGTTCGCTCTTGCGTAACATTGGGCACAACTAACTCCATTCAAATGTTAATAGCGACACGAGTTTAAATTAAACAGAGCAGATTCGAAAGGTTTATTGAGATTTTGTCTAAACGAAAATCTGTCTACAGTTTTGAATATTAGAAATCAAGAATAAAATTCAATGACTGTTATAACATTTGTTTGTACTAGTAGTTATTGAAATGTTAGTGCACTGTTCAATATCATAGCGTCCGATAGATCTTATCGACTCGTCCAAATTACTTAGTACAATAGGCACTTAAGACCCGTTATGGTGTGTTTTGCAGAATGTTTTGCAAATATAATGAAGATATAATAATATTAAAATTGTATATACAATGATATCAGTAAAACTGACGGATGCTCCCCTGGAATGCGCTTTGTCAAGTAATATAAATGCAATGAGAAGGGCAGAGATAGCAAAATGACTGAAAATCACAAGAGCCCAGCAAGCAAGCCCATTTGGGCCTAATATGGGCTACACCTGGGCAAATAAACCATATGGACCCATATAATAATTTTCTGCCCATATCGGACCAAGCAAGCAAACACACATGGGTTCCCAGCAAGTATGCCAATATGGGTCCCAGTAAATCATCCCAAGTGGGCCCAATATGGGCTTTATCTGGGCCGATGTACCACATGGGCCCCATGTGGAACCAATTTTTGTGGTCTTGCCCATATCAGAACCAGGCAAGCAAGCCCACAGGGGGCCTAACATGATAGCCCACATGGGCGCCCAACAAGTTAGCCCATATGGGTTCCAGCAAGAGTGCCCATATAGGTCCCCAACATGCGAGCCCACATGGGTCCTAGTAAGAAAGCCCATATGGGTCCCGAACAATCAAGCCCATATGGGTCAACAACAGAAAGCCCATATGGGTTCCAACAAGAGAGCCCACATTGGTTCCAAACAGGCGATCCCATATGCATCCAGTCAAAAAGGCCTATATGGGTTTCCAACAAACAAGCTCATATGTGGGTCACAAACAACAAGCCCACATGGGTCCCATACAAGCAAGCCCATAAAAGTCCCCAACAAGCAACCCTATAATGGGTCCCCAGCAAATAAGCGCATACGGGTGTTGGCTGGCTTATAAGCCACATCGGCCCCATGTGGGTCCCACCAATAGCAATTCCATATGGGCCCCAGTAAGAGAAACCCCATATGGGGCCCAGATTGGTCTGATGTATGATTGTCTGATCAGTTTGGCAGTTATTTACGGCGGCCATATTGACTTTAAAATTGTTCAACTGCAGATTGTCTTTCGAGGAGCACCATGCATCCTGCATTCATTAAATTACAAGTAGGGACATTTTTGTGTTGCACTGAAACAATGTTGTTCAGTACTTTATTATCATAATTGCACTTAAAATTATATTAGAAGTAAAGTATCACTATTGTCACGTATTTTCGCGACCATGATTTGGAAAATGTATTTCGTCTAGCGCAACTGTTTGTTTCTTGTTTACTTTGTGTAAATAAAGCATTGATTATCAGTATGAACACAATAAATATGCGTGATGAAGTTGAATTATTGTAATATTGATTAATAAAAAAACATAAAAAAGACACAATAAAAGCATTGTTATGTTTTTATTTATGTAGTATGTATTTAAATATTTAATTGCAAAAAATGAACAGCAATTTCATGTGTGTTCATGCTGTTATACATTATCTGTAAACCTGTTATACATTATTAATTATCTATAGGTAGTTTAAAAACTTTAAGTTTGTCCTTTGTCTATTGAAAAAATAGCGAATATCATGTTAGAATGTGTATTTTACTACAAAACGGTAAAAAAAAATAATTAAAAAAGGAACTATATTTACCAATTATGGCCAGAATGAAGACAGCTAAAATCACAAACGCCCTCATGTTGTCTGATAAGCGAAGCACTAGGCACGATGTTTGTGAGATAAGAATTGCAGAACACCGGTCTGATAACACTGACTGAAAGAGGTCATCTGAGACACGAAGCACGGATCCGTGGTCTAGTGGTAAAGCAATGACTTCACACCCCAGGGGTCGCAGATTCTAGCCCTAGCTACGCCTTAACCTACTAACTCGTCTCTCGCGAGAGACATTCAGCCGATGTGCAATCTGCAAGTTGCTTCACACCTGGCACTAAAAGACCGAGGGTCGCTTCTGGAACGGGGCATTCACGATTTCGACATTGTCAAATCACGCGTAATGAGACTGGCGAGATAACGCGAGATTTTGAGGTCAGGGGGTTCCGTTTTCTCGCTGTAAAGTAACCATCGATCAGCTGCCTATGCAGTTTCACATAAACTGCTATTAAAACTCAAATTAAACAATTAATTAACGTTATATGAAGACGTATTGCTTAAATTTACGATTTTAATTTTCACACACATAACTTAGATAACAGTATTAATAGTCACAAAAATGAACAAGAAACACCACACCAAACCCACGGTTAGAAGTAAACCATACAAACTCTTTTAACATGCTACTTTGAAAAACTCCACCCACCTATTTTTAAAACATTTAACAGGTCAATTGTTAACACATTTACTTTGTACTAAATGTGTAGAAAATAGCCCAACATTGAGTACATTTTCATGGACCCGGAAAATTAGTTTTATTTGATTTGGTGAGTGGGGTTTCTCACAGATAAATTAATTTAATGTAAATACCATTTTTATATGATTTTTTTCTTTTGACAATTGCAACCTGAATACAAACCGGGCCCAGCTAGCTTTGTTGGTAGAGAGCTGGACTGTCAGTCTGGATGTTCGCGAGTTCGAGCCTCAGCCCGGCCGCATAACTTGTGTTGGATTGGTCATAAAATAATTTCTACGTCCATTCTCTCGCTACCTATGCTTCAAGAAGAACAGTAGGTACTTTCATTAAAGTATGTACACTTGGTACTGGTCAACCGCTTAGATCGGCTAAGGAAAAGTGAGTAGGTTAACTGACCGCCGTAAAGTCTGTAATTGTAGATTTGGCTGCAGTATATACATGATTGTGTCCTGCAGTTCCACATAATAGACCTGTGTCCTACTAGTACCATCATCAGGAATATATGCAGCTTAATTATCTTCACTTTATCAACAAAACAACAAGAAAAAAGTCAATGTCACCGGGGTATTCACTTTTAATCATAAGCTATACATATAAAGCTTTCCAAAATCACATCCACAACACACAAATAAACAAAATTACATAAAGTATTCAATTATACTGAAACAAATATCACAAAAAATACATTAGTAATACTCAATTGTTTTAATTAGTATATTCCTTTGTAGAACCAGTACTTAGTCACTTTTTCACAAGTTTTAGTACAGTTAAGTAAAAAACCAAGCATGTTCATCACCAGCTATTGAGTTGGGCTGACATTTCCAGTGTACCCATTTTGAACAGGAACTTGGACGGTCACAGTTAATGCTGGTTCCAATGTCACAATGAACAATTTTTCTATAGATTATAAATACCGGGTAGCTAATTCCTGCAGTGGTTTTACACAAAAACACAAAGCGGTTAAGGGTGAAAGCCCGGTAGACTGAATCGAAGAAGTCAATTATTCAGGTCACCAATGGATCACTTTTCCACTGTCTACGTGTTCCGGAATGTTTTGCGCCAATGATGTTTTGCCCGAGGATGTTTCGACTTGGAACTTTGTATGCGCACAGATGTATGATTACTAAATACTTATGATAATTCATCAACAACCATCTGCTATGATAACAACAATTCATTAGCATTATTATTTTAAATATATTCACTTGAATTTGGACAATTAATAATATTACTTAACTTGAACACACATTACATAATATTTATATATTTTTTATAAATGTAATTACATTAGTGGTGTTGTGTGTCACAATATGCTTATTCAAGGAGGAATAATACAATCAGGTGAATAATCCCCTGGAAAATCAGGGCGAGACATTCCAGATTCTGTGATAGTTACCTGAAACAAATAAAGTTCAATTGAAGTATTATTATTACAGTGTTGTTGTTTATTCACCTTTCGGGGAAAGGTGGCGGGGCCCTTCAGATGGGGAATTTTACAGCAAATGGGGATTTTGTTTTTAAAGAAAACACTATTACATGTTTATATTATACATTGTTATAAAACATTAATGATTTGTTTTGCTACAAATGATAACTTAGATTAACTTGGTTTAATGAAAAATAGCTGGGATTGTTTACAAAAACCCATGTATCTTAGCCAAATTGTGTCCGATTTTGGTCAATTTTTTTTCAAAATGGAGCTTACAGACTGTGGGGATTTTTAAGGTAATATAGGGGAAAAATATATACTTTTTAAGCAGGGGAATGGGGCCGAATTTTGGCCCCAAATTGGCCCTAAAAACACTGTATTATTATTATTATTATTATTGCAAAGATATACTGTAATACAAACACACAATAATCTTATGTATAAACATACTGAACTGGCTACTCTATGCAATTCCGTATAGACATTAAAACTTCTAAATATTGTCTATACGTTTTCTATTGACAAACACTGATGACACATTTAAGGACTGTTATGAATAAACCTAACGTGCATACAAATAAATATACTGGCGTTCGCTTTATTATTTCATAACCTATTTGAAAGAAAGGTATTAAATCTAATGCCGAAATAAGATCTGTTGCCTTTATAGCTTAGTTTTATGAACATGAAATATAAATTTTAACCTGTTAAAAACATAACAAAGTGCATATAAAGCATAAATACGTATAAAAGCCGACTAACATATATTTCTCGACAACAAGTAACAGTTTTCTTTTCCAGTCATATGGTTAAATCATCACAAATGAGCAAAAATGCTCTCATCAAGAACAAATATCAGAATGTGCATGCAGACGTAGCCTGATCAGTACGAACCCCCCTGACCTCAATCTCCAACGCAGAGTGATCTCCCTTTATTGAAATGTCAAAAAGGTCAATACGTTTTCTATTGACAAACACTGATGACACATTTAAGGACTGTTATGGATAAACATAACGTGCATACAAATAAATATACTGATGTTCTCTTCATTATTTCATAACCTATTTGAAAGAAAGGTATTAAATCTAATGCCAAATAAAATCTGTTGCCTTTACAACTTAGTTTTTCAATCATTTAATGATTAATTCCCATACCCCACCCACGTTTAGAATGTTAAATTTTAACGTGTTTAAAACATAACAAAGTGCATATAAAGCATAAATGTGTATAAAAGCCGACTTACATATATTTCTCAACAACAAGTAACAGTTTTCTTTTCCAGTCATATAGACCGTTTTCACACTGAGCTTGCATACGCGGCGGCCATATTGGAGGTATTCCTTCCTCTGTGTACAATAACAACAGTTACCGATTTCAGATAAATTCAACAAAATAGCTAATTATCGTCCTATAATTGGCGTCCACAATCGTTCAAATAGTGAGAAATACGGGTCAATCATATAGTCAACCAGATATAACAAAGTCAAAAGTCAAAAGTTTATTGGCAATCCGGCAAACTGCCTTTGGCCAAATACATATACACAAATGCAAAAAAATATGGCCGAGACAGGGAATCATACACTATAACGTATTTAAAGATGAATACATATGAGATTCAAGAAACATTTGCATATAAACAAACAGTAACAGTACATATTACAATATAGTACGTTTTTGTTAGTAAACAAGCAATTAAGAAGCAGCTAAACGATTATATTCTCACATCTAAGTTTGAAAGCTTCTACCAAAAATTTTGACATGTTTTTGAGTTTTATAACATTTGTGCTAGACATCATTGAAATGAATTTATTTATGTTAGGCCAGGATGTCCTGATATTATATTTTGTACGCAATTCGTTATATAATGGACAACACAGTAAAAAGTGATATTCTGATTCACATACATTTTGGTTACAAAGTTTACACTTGCGTTCTTGTCGGGTTAATCTATTATATCTGCCAACTTCTATTTCAAGACAATGAGAACTTAATCGAAATTTGCTCATATGAATTCTGGCCTTTTCAATGTGAATGCAATCAAGGTATTTTTCATATTCGAAGCTTTTTTTAAATTTTAAGTAGAATTCCATTTTGGGCTGTGATGCTAATTTATCATTCCACTCTTGTACAAATTGATCTTTTAGTCTTTGAGTTACCATGTATGCAATGTCACCTGTGATATCTGGTGTATTAAGCATAAAGCCAAAACCTAGGTTGTCTAAAGTTGATTTCAAAGATTTGCACCATAGTTTGTTGTTCGTACAATTGAAATTAGTTAATATATTGATCTGATCCATGAACACTTTGTATAATAATGAGTATAACAACTACCAGTGTGGACAAACTCGTGAATTGTTGGAAGAAAAAGGCTGGCATGGCTGTCAGTGTCAATCTCCATCTCCTGAGTGGCAAACGTTTAAAGAACATTGGAATATGTTCTGACCACTTAGGCTAAAGTATGTTGACAGTTATGATAAATAATATGTAGTTATTAATCAAAGTGTCATTGTCAATCTGTGATTGTGTATGATAATTTCAGGACAATGTGTCCCTATTAAAAAATTCTCCTTAATAAATATTTAACTACATTCTTCACAATCAAATAATATTTGGATGTTTTCCATTACAATAACAAATAGCAGTTGAAATGGTGATCATTAAATCTTGACATTTATGCAGTTTGCTTAATTATTAATCTATTGTGTCATTTTATTTTTTCATAAAAGAAGTCGAAATTACTGGCCTGGGACCATTCAGACGCAGGCTTTTGATAAATAGGAGAACAGAACGACGGATGGACAAACCGAGAATCTAGCCAGCAGGTTTTAGTGTACAATGGGCATGCAGAAAAATTAGATGCAGCCTATAGGTTACAGTATACTAAATATTTCAGGTGTGCAATGCTATACTCTCTAAATAAATCAACACCATTTATTTGAAGACACAATTTTCTGTATAGTCACTTGCCATGACTTTATTTTTGAATATTTCTTTGTACGTGTGGTAGGAAAAACATTGTTGTGTACTAAAAATTCACTGTTTCGCTTGAAGGTTGGAGACTACATGACGAGACTTTGACAGTTGGCAGTATACCTTCAACTGGAGAGTAGCCGGTAAAAAGATGGCCGTAAAACAGTGAACTTTGATTCGCGTCGAGTTCTTTCTTACATATCACATGACCTATCTTTTTTATTGTCTAAATCAATTCGGCTCGGAATGCTCTTTAAGAAAAGGTATGGTTATGAGGGTCTCTACGCGCAAAATGTTGAGTTTATTTTTTGTTGAATTTATTGCTTTTACATTGAATTTGTTAAGGAAATCTTTTAGTATATTGTGACCTAAAGACCGTTTTCACGACGAGGTATAATTTTACCGTAACACCTGTTGGCGGCCATATTGGGGGTATTCCCCAGACTATTTAAATATAGTTATCCTACAATTGTGATCATATTCTGACTGTGTATACACAAGGCGATCAGAAAAACTATACAAGTTTTGATGCTGTGAATAAGGTTTAATGAAGATGGACATCTGGCGTTTTGTTGTGATTTGACAAGCCACATGTGATTAGCCTCATTTAATAGGGAAACAGTAAGTGTGTGCCTATGAAATATCGGTTTTGTAATTTATTGGTAGTTGGTACTTAAATTTCAAACCAGTGTTTTTGACAATGATATGTTACTTTATGTAGCATTTGTAAATTGTATGTGACTTACATGAACCTGGTGGCAGTCAGTGAGTCATTCCTTTCATGCTTGTTTTAATACATTAAGGGTCATGGTCAATGAGGTGTGTAAATTATAATACAAAATGCAAAAACTATATATTTAAAATGCACATGTAATATTGTTGTTATTTTATTTTAGGTGATCCACTCCCAACCTGACAAAGCCCTAAAACCCAGGTGCATTGCAGAGAAGATGGGCACACTCTAAGCGAGCCACTGCGACTGCAAGGTTGTGGCGAAACGTGTACACATGTAGAAGCTTTTATGTTTTCAGTGTTGGCCACCATTAAACTTAAATGATTACGTCTTGCTGTAATTAAATTTATAACTGCATTTTGGAATATTTTATTTTGTTTAACAATCGGATCTCCAATGTTGTTATGTTCAGTATCTATAAATTTAAGATTTCTCTAAATATTGCTATTAATTATTTTAATGTGTATTATATTATTAATATTGTATTAAAAAAATAATACCTTAAGTAAACAATGAAATAGTGGTGTTATTTATTTTAATGTGTATCATATTATTAACGAAATTTCAGATTCAGTAACCCCAAAACCTCAAGAATGCTGAGTACAAATAAACATGCCATGTTTTTAAATGCATTAATTTGTTTATTGTTATTAAGCTGTAATTCAGGGCTCTCACTGGAAAATATTTCTCTTTCGCCACCAATTTTGCCATTTTGTAAAAACTGTGCCATGTGTAGCCAGTCTGCAGTTACATTGAATGAGTGAAACAAATATTAATAATCTAATCACACACACAGTGTTGACACTAAGACCTAAAATTAGCTGTGTTTCTGCTGAAACAGCAAAAAAAACTGTTGTTTCTAGACATTTTTAATGGCTGCTGAAGTGGTATCATGATGTTTGTTTATTTATTACTATTTTAATTATAAGAAAGTTGTCACCACTTACTTTCGCCAATTTCAATATTTTATCACCACATTACAAAAAATTGTCGCATTTGGCGACATTTGTGATAGGCAGCGAGAGCCCTACTGTATTTTTCTTTAGATATGTAGGGTTTGTAAATAAAATAGTTGATCACTTTCGACTGCATGTCATTGTGTTTATATTTTCTTTTCTTGAATAGCAATAAAAAGTAGACACTTTTATTATGTGTAATTTATTATGTGTAATTAATTGTATTTACCATATTCCTCATGAAGCAGTGAAAAAAAAAGTTAATTTGTCTTCGTTTAGTAATAATATCATTACAATTACCAAATTATAAGATCATGCTCAAATCAATACCATATTTATATATATCAAAACATCCAATCAAACAATTTATTTATGATCGCACAATCATTATCAATAGCATCTATTGCTATTCAAGAAAAGAAAATATAAACACAATGACATGCAGTCTAAAGTAATTAACTATTTTATTTAGAAACCCTAGGCTACATGTTAATAGCAATAAAATTAATTTATTAAAAACATGGCATGTTCTTTGTGCCATACATTCTGGGGTTACTGAATCTGAAATTTCATTAATAATATAAAACACATTAAAATAAATACCAATATTTCATTGTTTAGGTGGGGTTTTTTAATACATATTTATTTATAGATATGTGTTCGTAGCCTACTTATTCAAAAGTAGGTCATACGATGCAAGCTTTCGATTTTGCATAGTACTGATTATAATTAACAAATTGCAGTAATGTATTGTCAAAATATTCAGAATGATTAGTAACAAGAAAAAAACACTTTGGCAACGAGTCAAAAATAACCGATGGAGCGCATTAATTTGGTGGTCTTATTCCAGGACACTGGTGAATATTTCGGTTATATACAAGTAATAGCAAAAGTAGGGGTGTAATTAGTTTAACGTTACATTTTTCATAAATTGACCTTTTTTTACAACTTGAACTGTAATTGTAATAAATGTATAAATGATATACACATTATAATGCATATATCATACAATATCTGTAAATAATTAAAATATAAGAAAACGGGTGTAAAATTGTGCTGTTGTCAAGAAGCACCGTTTCAGGTTTCGATTTACTGACTGCACAGAAAATAAGTAGTTTCCCGCGATACCTGTGTTGGAAATTGCCCTCTCAGAAGGCCGTTGGCTTCCGCGACCAGTCTAAAAATCGAGCTTTGCTCGGAACCAGTTAAATCTGCGGAGGTTGCCCGTAACCCAACAAACAAGTTGTCTGGGAGCGATGGTCATATGGTTCAAGAATCCAGGTACACGCGATAAACATTCACCAGACACCGACACGTTTGGACGCATACAAATGAAGCACGGGCACGTGTTAGGCGCATAGCTATGGTGATCATTCTGATTTATTTTACTTGTCTAGAAGAGCAATGTAGTTGGATTTTCATCGAGTGCAATGGGATTCTCTCCAATAGTGTGATGAAGCCATCGCTCCAAGAAGACTTGTTTGTTAGGTGACGGGCATAGTGCAAGATACAGAACATTTTAAATCCAAGAAATTGAAAACAAGAAATGTCTTTAAAAAAGACAATCGGCGTTGACATTAATATACCGAGATATCATTTTTACCCTAAACATATGATACAAGAGGGCCAAGATGATCGGTTACGTGGCTTCTCGGACCCCAGATTTTTCGGTCCCCATCTATATAAGGAGACTTCTCGGACCCCAGATTTTTGGGACACCATAAGAAAACTTCTCGGATCCCAAAATTAATTTGTGATTAATTAAATAATTATTACTATTTGTACCGTAAATAACCCGATCATACCGCCCCATGTTTTCACCAGTGATACATGAATAACCTAAATAATGTACGTAAACATCATTATTATATAAATTTGTCAGCCAAATTTAACAAATTAACAATGTACGAAAAGAGTTGCGGGAATGAATGAAACTTATTTTGTATCAGACGCGTATAGTTATTCTTAAGTAATATACCCTACCTTCATCTTGGAAGTTATGTATGCATAATACATACACATTTCGAAATCACAATCATTTAGAGGCTAAAAAGTTAAAATGATTCGTTTCTCAGGCAGCGCTGCAACGTATTTTTATGGCCCGTCACGAATTTGATTTAATGCCAAAAAATATTTATTTACTAGTTTTTGACGATCGCGCCCGGGTTTTAAAGGAGCAGTCCAGAAATATGTTAATAAAAAATAAGACTTCGTAGGAAAGTGTTTCTAATGGGCATGTTACTGAACAAAATACAAAAACTACGCATTTGAAATCCGTGAATTATTAACATTTTGGTAACTTGCTATCGTCTTTTCTATATGCGATAACTGGTGATGACTCTGGAGTAAACCAGTGTGTACATTATAGTATTTCGTTCGTACCAATGCCTTTCGTAAATAAGAAACATATTTCGACGAATAAACACCATAAACGTTCATAAGAACTATTACTAAAATTACGATGTATTGAATCAAATCCCATGGACAGCGGCTTAAAATTAAACGAATCCTAATTTTAACATTTTAGCGGAAGACGAGTAACCCGCTAGATATTTCGGTATTTCCAGTAACTTTGTTCCTGTCTGAAATGCTGTGTAAATGTTGAAGAAAAAAAATCATATTCGATTGGGAACCTTTATAAATATCGTCTATTTTTTTTATTTAAACTTTTGTTTCGTAGATGCTTTTGCTTGTATAATATTTCATATTTCATTCCATTTTTTTTGAAGAAAATCTGTGTCAATATAAGTCCTATGGAAACAATCGAAATGCAAGCTGCATTGACAAGTGTTGATTTTCCTTTCCAAAAATTATTGGTGATTTACTGCAAACATAATTCCTATTTTGGACAATTATAAAAAATATGAATTGCTAAAAGTTAAATTCTATAAATAGAAGTATTTTAATGATGATATTGTATCAATTTGAAGGCACTTATATTAATTATGAACATTCAAATTAATTGCCTTTTTACATCAGCTTGCATAAATGACGGTTTGTGATTAATAAATCTATATTTAGAATGTTAAATACAAAAAGGAATGCTTATGTTGTTATTAAAACTTAAAATTGTCTTTAATCTGTACTTAATTACTTGTTTTACTAAGCCATTACATAGTGCCAATAGAAAAGAGTAGAAGAAAAAATAATTAAATAAAAAAAAAACTCGCCCTCCCTCCTGATTTTTTGGAAAAAGTGCCTGAGAAACAGTTCATTATATTTTTAGCCTTATACCATGTATCCTACTGAAAAGCAATCTTCAGAGAACATTCAGTGCATTTGAAATAATGATGACTTCTATTTTGATAGCACAAGCATAAAATTTCATAAGACTATGGCGATTGAAAATTATATTCGGTAGGAATATAATGTATCAAGGGTTTCTGTGTATAATTGGTGTTGCAAATCATGTATTAATGCTACGCAAATGTAGTAAAAGTAAAATGAATAACATTTCGTCGTATTCAGAGACTTATTTCACCACATTTTATTTATTGAAATATATTTTCTATTTCATTTACGGGAGAAGTTGATAGAAATGTGCACTTCTAATTAATTATTAACAGAACGCAACCGCAATTCAATATCAAATTAACAAGCAGTCAGTTTATAAACATAAATTCCCCCTTTATTGAAATATTCGCTCTTATGATTCTCTGGGCGCTAATTGATGCATGTATATTAATAACAGCTATACACCGGCAGCTAAACATGGGCTATTTTTAGAATGATCGTGGGTGTGTTGAACTTACTAGAATCAATTGTTATTTATAGAGCGTACCGCTAGGTTAAATAAATAGTGTATTAATTCTGGGAATGAACATAATATTCTGTTCATGACATACAATGAGAAAATATGTTCATACTTATGCTCAGTTCTAGAGTGTATATCAAAAAGATGTTTATAACTTTATTTTAACCGCTTATGTAACATTTTAATCCCCAAAAGTATGCAACAGTTGTTGGTATACATTAAACCATTGTTGTAAGTTTGCATTCCCTAAAATTATAAAATTTACCCAATTTTATTGGCATTCAATTTTCCCGCTGCATAATTGTCGCAAGAAATCTAGGTCAAAAGTGATCTTAGACAGCTACGCCGAAAAAACAACACCCTATGTACAGATCTATGTCTATATCATCATTTTTAATGTTTAGTTTTTGTCAATAGTTTCATAAACAAAGTATAGAATAGGACAAACATAAATTAACACATGTAAGCCATACAAGGATCCTCGAGGGTCATCCATGGGAATCGATGGCGGCAAATTTACGATATACCGCTTGCGTTGCTCATACAACCGAAACCATGCCACGGGGGACAATTCCAATTCCCGCCTCTGAACAATGAGACAATTACAGAATCCCCTCCTTTGCTTGGCACGGGCTATCAAAATCGTCTCCAATTATTTGCATCTAAATCTGCTTAGTTTATTCATACAGGGCCATCAAGACTATTTACGTCAAGAACAGGGCATTTTTATCAAAAGGGATTTTGATAAACGTTACACACACACGTTTTTGGTTTTGCCAAATTGCCGGTCTGCATGGCGTCTTGTGATAAATATTTAATAATTGAGGCGTATCGTGGGAAAAACGGTCTTAATGAAAGTGCGTAAGTGTCGTTCCGGATTAGCCTGTGCAATCCGCACATGCTAATCCAGGACGGCACTTTCAGCCTACAGTGGATTTATGTTTAGAAGAGACTTTCTAGAAACAGAAAATACCTTAAAAGCGGAAAGTGCCGTCCTGGATTAGCCTGTGCGGACTGCACAGGCTGATCAAGGACGACACTTCACGCAAATGCATTAAGCCCGGTTTTCCCACGACACGCCTCTTATGTTTTCTAGATTTAATTGCGATGACTACAGTACTGGTACACCAATTCGTAAGCACAACGTTTGTAGCGCTAATCCACTAAGTAACCGAAACAAAATGTATTTAAGTTTATTAATTGCACAAAGCGTTTGGTAACTGACAAATATAACGACACCACACCACTAGCAACAATTACATGAAATAAATACACAATTACAAAGTATCTGTTAAATAACTGTATAATATACAGTGTAGTTTGTATCTATAGTACCTTTTTAATAAACACATATATATTAATTATATAAGCAAATATATACACGAATAAGCATTCATAACATTTAAATCATCGCAACAGCATCATTTCCAGTGCTCGTGGATTAATGCACAACATTAAGGCACAATGATCATTCTACATGTAAATCTAAGAGCTTTTTGGGTTACAAAATGATCCAGCAATTGGAAATGTATTGTGTACGTATAACAGGGAAATGTTCAACTTTTCTTGGGCATTGTATATATAGAGGCGCGTCGTGGGAAAACCGGTCTTAATGCATGTGCGTAAAGTGTTGTCCTGGATCAGCCTGTGCAGACACAGCCTGTGCAGTCCGCACAGGCTAATCCGGGACGACACTTTTTTATGGTATTTTCTGTTTCAAGGAAGTCTCTTCTAAACATAAATCCACTGTAAACGGAAAGTGCCGTCCTGGATTAGCCTGGACGACACTTGACGCACATGCATTAAGCCCCGTTTACTCACGACGCG
This sequence comes from Congeria kusceri, assembly GCA_027627225.1. Taxonomy (NCBI): domain Eukaryota; kingdom Metazoa; phylum Mollusca; class Bivalvia; order Myida; family Dreissenidae; genus Congeria; species Congeria kusceri. The sequence goes on along the minus strand of CM051027.1, from coordinate 4,677,616 downwards.
CCTCATTTAAATTTATTTCAATATGAACTGCATTCAAATGTACTCTAACTACTAATTCTCTTCAAATGAAATCATTGTACATTGTCAATAGATATCTGATACAATCAAAGAGCTATCAAATTTATTTAGGCCACTATTTGCCATGTGTTCTCGATCAAATGCTCAACATTATTATTATGCACAACGATCTATAAACAGCGATCCATTAGATATTTGTTAATTGATCTCTGTTATGCATGAATATACATCCATTAGTGCTTGATATACATATTTGTAGCCTAGCTAACATATCAGTGCATTTTGTCAAATTCGAAGATTATAGCACAATCATGCGGAACAATTTACAAAGATGACTAGATAAATGATAATTATATAAATAAACATTAACACCACCATTGGAATGAGAATTGTCTGATTTTGCTTTCAATAAATGTAACTTCTTTAAAATCATTTAATTTCGCGGTGGTCTAATTTTCGTGTATTTTGCTGTCTTAAAAGATCGGAAATTTAAGACTCCGCATAAATTTTCTTTCTGCAAATGATTAGAAAATACTTGTAAATATATAGATGAAAATGAAAACTGTGTCAATTTAAGATCACGCTTAATGGAGTTTTCACGAATGTGTGAACTAATACGATCTTGAAGTATTTCACTTTCCTGACACACTTCTGAACAAAATATGGTAACTTTGTATAATGATATACGATATGTTAATTTATGTAAAGTTAGTTGCACCCCTATAAATACTACGTACAGGCCTTGCGTCTTCCTTTAGTGTTCGGTGAGTAGGAGTCATGAGTTTAAACACTACTGGTATTGTAAAAGAATAACTAAGGGACCAGATTTCTTACAAATATAAGCACGCTTTGGGCATGATCATATGCGAATAGAACTATTAGATCCTCATAATTCAAGACAAAATTAATGAGTAAAAATGCTTTTCATATACACACAAATATTATATTGTAATATCAATTGATATAATTTTAGCTATCGCCTAACACAAAGTTATTTACACACACAGTAATGTTGGTTTACACAAACAACAATGACAAAAGTTAACTCAATAACAGAAATAATGCATATCATCAGGAATGCATTTTAAATCACATACAGCATTCCTACAAAAACTTGTACACTCAGAAATTAACATGCATGCATAAGTGCTAACCAAACAATTGGAGCTTTCATAACACTGTTTGACATTAAATATTTTATATTGAAACAGACACTATTTACAATATTTTGCTGAATAAACATTTAAACAAAATACACATATACATATATTTTTCAACATATTTGTTATTTATTTTACATACGTTTTCTAAACACTTGCAGTATGCAAATTATCCTAAGACTAGAAATGCGTCCACAGACACCGATGCCCTCACCTATGCACCCATTTCTACATGGCGCCGCTTTTCTGTTTGCATACAAAATATTTTGCAAAAGGAGAATTGAACATTTGTACTGTACTTTATGCTTTATCTTATTATATGAAGTAAGTTGAGTTTTCACAAAATAGTTTTAGTCCTGACAAAAAAATCAATAAAGGGTAGTAATTAAAACTTTTGGGCAATTATGAGTTATGGTTCTTGTATGCCTCACTTACTCTTGCTACCATAAATCATTCTGTGCAGAATCAACAAAATGTCTTTTTATCATATATGAATTGCGATTTGCACACTCATGAATAAAGGGAAGTAATTCACTAACTTCACAAGTCAGGTTCTTGCATGTGATACACCATCTGGTGATGGTGATAATTTCTGCCATTTTATCTGAAAATCCCTGCATGCATGGCAATATTATGCACTGGACAAGTATTTGACCTTTGACCTTTCAGCTACAGACCTAGTTCTTGAATGCCACATGCCATCTCATAATGTTTATCACTTCTGCCAAGTTATTTGAAAATTCTTCCATGCCAGACAAAATTATGCTCCAGACGGAGTCCATGGTATTAATTCTTATATTTGACCTTTGAGCTTTAAGTGTGACCTTCACCTTGAACCTAGTCCTTGCGGGTGACACATCGTCTTATAATGGTTATCACTTCTGCCAAGTTATTTGAAAATCTGTAATGCTGGACAAAGTTATTGCCTGGACAAGAATCTTAACATATATACATATACTTAACCTTTAAGTGTGACCTTGACCTTGGACCAAGGCATCTGGTTCTTGCACGCAACACACTACTGCGTATGCTTATTACTTATGCCAAGTTGTTTGAAAATTCTTACCAGCTGGACAACATTATGCTCCAGACAGTGTATATGGCTTAAATTCTTATATTTGACCATTGACCTTTAAGTATGACCTTGACCTTTGACCAAGGGACCTGGTTCTTGCTCGCAAAACACCAACTCGCCATGCTGATCACTTTTGCCAAGTTATTTAAAAAATCCTTTACTGCTAGACAAAATTATGCTCCGGACAGTATATGTAGCTTAAATTCTTATATTTGACCTTTGACCTTTAAGTGTGATCTTGACCTTGGATCTAGGGACCTGATACTTGCGCGTGACACACCATCCCGCCACTCTTAGCATTTCTGCCAAGTTATTTAAAAATCCTTTCCCGCTGGACAAATACTTGCTTCAGACAGGGAGCATAGGAGACCTTTGACCTCTAAATGTCACCTTGACCTTGGATCTAAGGACATGGTTCTTGCATGCGACACACCGCCCCACCATGCTTAGCACTACTGCCAAGTTATTTTAAATTCCTTCCGAGCTGGACAAAATTATGCTCAAGACAGGTTCAATGGCATAAATTCTTAAATTTTTCCTTTGACCTTTAAGTAGGACCTTGACATTTGACTGAGGGACCTGGTTCGTGCACGCAACACACCGTCTCACCGTGCTCAACATTGTGCCAAGTTATTTTAAATTCTTTCCATGCTGGACAAAATTAAGCTCCGGTCAGGGTCTATGGCTTAAATTCTTATATTTGACCTTTGACCTTTAAGTGTGACCTTGACCTTGGATCTAGGGACATTGTTCTTGCGCGCGATACATTGTCTCGCCATGCTTAGCACTTCTGCCAAATTATTTGAAAATCCTCCAATGCTGGACACAGTCATTGTCCGGACAAGAATCCGAACATATGTACACAAGTACATGCGTACACACATACATACGTACGTACCCATGGACAGGGTAAACTCTATATGCCCCCCCTCCCCATCATTGATGGTGGGGGCATCAAAAAAAGAAGAGGTTAATGAACTTGTTTCCTTATTAAAATAAATGCACTTACAGAATTGAAACAATACAACATCAATTAATAACAACAAAGATACATTATAACATTGCTTACAGTCATAATGCTATGGTAGCAGTATCTGTGGTTCAGCTTAAGGAATGTCCAGGCTAGTGAAATGCATTAAAGCTGCAGTCAATATAATATAATTCAAAACATCTTAAATTGGCATTAGTTCTAATTAACGTTAACGACGTTTATATTCGACTGAATTCTATTTCTTATTTACGAAAGGCATTTTATAATGTCGATGTTCGAAAACGCTTGGTAAGAATGGAATATACACTAATGTACATGCTGATTTACTCCAGAGGCATCACCAGCTATCACATACAGATAACTATACAATAAAAAGTTTCAAAAATGTTATAATTTTACCGATTTCAATGCATTTTTTTTCGTATTTGTATCGGTAAATGTCAATTAGAAACGATTTGTGCAAAGTTTGATTTTATTTACATATTTCTGGACTGCTGCTTAAATCATGATTAGTCCAACAATATGACAAAATGTTCTAGTAATTGTATACCTGAAAAGTATACGTATTTTCAATAAATTTCCCAACATTTTTTTGTCAAAATATAACATCAAACATAAATGTTATTTGTATACTGTAATTTATGCAAATATAAATATTGGTGGTTTCCTTAAAAATGACAACCATTTTAGGAAAAGTATGGTTTTGTTAACAAATTATGTTCATAAATTGTGTCGAACTAGTTTCATACAATGAGCAAAATTGCAGTAAACTGGTTTCATGGGCAAAAATATACTTTTGGTGAATTTACGTGTTTAATTAATTCAAAGAAGAATGAAATAAAACTACAAATTAATTACATAAAATTGCATACAGTGTATTGTGTCATTGCAAATGCAAAATACATTTCAAGCAACTTCCCCTCCTAAGTCATAATACAGTGACTCCATCAATATTGTGGGGAGAGTTATGGTTCCTGTACTCAGTACTCCTTCTATAGGCCCTTTTTCGTTTCAATTCCATCATAAGTAATGTAGTCATGTGCTGCACATGGAAACTAAACTAAGGGCAACAACTCCTTCTATAGGCCCTTTTTCATGTGAATTCCATCATAAGTAATGCAGTCATGTGCTGCACATGGAAACTAAACTAAGGGCAACAACTCCTTCTATAGGCCCTTTTTCATGTGAATTCCATCATAAGTAATGCAGTCATGTGCTGCACATGGAAACTAAACTAAGGGCAACAACTCCATAAAGATTGAGAAGTCAAGGTTACACATAATGAACACAATGTTGGTAAATTTACCTTATACAATGATTATAGACCCCTCTATGTCAAGACTTTGTCTAAATGCACATCTTTGCTCAACATTGCAGCTTGGTCTGCTCAAAATAAAACTGTATTACCGGTAACAGAAAAAACAACAGTTAACACAAAAATATTAAAAATAATTTGACAAAACATCTATATTTAAATCAATATGCAGTATGTATATATGTGTTAACATAAAATTACAAAAATACACAGAATACAACATAACTAAAATAAATACAGTTCATCAATAAAACACAAAAATGTCAACCTCTCAACAAACATAAGTAACAACAGACCTATCTATAAGTATTTTAATGGATTTCAATGAATTATATACACTTAGTATTTAGTTTTGTGTACCAAAGCTTGATAAAATAAACAATGATGAATGTATTAATTAAAAAAATAACTGAAAATAAATCTGGTCCACTCTTTGGTTTCTACAACTTTGTATGAAACATTTTTTTTAATTCAGAAGGAATAAATGAACCGATCAACAAATCAGATCTATTAACAATTATCTATTTGTTTATTGACAGATCTTTGGTTTGGACTGGCTTCTGGTGTAGACATCACAGGTTGTAACAATGGGTCAGTTGTTGGCCAGTTGGTCATCAGGCAATGGGTCAGTTGGTCCAGTTGCTGACCAGTTGGGTCATCAGGCATTGGGCAGTTTGTCTAATTGTTCATCTGGAAAGGCATCAAGTGGTCAGTTGGTCCAGCTGGAAACCATAAAAGTGGTTAGTTGGTCTGGTCAGTCATCAGGCCAGTGGTCAGTTGGTCAGGGTTGTCATCATGCAAGTGGTCAGTTGGTCCGGTCAGTAATCATGCAAGTGGTCAGTTGGTCCGGTCAGTCATCAGCCCCAGATCTGACCCCATCAAGGCGTTGCTGGTGGAACCATCTGGAATAGAGAACACAGACAAGCTTATCGTGTGACTCATTGGAAATACAGTAATAAACAATGAGTTGTGACTATGTACATAATTAGCCATTAATTATTTGAGAATCCTGTTTGTAATTAAAGAGGGACTGTCTGATTTTAATAGATTTATTTTATGTTTCTTTCGTTACCCACTCACAAAAAACATAAATAAATGTTAACATCGACAAAAACTATTTCTCTTATAAAAAAATGCAAATATATATTTTTGGCCTATACCGGCCCCTTTATCCTACAGCAGAGGCTTCGGTCAGTTTTGCATGAGCAAATGAGGACTGCGCATGTGTCATCAACTTATCTGACTCGTCTAGACGCTGTGTATTTGCAAGTATATAATAGTTTGCTGCGCAGCGAAGAATTTGTTTACTTTTAAATTTCTCTCTTAATATGCATTTCTGAACATAGGTTATTCTCAACATTTATTGTATTTTTTATTCAAATATACCGGCATCATTAGAATCAATGGGTGGTTTGACATTATAATTTCCATACAAAATCGTACAGTCCCTTTTTAAAATGCTAATAGCCTAATTCTTTTGACATATTTGAAACCATTTGAATCATAGAAACAGTCAGACAGGATATTTCTACTTATTTACATTGCAACCATTGAATGTACATACATTGAAAACCAATATTTGAAGTTTTATTCACTGATTCATAATATTAATGATTTAAAATCACATTATAAAAACATCTAGATTATTACCAATATTTCAAACCACCTATATGAAAATTATCAGATCCGAATTTCCTATATTTCACTAAAGTAAATTAATTTTGTAATAATGACAATATTGTAGCGCACATCAAAATTGTATCGCAAATCCAAATGTTTCCATGCAACATTTTACTGTGAACAGTGAACAACATAAGCAAACATTACCAGTGATCAGTTGAGTGCCAAGACATGTGGCAACTGTGCAGTGCAGAAATTATACCTACTACGAGGAGTTGTCCGTTCTTGCCCTTCTTGACCAGGTAGTTGTCTCCCTTGGTGAATTCTATGTAGCCCTGTTTGCCACTGGTTAGATCATGATTGATCCTGGGCCAAACAAAAAGAAATACATAACTTTATGGAATACATGACTATGCCATATCAGGGGGCATCTCAAAGGCCTATTAAACTGTCAACACTTTAGCATTATTGTTTGCAGTGAACAAGTTATGTTGGTAATTTGTTATTCCGTTAACTGTAGTTTTTAATAGAGATGGCAACAATAAGCAAATAAATAACAGTTTTGGAACCTGAATAACTGAATAACAAATATTAACTGGAAAACGGCCTGAGCTATCTGATAACTAGTAAACCAGTTATGCGTTTCCATCCCGTTTTTAATAATCAGAAATATGTTTTGCATTTCAAGATTTGTGAAACTATTACTGAAAACCTGGTATTGAAGAAAAAATCATGCAAAAGCATAAATTTTAGTTTAAATATCAAACTTAAACATTTAAGATTCGTGAATCGAAACTGAAAACCTATATAAATACTCTGTCATATTGTTTTTTTGTGTGTTTTTTTTTAAGAAAGTGATATGGTTAAAACAGACATTAAGTGAACAAAAACATAAAAATAGGTAACCTTGTCTACAAAGGTAATGATAGCAAAATTGAGTGGTAAAATAATTTGTTAATTGATAGGAACACATTTTCTACTGTCATGCAAATCTGCTACAATGTTGCTATAAAACTTCAACTGAACACTTACGTCCCGCCGGTTGCTATTTTTAGCATGCTCTCCTTGTTAGCAATCATGACAAACCTCGTGAGCATCTCAATAATGTGGTCACTCTGCAGAATTATGTCCCCCTGAATGGAACAATATGCTGTGGTTGTGAAAAACATGATATGAGGCGCGCCGTGGGAAAACCGGTCTTAATGCATGTGCGTAAAGTGTCATCCCGGATTAGCCTGTGCAGTCTGCACAGGCTAATCCGGGATGGCACTTTCCGCTTTTATGGTATTTTCTGTTTCAATGAAGTGTCTTCTAACCCTAAATCCACTTTAGGCGGAAAGTGTAATCCCCGATTAGCCTGTGCAGACTTCACAGGCTAATCCGGGATGACACTTCACGCAAATGCATTAAGTCCGGTTTTCCCACGACGCGCCACATATTTTTTCACTGTTGAATGGAAGAAGGAAAGAGTTAATTGGAATCTCCAAATAGTAAAGATTAACTTATGTCCAGTTGGTAAACATGCCAGTGAGTACTAATGAAACATGGACCAGTGAATACAGGTAAATCAGACAATTTATAAATATAAACGTTTGCAGCATGTTTATAAACAGAAACTGTCAATTCCGCCTATTTTCAGTATATGGTTTATCCCCTGTTTTTCAACAAAATTGAAACCGACTAGAATTTAAGTGCAAGTTTTAATGTTATCCCAAACAGACGGAAAATAATATGGTAATTGCATATGCCTTAGCTAAGCTAATCATTATATCACAATGTTATGTTTTAGAAACAGTGCTTAATTATATACAACACAACATTTTCTGAACTCTGTTATAGTCATTGATCACTTGTTAAAAAAAACCTATATAGAAATTCATATAATCAAGCAAACGAGTAGTGACACTTTTTACTTTAAATAAATTAAACTGGCTTTCTCTAACGATAATAAAAGAAGTAAATATCATTTATGCAAATATATAGAGGATATAATTATGTTTATTTCAGGGTATAATCAGGGTATATGGATGTTTACCAGTAGCACAGTCATACGTGAAAGTATTTCTCTATGACTCTTTCACCATATGGCAAGAAATGAAATGATCACATAGATCAACCTTTCCCACTGGAACCGTTGTTCCCTCTTAAAAGCTTAGAGGGTATATTTTTTTCCAAAAAATAAAATAAAGCAAGTAATTGTAATATTTTGGGCTTTAAAACCACTTGTTCACCGGCAGAACTCAAAGAGTTGGCAAACCAAAGTCCAATGCAGGGTAATAGAGTCTAAACTCTTTAAAGAAGTGATGTTTCAGAAATCGAGTATGAAAACATACAAGTAAGAGTGAGAGAGAAAAAGACTATCATGAATAAAATGCAAAGAAGGGCACACTTATGTAGACTGACAAGTATATATGAACAATATAAATATTGAATATACTGACTGAGAAAAGTAATTTTTGTTTTTCAATTTTTTAAACATTTTTCTTTTAATCGTTTGTACATGGATAGAGACAATGCCCAACAGGCATTCGAAATGGGCTACATTTTATGATTGTTTATGGCATAAAACGAATACTATTCAAGCAGAGAATTTTTTTTTCAAAGTTTGTGGATAGAGTCCAGGAGCTAAGAGAATAGGACTGAATGGAGGTCAAATCAAATATTTAAAGGAAATATTCATTGCAATATTACACATTCCAGACTTGACGTGAGAAACCTGGGCTTATTGCATTCCTTCTCGAAAAAGTGTATTTAATACGCATTTAATGCGTATTAAATGCTGCGATATTGGCACCGTATTTTTTAAAGCGCTTAATATGCTTTTTATACACTTGAAAATGCAGAAAAAATACACTTGTTACAGAAATAAAGTGTAGTTTTTCTGCATTTTTCCTGCATTTACACACTTAAGTGCATTTAAAGTGAAAAATACTATATCTTAACAAAATACACTTAAGTGTATTGAAAGTGTATTTAAAGTGTATTTTCTAGTGCAATAATACACTTTTTTGTACAGAAAAAATACACTAAGTGTACTAAAAGTGTAGTTAATGCGCATTCAACGCAGAAAAAATACATTGCCAATACTGCAGCGTTTAATACAGGTTAAATACACTTTTTCGAGAAGGGGTCTGCGTGAAGTGTTGCTCCGGATCAGCCTGTGCAGTCCGCACATGCATTAAGCGCGGGTTTCCCACAACACGGCTCATTTATAACTCCTGTGAAGCCTATGATACGATAAAATGTGGCGCGTCATGAGAGAACCGGTCTTAATGCATGTGCGTAAAGTGTCATCCCGGATTAGCCTGTGCAATCCGCACAGGCTAATCCGGGACGGCACTTTCGGCTTTTATGGTATTTTCTGTTTCAATGAAGTCTCTTCTCAACATATATCCACTGTAGGTGGAAGTGATGTCCTGGATTAGCCTGTGCGGACTGCACAGGCTAATCCGGGATGACACTTTACGCACATGCATTAAGACCGGTTTTCCCACGACGTGCCTCAAATGTAGATGGGCGCATACAAAACTGCTATTATGGGAAAGTTGATACATAGCAAGGACGGTAGTTTTACCCTCTCTAACTGCTTCTGGTCATCCTGGTAGAGCAGGGAAACAACCATAATCAATTTAAACATTTTATGCCACCATTTTAAGGCATCACAGAGGCAAACTGATTACTGGTTATATATTTGCAAATATCAATGCAATAATTTGAATGAGTTTTTCTAGTAAGGTTGGAAAAAAGCCAAATAAAAAGATGATTGAAGACAACTAGATAACCGTCTGGATCCAATAATTTTTTTTAATGATTCTATATTATTTGGAGATAGGGCAAAAACAAAGTGTGTTTCTGGCAACAGTCTAACAAAAGTCAGGTAGAGTCGGGGTAGAGTCGGGATTGAGGTTTTTTTTTTTTTACTTTAAATAGACAAGTATCTAAATCTGACAAATATGGATTTCACGGAAAACAATCGTCTCTCAAAACTTTAGGGTCAGGGGGTTTTTGACAGGTACGGTCGGTTGCCCGAAACACAGAATATTTTTTTTAGGCCTAGGGCAAATTGTCACATTATGTGGTATAACTCATTAATTGTCACATTATGTGGTATAACTCATTAATTGTCACATTATGTGGTATAACTCATTAATTGCACAGCACCTGATGGAGGAATAGGCTGCTCTGGCTGATGTCAGTTTTCTATTTTATATATTATACACTAATACGAGCAGAAACCAATACCTTGGAGCCATTCTCCTCCTTGCTGGTGACAACAACAACAAACAGTCCGTCCATTAGGCTGCTGGTCTGAATACCTGCAACAACAGTGCTGTAGTAAGTGTTGATGGTGCTGGACAAAATGGTAAAGCCTAGTTAACCTAGTATGGATGGACAGACGGATGGAATCACAGACAAAAAGGACAACCACTATATTCCTTCCCCATCAGGATGACAGGGGCATAATTATGATACTCTTAACAAAATTAAGGTACTCATTAACATTTGTGTTGATATACGGTCTGTGGTAATTTTTCAGCTGGTATAATTGCCAGACCATTTTCAAAGATCATGAGTTTGATACCTAATAATGGAGCATTTGAGACATATGTCTCGTAGACACCGAGTACAGTCAACTCCCAATGCCTCGAACTCGCTTTTCTCCAATTTGCCTTTGGCTCAAAGTTTCCTCCAGGGACTTACCGTATATTTTATTGCTATATATTCATATGAATTTTTGTCATTTGGCTCGAATTCATGAGGGTCAAATTTACTGATGGCTCAAAGTGTTTGTCATGGTCCCTGTTACAGTTTTTACATGTTGAATGGTTTGTTTGGCTCGAACACGCTTCAGTCGCATTGAGTCGTTAACAGCTTAAATGCGATTGATTAATGTCAAGTTTTAAGAGAACACAATAACTGATTCACTGCTTTCAAAAACTAAGATAAATAAAATATATAAATAAAAACATTTGATGTCTGTTAATAACCAGCATAGATATCTAAATACTCTTCGATTGGAGAGTTGAAAATAAGGGCAGACAAATAACTGCCCGTATATGTATAAGTACACAATTTCGAAATCCATTCAGCTCAAAGTTTCGTTTTGTTTGTTTGTTTTGTTGTTGTTTTTTCGCCGTTTTTAACAGTATTTCAGTCATATCACGGCGGTCAGTTAACCTCTCACATTTTTCCTGGGCAAGCTTAGCCGATCTAAGCGGTTTACCAGTACTAAGTGCACATACCTATGCCAGTAACTGACAACTGCCCTTCTTGAATCAGAGGTAGGGTGAGAATGGCCGTAGAAATAATTTCATGACCGATCCCCACACAAGTTATGTGGCCAGGCTGGGGTTCGAACTCACGATCCCCGATTGATAGTCTAGCGCTCTACCAACTGAGCTAGCTGGAGCTGGCTTCGATGGCTTGAAGTTTCCTAGCTAGTCCCTGTGACTTCTAGCCATTGGGAGTCAACTGTACTCGTTCTACCCAGGAAACAGACTTAAAAGGCTCTCAATAAATCTCTGGCTTTTGACATGATCCAGCTAAAATAAATAGGTTTAAAAAAAGTCAATTTATCAAAAAATACAGAAAAGTTGAAAACATTTAAAAATGCAAAATGAACATACCACTGATCAAATCATAAGGCACTCTGTCCTTGATGTTAAACTCCTTTTCCTCCACAACAAACAGAGTGGTGTCTGTGAGAAACATCACACGCTTGCGGGACTTGTAGCCATGGCGATCATATTTTGTGACGTAGGTGCAGTACTGAAAAACATGAATGAAACACAAGTAAAAACTTCCAGTTGTAGAAATGTTCTTGAAAATTAAACTTATATGGAGCTGTTTATTTTACTTACAAGACAGAAAAAAATCATCATCATCATCATCACCATCATAATTGTCATCATCATTAGCAGCAGCACCATTATCATAATCATCACCACTCACAATAATCAATATTATTAACAACAGCAGTACTTAGCCTTAATATTATTATAAATATACAATAATGAATATGATGATGATAATGATGATGATGATAATTATGATACTACTAACTATTATTATTAAATATAATAAATATATATACAAGATATAGCAACAACAACACAGTTAACCAGCATATTAGGTGAAATAGAATAATGATTAAATTTACTATACTTGAGTCAAACAGTGACAAATTTATACATTAAAAAAATGAAAATGGTAAGGCCTAAATTAAAAAATCTTTCGTTTGCCCTCTACCAACCAGAAAATTTAGAGGTGGGTCGGTAGGTAGGAAAATTATTATATTTTATTCCGAGAATTTAATCTTGTCATACATGAATGTCATCATTTAAATAGCAATACATTATAATTCTATCTTTGTTTGAAAATCACAATTACTTTCTTCATCTTGATTGATACAACCAAGATTATACATGGTAAAACTGGCTTTAATAAGGGACATAACATAAATAGAATACGCAATGCTTTAAAAACATGTACATGTATTCTATTAAATACCAATGTCTGAATTGACTAGACACACATATTAATTAATACAGCATCGATACATACTGTCTGACAAGAACACATGCGTATCATTATCAATGGCTGAACTGACTAGACAGTCACACTCATATTAATACAGTACAAATACATACTGTTTGACTAGAAAAGTCAAATCAATGATTTGAAAATTAAAAATAATTTAATGAAAACGTCACAAATAAGAAAATCAGAAATGTTGTTAACTCGGATGTCTCTGTCCTCTTAAATATAAACTGTGTTTTTGTAAATGACAATTTAACAAGGAACAGTTACTAATATCATACATTGTATGTAAAATTTTGGCTGCTGATAGAAGAAATATTCCTTAACGAAGCCAGTATTGACATACACATTTTGTTATTATCAGGGTGAAACTTCTCTGCAATGCCACTTGTTGATTTGTTAACTGAAATCGAAACTTTGTCGGTAATTTTCTTTTGTTATCGTCTACCACGCACACTAGATTATACGCTACATCCAAAGTTTTACTTGTTTCAACTTTATGAATTTTGTATTTATTTATTGATTTCAACACGGTGAAGGTTAGAAACAGGTAAATCAAATCTCCATATGGTCCCAATTTAAAAGAGCAAAATCTCCTGGCATCTTTTGCCACTTCTTTGATTCAGATATTGCGAGTCTAATCTCTTTGGAAAGATAGTTCTCTCTGCTTTCAAAATTGAAAATAACAAAGATATGTTATGCTACTTGTAAGAAAATTCATCTCACTTGATTGAAGTCATCCTTAAGTAATTCCGGAAATAACCATTTAAACCATTAATGATCACAATCGTACCCTATGTAAGTTGTGGGCGAAAAACAAATACGATATTTAAAGCAAAAAATTACCGCAGATTTTGCAATAAAAAATTTTGAGTCGGCGGCTTTTTTGTGGGTTGATCGGTAAAGGGTAAACAAACTTAATTTAAATTTAGGCCTAATAATAAGTCACGTTTTATTTGAAACACATAAAACAATAAATTATTTTACTTTCAAAACATCACATAGATATAAGGGTTCAATGTTTAAATAAAACTGGGCTTTTAAGTTTGTACAACATTAATTTTGTAAGTAGTGTTTGTTTTGTATTGCATTTGCATTTTTTTAGTCCCTTAAGATGTTTAAATACAAAATACAATCATTAACTTCAAAGCAAGACTGGTAACTCTGTCACCCTTACATTACAAATTCTGTCATTAAAGAGTTAATAATTTGAGGCGTGTTGTGGGAAAACCCGGCTTAATGCAAGTGCGTAAAGTGTTGTCCCGGATTAGCCTGTGCAGTCATCACAGACTAATCCGGGACGGCACTTTCCGCTTGTATGGTATTTCAGTTTCAAAGAAGTCTCTTCTAATCATATATCCACTGTAGGCAGAAAGTGTCGTCCCAGATTAGCATGAGCGGACTACACAGGCTGATCCGGTTTTCCAAAGACGCGCCTCATTTGTATTCTAGACAACCAGTTGGGTAACATACCTTTACTGCTTCATTGGTTTGCTTCAGAAGCTGGTTCTTCAAGCTTTCATGATGTACAGCTGAGCATAACACATGAAATAAGAAATAAGAACAGTCCTTAAGTTAATTAACATTACAGTAAACAAATATTGAAAAATCTTAAACATAAAACGATGAACAATTAAATGTTATTATGTTATAACAAGTGACCGATGGAATCAATATGACCGACAGTGTGAGTCAAATGTGAGGGCATCATTGTTTGATGGAGATGTCCTAAAAAAGCAAACTGTATTGTTTGAGATCAAACGGAAGGTGTGGTTATTGAACCAATAGCTATTGGTCAATTGCCATGCCTATAGTACACGTCTATAGTACACGCAATTTTACTAATGGAATGCATACATGTTCCAGCCAAAAGGTGCATAAATAACATAGTCACCGACATACATGTACAGGAATGTTAAAAAGATAAGTGCGATAGACATATGTATTAACAAATCTGAACTATTGCTTCATCCATCTACTCTTTGTGATAAAGGATCATCAAGATAAGGACACTGGCGCAGATACACGATTTTGAGTTAGAGGCTGTGGAATTATTCAATACCTGAAAAAGACTGTTTGTTTGTTTGTGTTGTTGGGGTTTTTCGCCGTTTTTAACAGTATTTCAGTCATATCACGGCGGTCAGTTAACCAACTCACACTTTTCCTGGGCAAGCTTAGCCAATCTAAGCGGTTTACCAGTACTAAGTGCACATACTTGTGCCAGTAACTGACAACTGCCCTTCTTGAATCAGAGGTAGGGGAGAATGGCCATAGAAATAATTTCATGACCAATCCCCACACAAGTTATGTGGCCGGGCTGGGATTCGAACTCACGATCCCCGGATTGACAGTCTAGCGCTCTACCAACTGAGCTAGCCAACTAACTGATTTTGGCCTTATTATAAGTATCAACACAAATGAACAATTTAATGAAAATCCCACAGAACTGGTCTGATAATTAAAATAAATTGACTGAAGAATAAATTCATTGGCATCAAAATGCATTTTTTGTTTATAGATAATGTCCAGTTTAAAAATTGAATGTTGGACAATTCTAGAGGGGGCGGACGCAGCTTCTGCCCCCCCTAAATCTGTTTATGGGAGCGTAAAGAAGCATAGCTATTCTCTCGTCCACAAAGTGATCATGATAAGGAGACATACCTATTCTAGAATCCACAAAGTGATCATGATAAGCAGACATACCTATTCTAGAGTCCACAAAGTGTTCATGATAAGGAGACATACCTATTCTAGAGTCCACAAAGTGATCATGATAAGCAGACATACCTATTCTAGAGTCCACAAAGTGATCATGATAAGGAGACATACCTATTCTGGAGTCCACAAAGTGATCATGATAAGCAGACATACCTATTCTAGAGTCCACAAAGTGATCATGATAAGCAGACATACCTATTCTGGAGTCCACAAAGTGATCATGATAAGCAGACATACCTATTCTAGAGTCCACAAAGTGTTCATGATAAGGAGACATACCTATTCTAGAGTCCACAAAGTGATCATGATAAGCAGACATACCTATTCTGGAGTCCACAAAGTGATCATGATAAGCAGACATACCTATTCTAGAGTCCACAAAGTGATCATGATAAGGAGACATACCTATTCTGGAGTCCACAAAGTGATCATGATAAGCAGACATACCTATTCTGGAGTCCACAAAGTGATCATGATAAGCAGACATACCTATTCTAGAGTCCACAAAGTGATCATGATAAGGAGACATAAATATTCTGGAGTCCACAAAGTGATCATGATAAGGAGACATACCTATTCTAGAGTCCACAAAGTGATCATGATAAGGAGACATACCTATTCTAGAATCCACAAAGTGATCATGATAAGGAGACATACCTATTCTAGAGTCCACAAAGTGATCATGATAAACAGACATACCTATTCTAGAGTCCACAAAGTGATCATGAAAAGGAGACATACCTATTCTAGAGTCCACAAAGTGATCATGATAAGCAGACATACCTATTCTAGAGTCCACAAAGTGATCATGATAAGGAGACATACCTATTCTGGAGTCCACAAAGTGATCATGATAAGGAGAAATACCTGTCTCGAGTCCACAAAGTGATCATGATAAGCAGATATACCAATTCTCGAGTCCACAAAGTGATCATGATAAGGAGACATACCTATTATAGAGTCCACAAAGTGATCATGATAAGGAGACATACCTATTCTAGAGTCCACAAAGTGATCATGATAAGGAGACATACCTATTCTAGAGTCCACAAAGTGATCATGATAAGGAGACATACCTATTCTGGAGTCCACAAAGTGATCATGATAAGGAGACATACCTATTCTAGAGTCCACAAAGTGATCATGATAAAGAGACATACCTATTCTAGAGTCCACAAAGTGATCATGATAAGGAGACATACCTATTCTGGAGTCCACAAAGTGATCATGATAAGAAGACATACCTATTCTGGAGTCCACAAAGTGATCATGATAAGGAGACATACCTATTCTAGAGTCCACAAAGTGATCATGATAAGCAGACATACCTATTCTAGAGTCCACAAAGTGATCATGATAAGGAGACATACCTATTCTAGAACCCACAAAGTGATCATGATAAGCAGACATACCTATTCTAGAGTCCACAAAGTGATCATGATAAGCAGACATACCTATTCTAGAGTCCACAAAGTGATCATGATAAGCAGACATACCTATTCTAGAGTCCACAAAGTGATCATGATAAGGAGACATACCTATTCTAGAGTCCACAAAGTGATCATGATAAGGAGACATACCTATTCTCGAGTCCACAAAGTGATCATGATAAGCAGACATACCTATTCTAGAATCCACAAAGTGATCATGATAAGGAGACATACCTATTCTAGAGTCCACAAAGTGATCATGATAAGGAGACATACCTATTCTAGAATCCACAAAGTGATCATGATAAGGAGACATACCTATTCTAGAATCCACAAAGTGATCATGATAAGCAGACATACCTATTCTAGAGTCCACAAAGTGATCATGATAAGGAGACATACCTATTCTCGAGTCCACAAAGTGATCATGATAAGGAGACATACCTATTCTGGAGTCCACAAAGTGATCATGATAAGGAGACATACCTATTCTCGAGTCCACAAAGTGATCATGATAAGGAGACATACCTCTTCTCGAGTCCACAAAGTGATCATGATAAGGAGACATACCTCTTCTCGAGTCCACAAAGTGATCATGATAAGGAGAAATACCTATTCTAGAGTCCACAAAGTGATCATGATAAGCAGACATACCTATTCTAGAGTCCACAAAGTGATCATGATAAGGAGACATACCTATTCTAGAATCCACAAAGTGATCATGATAAGGAGACATACCTATTCTAGAGTCCACAAAGTGATCATGATAAGGAGACATACCTATTCTCGAGTCCACAGAGTGATCATGATAAGGAGACATACCTATTCTGGAGTCCACAGAGTGTTCATGATAAGCAGACATACCTATTCTGGAGTCCACAAAGTGATCATGATAAGGAGACATACCTATTCTAGAGTCCACAAAGTGATCATGATAAGGAGACATACCTATTCTAGAGTCCACAAAGTGATCATGATAAGGAGACATACCTATTCTGGAGTCCACAAAGTGATCATGATAAGGAGACATACCTATTCTGGAGTCCACAAAGTGATCATGATAAGCAGACATACCTATTCTAGAGTCCACAAAGTGATCATGATAAGCAGACATACCTATTCTAGAGTCCACAAAGTGATCATGATAAGCAGACATACCTATTCTAGAGTCCACAAAGTGATCATGATAAGGAGACATACCTATTCTGGAGTCCACAAAGTGATCATGATAAGCAGACATACCTATTCTAGAGTCCACAAAGTGATCATGATAAGGAGACATACCTATTCTGGAGTCCACAAAGTGATCATGATAAGGAGACATACCTATTCTAGAGTCCACAAAGTGATCATGATAAGGAGACATACCTATTCTAGAGTCCACAAAGTGATCATGATAAGCAGACATACCTATTCTAGAGTCCACAAAGTGATCATGATAAGGAGACATACCTATTCTGGAGTCCACAAAGTGATCATGATAAGGAGACATACCTATTCTAGAGTCCACAAAGTGATCATGATAAGGAGACATACCTATTCTCGAGTCCACAAAGTGATCATGATAAAGAGAAATACCTATTCTGGAGTCCACAAAGTGATCATGATAAGGAGACATACCTATTCTCGAGTCCACAAAGTGATCATGATAAGGAGACATACCTATTCTAGAGTCCACAAAGTGATCATGATAAGGAGACATACCTATTCTGGAGTCCACAAAGTGATCTTTAACGCTGGGTCTGTAGGCGTCCTTCTTGCCCTTGAACAGTCGCTCGGCAACCACCTTCTGCTCCATCTACACAACACAGGAATGGAGGATGGTGGGTAAGAAATGGTATACCATTATGGCAGCAATGCAAGAATGAACACTGAACATCACGATGCATCGTAAATACAAAACGTGAAGAGACAAATGGGTACCAGCGATGGCTTAGGTATTAAGTTTTCAAAAATGTGTATCATTTAGGTATTAAGTTGGTTAATTATACTAAAGATCAATGAAACAGATGATATTCCAATGAAAATTTAACAGCATGCCATGTTAAAGGAATCTATTCACAGACGGTCAAATTCACAATTTTCATCTTTTTGTCACATATTCCAAAATGACAATAACTGTTCAGAGAAATTTATCGAAGTAGCAGATGCAGATCTTAAACTACTAAGTCAGTACAATAAGATCATTTAAATCTCATGCAAAACATTTTATGGTTTGGCTAAATAGTAATTATATGATGTCTAAATATTTGAGCATATAAAAACTGAACCCCTCTACCTTAACTTTCTTGGCTGGTGTCATCTTCTTGACATAGCGCAGGACTAGATTCTTAGTGTTCAATTTCTGGAGGTGTTTGGAGGTCTGAAATTGAAATAATGGTGTCTGTATGCAAAACTTATAATGTAAACTTTATTTATTAACTTTAATAATGGTATATACGATAACAATAGTTGTAAACATAAAACATTTGATGTTGTTCAATATTACAGTATGATTGTATTTGTAATTAAATTCTTTTGCT
Source organism: Congeria kusceri (assembly GCA_027627225.1). Taxonomy (NCBI): domain Eukaryota; kingdom Metazoa; phylum Mollusca; class Bivalvia; order Myida; family Dreissenidae; genus Congeria; species Congeria kusceri. The sequence continues at coordinate 4,658,227 of CM051027.1, read as the reverse complement.
TTGCACAGTAAATACAAGCACATATATCAGCGAACATTTTCTTGGTTGTTGATTTTATATCTTATGGTTGAATTTTTTATTAAAAACATAATGGTTGAATCTTTACTTACAATCAAGACACCGTGTTTGATAAACATATATGACCCCGGTTAGTGCTGGACAGCCCATTTGAATTATTCTAAGTACAAATTAGGTCAAGGTCGAAGGAGGTTGGGTGATATGGGTGGATTGGGAATGATCATAAGCAACAACTGTGTAAGTATCCAAGTGTTGTAGTAAGCCGTGATGGCCGTAGACAAATGGGTAAAATTTAGTTTATCAAAAAATAGCCCATTTGAATTATTAAAGTTCAAATAAGGTCAAGGTCAAAGTGAGGTTGGGTGATATGGACGGATTGGGAATGGTCATAAGCAACAATTGTGACGCGTCGTGGAAAAACTGGACTTAATGCATGTGCGTAAAGTGTCATCCCGAATTAACCTGTGCAGTCCGCACAGGCTAATCCGGGATGGCACTTTCCGCTTTTGTGGTATTTTCTGTTTCAAGGAAGTCTCTTCTAAACATAAATTAACTGTAGGTGGAAAGTGCCGTCCTGGATTAGCCTGTGCGGACTGCACAGGCTAATCCGGGACGACACTTACGCACATGCATTAAGACCGGTTTTCTCACGACGCGCCACAATTGTATAAGTTATCCAAGTGTTGTAGTGAGCGGTTTTGGTAAAGACCAAACGGTAAAATCTAGTTTAGCAAGAAATAGCCCATTTGAATTATTATAAGTCCAAATTAGGTCAAGGTCAAAGTGAGGTTTGGTGATATGGGTGGATTGGAAATGGTCATAAACAACAACTGTGCAAGTATCAAAGTTTGTAGTAAGCAGTGTTGGTGCTCGACGAAACAGTAAATCTATTTAACCTTGTATAGAATCACGGACGAAATCTAGGACAGACAGGCAGACAAAACAATCATTATATGCCTCCCGTAACAAGACGTCAAGGGCATAAAAAGTGTTCGCAACCTAAATTAACAACAGCAACTTTTTTAAAAGCTGAATTACTTATTATTCTTACCAAAACACCAAACACAAAAGTAAGGATATATACCAGTACACTGCATCATAACAAACACAATAATATTGTTATTGACACAATATTGTACAATGGTCTTTGTTCCAGCATTTACCACTAGAAGATTGTACACCCTTTACAGATAACATTGTCAGGAGTATTTTCTTCTTCTGTCTTTGGGAACAAAACCTACTCTCTTTTATGTAAACTATGTCAACAGTACAGTACCAAAACACAACACTCAATTAATTTGGATATTTCTTAAAATGCAGTGTTCCCACTACTTTTCATAAATGGGGGTTCACCAAACCCCCTGTGTACCCCCGTCCTTATGAAAAATATAAGAAAAATCTGCATTTTAAAGTGTTTTTTCATAAAAAATTAGGGCTTTCCTTGCTACATCACTTTTTATCGAACCCCAAATGCGGGGGTTAAAAAACACTGAAATATCCCCTAGACTAACCTCCTGCAGAAGCCTGGGTGCCACAATCCACGACTTATCAAGGACAGATTTAGGGGCTGCCACCGCCAGTCGCTGTAGCCAGTTCATTTTGGTAAACTTCACAAACTCCCTGTTCTCGTCACATTCAGGGTCATTGCGGTACCTGAACCCCTTCACAAACCTGTAATACCATGAGACATGTGTGAGGTCTTCGCATGGTTTTTGTAATGTATGCTATATATTCAAAATTATTTGTTCGTTTATATACCATGACAGAGACATCAGTTTTTTTCATGGTAAGTACCGCAGAACTTCGTTATCTCAAACTGGCTTAAGTCGAAGTTCGGGACAAGTCGAAGTGGAAACTAATTCCCGACTTTGTCCCTTCTTATTTTATATGAAATAAATATGGTTATTTCAAACTTTAAACTAAAATTTCAGTTTCTTTTGCATATCCTAAATAGTATTTTCACACTTCTTTCTATGTGTTCATCTCGAAGTGTTAGCGTCTGTGGCAAGACGTAAGCGTCACACTTCGCAAACATCTTACCACATCTTTTCAAGATTTTTAATGATTATAAGCATTGCATTCAATTCGTTTACAGTACAGTATATAAATACACTAACTAGCTATTGCCATTGTATAAAAATGATTAACCAATAATTTGGATATAATATTTTTCTAGAGTCTGCATTATGATCAGTCAAACTTTGGATATGTCGAAGTCATTTTGAATTCCCTCCAACTTCTAGATAACGATGTTCAGCTATAATTGTAATCTATGGTGTATTTTTTAACATAAATTCTGTGTGCGTATTCACTGCAAAATGTTAAGAAATCATTAAATATATAAAATGCTTATTCACTGTTTACTGTTATGTCCTTACTTGCGTACGATCCCTGCAGCCCATCGTCGTCTCTTCAACAGTCTCTGAGCAAGAACGCGACGCCAGTGGCACTGTATCAGGATTGCTGTGAAACATTCATACACACAGCAGTGATAAAACTCAGTATGGTATAATTATTACATGTATAATATGTAAATATCACACACCATAGGATGATCCAAAGCATTTTCAAACCAAGAAAGGTTATGTCATGTGGACAATACGTTGTATTAGCTTTTATAGGGTGTGATACAAATTTTATTATACCGAACAATAACAACAAGGGAACATATGCAAGATAACTTATTTATCAGAATAACAGAATGTTGTTTGGAAACAAGTCTGCAAGCGCCAGGCGTAAACATATTTTAAAAAGCACTCATCAAGCAGGAGTAATTTTCGTACGCAATGGCTTCCCTTGATTTAGGAAAAAACTGTTTTTCTATTTTTATCTCCATGCGAGGGTGATATTATACTGTCGCATGGAACAGAACAAATTGTTTGGTGATATGTATATTGAAATTTATTATTGGCTGTCATGCGAGGTATAATATAGTATCAGTCCTGTTACACCAACAATTAGATTGATGTAAGATTTGTTATGTAATGGCCTTTCAAAGTATAGATTCTGTCTTTGTTCTTGTTTATTGGCTATAACAATGAAATGTTGTCAGATCTGGCTTGTCAATGAAGCCTGAGCGGCAAGATTGAAATGACAACGCTAGATGGTACTAGTTTATGTTGGTGTTCACTGAAACTAAACTGATAATTTTTTTTTGATTTTTCGCTATTTTTAACAGTATTTCAGTCATATCATGGCGATCAGTTAACCTACTCACACTTTTCCAGGGCAAGCTCAGCCGATCTAAGCGATTTACCAATACTAAGTGCACATACTTATGCCAGTAACTGATAACTGTCCTACTTGAATCAGAGATAGGGGGAGAATGGCCATAGAAATGACCAATCCCCACACAAGTTATGTTGCCGGGCTGGGGTTCGAACTCACGATCCCCGGAATGACAGTCCAGCGCTCTACCAACTGAGCTAGCCGGGCCTGGCTCACAGAAATACTCTTGACAATATTCTTTACGGATATCCAGGTACACATGAAAAATTCAACAGTATGTACCAAAGTAATGGTCCTACTAGATATGTTCACTTGCCCTAGTGCTAAATCGTCATAACAGTTATGCCAAATTCGGTGTTCAGAAAGACTCACCCGAGATTCTCATTTTCAGATATTTCTGCCTCTGGTGGAAACACCTGTACTTGGCCTGGATCTGTGTAGCTGGAAACACAAGCATTACTTCTGACAGGGTGTCATATATAGGCACCTTACCAGTATTTGACATGTACAAGCAATTATTTCTCAAACAATGTTTAGCTTAGAAATGTTATTTAAAGTTATCATATGCTTACAATAATGTGTATCTAAATATAATAAGGCTCTAATGACAACATTGAGTTCATGTTTTCTAACCTAGTTCATGTCTTTGTACCTAGCTTATGCTTTCTTACCTAGTTTATGCTTTCTTACCTTGTTCATGTTTTTGTACCTAGATCATGCTTTCTTCCATAGTTCATGCTTTCTAACCTAGTTTATGCTCTCTAACATAGTTCATGCTTTCTGAATGTAGTAAATCCTTTTTTACCTAGTTCATGCTACTTTATTATCTAGTTCATGCTACTTTCTAACCTAGTTTATGCTTTCTTACATAGTTCATGCTTTCTAACCTAGTTTATGCTTTCTTACCTTGTTCATGTTTTTTGTACCTAGTTTATGCTTCCTTACATAGTTCATGCTTTCTAACCTAGTTTATGCTTCCTGACATTGTTCATACTTTCTGAATGTAGTAAATGCTTTATTACCTAGTTCATGCTACTTTGTTACCTAGTTCATGCTTCTTTCTTACCTAGTTTATGCTTTCTTACCTACTTCATGCTTTCTGATTGTAGTAAATGCTTTTCCCTAGTTCATGCTACTTTCTTACCTAGTTCATGCTACTTTCTTACTTAGTTCATGCTACTTTCTTACCTAGTTCATGCTTTCTTACCTAGTTCATGCTACTTTCTTACCTAGTTCATGGTACTTTCTTACCTAGTTCATGTTTTCGCTTCTGGAATGCATCTTCTGTTGCAAACAAAACTCTTGGAAATCGGATGAAAATTTTCGTCCTTCAAAACAAACAAGAACTCATGATATGTTAAAATACAATGGTTATAAAAACATTGCCAACATTGCAAAATAATAAATCACAATACACACTATATTACATGCATGAATGATCAAGTCCATTTAGCTTAATATAATTTAGGTCCTATTGGCTATAATTGGCTACTAAAATTCTGAGAAAAATATTACTAGAGAAGAGGCATCTTGGAAAACTTATTGTTTGGCTACTAAGCTAAAAAAAAAAATGTTTTTCGGGCAACGGTCTCCAAAACGTTAGGTAGGGTCGGGATTGAGGTTTTTTTATTCTGTTTTTTTTTAAAGACATACTTTGGTACAAAAAAACATTGAAAATTATCTAAAATCTGACTGATACAGATTTTAGGGAAAACAATTGTCGCTAAAAACTTTAGGGTCCAAGGGTTTTCGCTAGGTAGATTCGGGTTTCCCGAAACACAGATTTTTTTTTAGGCCTAATTAATATTTTTCAGTGTCAATCTAGTTTAGTGTTTTTGTTGGAACAACCGAAGCAGATCTCTGTTTGGGAGGCAGACTTACTTGCCAACTCTGTAGTCGTCGTCACCATAGTTCAGGTGGGAGACCAGCATCTGAACCCCGTCCCTGGCAGAACCCGAGTGGTGAGGCCAGGTGGCCGGACACAGGCTCTTGTACCTGGAATGCAGAATTATACAAGGCGTGTCTTGGGAATACCGGGCTTAAGGCATGTGCGTAAAGTGTCGTCCGGGCTGATCCGGGACACTCCACTTTTAAGGAATTTTCTGCTTCATGGAAGTCTCCCTAAACATAAATCCATTGTAGGAGGAAAGTGCCGTCCTGGATTAGCCTGTGCTAACTGCACAGGCTAATCCGGGCTGACAGTTTACGCACATGCATTAAGCCCTGTTTTCCCATGACACGCCTCATACATACAATTTATTTTGTATACTACACCATATGATTAATAATAGTGCTCAGCACAAAATGTGAACCACTCGCCAATACTTGTGGTTCAGGTTTTCTAAGCCTCAATAAATAAACTTAGCTTTATTGAACACTAACCTAGTAATCTTTATTCATAAATTCCTTCCTCTATGCAAGCTCAGCTGATAAAGTTTACTACTGTGTAATCATATTTCCAATAACATATTTCGTCATAAACACTGTGTAATGAAGTATAATTATCAAAGAAATTGAAGTTTGTAATTAAATGAGTTTCAAATCATTCACATACATACAAACAAAACACTTAAACCACATAAAGCAACCGTCACATAACGTTTTACATATATATGCTTTTCCATTCTTCATGTGTTCTAAATCTGAGTTGAATTTTATTTTATTTTAAATAAGATGGTCAAAATCTTTCACCTGGATCAGTAGTGGGATGTGATGAACCGTGAGAGTAAACACAAAAGTTGTTAAACCAGTCTACACGCTAACCACTAGCCCGACAGACCGGGGCTAGTGAAATGTAATTTACGCTAGTAGAAATTCAGTAATGTATGAAGTCGGGCTGGTGGAAATTTCACCTGTATACTATGATTGCATAATGATTCGGGTTAGTGGATTGAAACAATTAGATCTAATGTGAAGACTGGTAAACGGGCGTTTACGTCATTCGACCTATCGAGGGTTGAGCGCGAAACTATTGAATCTAATATAAAAATGTAAAGCAGATACAATAGTTTCACACTCAACCCTCGCTATGTTTTGTCTGCAAATGACCAAATCTTTTACCGACACTGTTACTATGTGCCATTTGAACAAAAAATTTTAAGATAACAAAAGTTTTGATACCTCTTCAAGAACATTTCATAAGGCCGTCTGTAGGCAAAGCCCGCTCTGCGGACTCTCAAGTTCTCCATGAGGCCGAGGTATTTAACCTGGTGGTGGATGATGCGCTCGTCAAACTGGCAGGCACGCTTGTAGTCATTGGGTTTGATGCAGCGTACATACGAAGGTTCCTTGGACATCAGGATCACCATTAGCTGGGCCAGACTGGTCTTGAACTGGGTTGCTGCCTGCGGAACAAGAAAATATTTGCAATAAATTTATATATCAAATGTTTTTTTTTTAAGTTTGTTTCGGTTCTTTATTTTTACTTTGTCATTAATGAATTTTGTTTGTATAAGGTGCTTGTTCTGATTTGGCCCTGGGACCCATCTTATTAAACGTCGTAGGTCATATTTACATAACGATACAATTTTCGAAGAAGCATAAATGCTATGCACCAACATTTATGATTACTTTATTTTAGTAATTCTATTCATTTCCTTGGTATCTTTCACATGACCTTTATTTTTAGGAACATATTGATTATAAATGTCTATTTTTTTTAACTACAAAATTCAGTCATAACTTAAACTTGTCTTAAGATCTTTGATAAGACAGGGCCCTGGACTTGGTAGCTCTTGCATGACAAGAAATCATTTGTGGCGCGTCGTGAGAAAACCGGTCTTAATGCATGTGGGTAAAGTGCCGCAATCCGCACAGGCTAATCCAGGAGGGCACTTTCTGCTTTTATGGTATTTTCTGTTTCAAGGAAGTCTCATCTAAACAAAAATCCACTGGAGGCGGAAAGTGCCGTCCTGGATTAGCCTGTGCGGACTGCACAGGCTAATCCGGGACGACACTTTACGCACATGCATTAAGTCCGGTTTTCCCACGACGCGCCTCATTTATTATGTTTTTTGTCATGTTTTCTTTAGGTTGTCATTTTCATTTGTACAAATAAGGCAACTTTTGTTGTGTTCATTCCATTTTTAGTTGATGAATGTTTATGTGCTTTATAATCTTAAATCTAAGGGATGGTGGGTGGGGTGGGGGTTGCTTCAGTATTTACTATGTTGTCATTTTCATTTGCAAAAGGCTAATCTCCAAGTGTTCAGTACTTTTCCAGAAGAAAAGAACATTGACACGTTTAATACTTTGGAAAATAATAATGAATAAAATATAGTCTATACAACATAAATTCAATTATTCTATCAATTATTCTACATCACAAATTGTTCAAAAGATCATAACAATTGTTAGAACAAGAGGGCCCTGAGGGCCCTAGGACGCTCACCTGAGACCTTGTAACCCAATTGGAGTTTGCACTCCCGAGGCGTGGCTTATTTTTATCCCAGGAGTATAATGTGAACAATCTTGAACAAACCTCTGGGCCTTGTGGTTTCAGGTAAAGATTTTTAAAGTCATTTTGCTATTTAAGTCTATATAAACCATGTGACCACCGGGGTGTGGCCAGTTTAGACCCTGGAGGCATAATTTGAATAATATTTCTAGAGGACCACGATACAATGTTACATACCAAATACGAAACCTGTGGGCCTTGGGGTTTTAGAGAAGATTTTAAAAGTTATTTGTTATTTAAGTCTATATAAACCATGTGACCCCCCGGGGTGTGACCAGTTCTGACCCCGGGGGCATAATTTGAACAATATTTGTAGAGGACCACCATAGGATGTTACATACCATATCTGAAACCTCTGGGCCCTGAGGTTTCAGAGAAGATCTTTAAAGTTTACACTTTTTAAAATCTATTTTTAGCTCTGGTGACCTACATATGCAGCAGACCGTAACGATTTGAACAACTTTGAAAGACTGTCATCCAAGGATCATTCCTGTGAAGTTTGGTGAAAATCTGCCAAATGATTTAGATGTTGTTTGAATGAAAAGTTGACGATGGACACAAGCACGCACGCACGACAGACAACGGGCGATCACAAAAGCTCACCATGAGCAAAAAAAAAGTTGATTTTTTCTGGAAATTTCAATGAATCTCACTGTCACTAAACTGGACACAAATGTAAGAAAATAGTTAACAAAAACAACCACATCTTGCATAGCATTACTAGATTAAATTACTACCTGCACACACATTTTTAATTGTGGACAGACTCAGTTAACAAACTATTTCAGCCTGCTACTCACAGTTTCAGGCCGTTTCTTGCTGCTCAGTTCCTCCTTGGTAAAACACTCACTGGTGATTGGATTCTTTGTCTCTGTCATTGTCTACAGGTAATAGCAATTGTATTCATAATAGTAATAATAATAATAATAATAATAATAATAACAATGCGAATGTTTAACAGTCTATTTGAAAAAATTTAAGTTGAATAGGAGATATAACTCTGTCAACATTTAGCGGTTTGTAACCGAAGTCGAACTTGACCTGTATTTTATGATGTTAAACATGTCGGCAGACAGACCGATCAACAAGTTGACTCCTATATACCCCCCCCCCCTAAATTTAATTTGTGGGGGTATAATAATAATTCTATGGTGTTAATGTTGACCAAACATACTTAAGAGCATATTGTAGGTGTAAATTGTGTAACATTCAAAACAAGGTGCATTATATAAATGTTATTGAAAAATGGGACTTAATGGAATTTAGTGTTATATATATATGAGGCACGTCATGAGAAAACCAGTCTTAATGCATGTGCGTAAAGTGTCATCCCGGATTATCCTGTGCAGTCCGCACAGGCTAATCCAGTATGGCACTTTCCGCTTTTATGGGATTTTCTGTTTCAAGGAGGTCGCTTCTAAACATAAATCCACTGTAGGCGGAAAGTGCCATCCCGGATAAGCCTGTGCTGACTGCACAGGCTAATCCGGGATGACACTTTACACACATGCATTAAGTCCGGTTTTCCCACGACATGCCTCGTATGGAGTTATTCAAAGAGAACACAATGTCTAGGCAAATGTTATCCTCACCTCTTTAAGATCACGGAAAAGTAGGTCATTATTTTTGTCCAGGAATCCCTTGATGTTGTAGGTAACATCACCTGCATAGTGCAGCAGACGGAATTCCTAGAAATGCGTTACAAATGTATTACAGCTGTTTCACGGAGATAAAATTTCAATATGTAGAAGCTGAGAAACAAATGTATTTTGCAAGGTTTACACTTAAGAAATAGAACATAAAATAACATTTTGTGAAATGCAATATAAACCCCATGTTCATCTGATGAAACTGTTTGCCTTACATACCCAACAAAGAAAATAAGTGCTAAAATATTTGCTTACATCTCGTTGAATGGTTTTCCTTGTAGAGTTATCTGCCCCACTGTGGCTGATGAAGTGGGGGTGTTTGCCGATTGTCTGCCCTAGTTTGGAGAGGAATGTCAGATCAGTTGTGTCCCCTGGACGAAGGCACTCCTCATCCTGAGTGAAAGTGTTTTGTTTGTTTGGATTTTTCGCCATATTCAACAGTATTTCAGTCATATAACGGTGGTCAGTTAACCTACTAACACTTTTCCTGGGTAAGCTGGTTTACCAGTACCAAGTGCACATACTTATGCCAGTAACTGACTGACAACTGCCCTACTTCAATCAGACGTAGGGGGAGAATGGCCGTAGAAATAATTTCTTGCCAATCCCCACACAAGATTTGTGGCTGGGCTGTGTTAAAATAGCTTGCAATTAAAATGTATAAAATATTTCTCTCTCCTGGATGCGATAATCTGTCTTTCCATGAACACAGAATTAATTAACGCACAAAGTAAGGATAGTTAGGCAAACAACTAGACTTAAAAAATTAACACTTCCTAAAATCCAAAAACTAAATGCCTAAATATTTTAAACAACTGGGTTCAGTTTCTCGAAATTTATTATGCATAACGGGCATAAGTCTCTTATTTCATCAATCAAAATTATTGTTTTAAAATTGATTTTACAACACAAAATATTATTTATCATGATGATCTGACATCTACATTTTTATTCGAAATGTAATGTGAAGTGTCAATAGTATTTATTGAAGTATGAAAATAGTGAGCTTAAGCTAATCTTGTTAAAACATACTTAAGAATTTTTTAGAAATTGGGGCCAGGCTCCATAACTACAAAAATTCTTAAGCTAAACCTTGATCTTAAACTTGAATATTAGCCAACAAAAAGCAAAGCTCATATGAGGCACGTCGTGGGAAAACCGGGCTTAATGCATGTGCGTAAAGTGTCGTCCAAGATTAGCCTGTGCAGGCCACACAGGCTAATCCAGGATGGCACTTTCCGCTTTTATGATATTTTCTGTTTTAAAAAGGTCTCTTCAAAAATTAATCCACTGTAGGCGGAAAGTGCCGTCCCGGATTAGCCTGTGCGGAATGCACAGGCTGATCCGGGACGACATTTTACGCACATGCATTAAGACCGGTTTTCTCACGACGCCCCTCATATGTAACAAGCTTTTTCATTAACCAATATTTAAAGGTGAAACAAAGTCTGAGACGGAAAATATTTGTAGTACAGGACCCGCATTCACAAAGCTCCTTAGGGAAAACTTAAGTAAATTCCTTAAATTCATAAAATTCCTTAAGTCCCTGGCTTTTTCATATATAGGTCTTTTAACATTAAAATGTTGTAAACTTGTATATATTGCTTATATGTTTAGTACTGCAGCCTTCTTTGTATAGAAATCTTTGGATTTCACATAGAAAATTTGATTGAAATTTTCACTTAAAGTACATCTTAAGTTAAGATTTCCCTTAGGAGCTTTGTGAATACCAGCCAAGAGGTCATATTCAAGAAACATCTTAAGTGAAATCTCATCCTTAGCTTAAAATTGTCATTTTTCTTAAGCAATTTATTCCATGTATGCATGAACTTTTGCAAACTGTTCACTAATTATCAACTTATTATTAACTACTGTTTACTTAATTGTAATTGGATTCATTAATTTATATGTTGTTTTTACAATAGTACCTTACAAAAATTGGAACTTAAGTGAAAATATTTTAAGATAAACTTAAGATGTTTCTGGAATGTGGTCCCTGGGCCCATATTCACAAAGCTCCTTAGGGGAAGCTTAAGTAAATTTATTAAATTCATAAAATTCCTTAAATCTCTAGCTTTTTCATATATACCTCTTTGTACATTTGAATGATTCAAACTAATAAATATTACTCCGATGTTTCATATTTTACCATTTTGTAAACAGAAATCATTAAATTTCAAATATAAAATGCAATCTGAAATGTTCACTTAAGTACAACTTAAGTTGAGATTTTCCTTAGGAGCTTTGTGGATACCAGCCCGGGAGTGAAGTCCACAAAGCTGGTTAAATGACAGAATAATATGAACCGCGTCGTAAGAAAACCGGACTTAATGCATGTGCGTAAAGTGTCGTCCCGGATTAGCCTGCGCAGTCCGCACAGGCTAATCCAGGATGGCACTTTCCGCCTACAGTGGATTTATGTTTAGAAGAGACTTCGTTCAAACAGAAAATACCGTACAAGTGGAAAGTGCTGTCCTGGATTAGCCTGTGCGGACTGCACAGGCTAATCCGGGACGACACTTTACGCACATGCATTAAGACCGTACGTACCAGCACGGATATGATGCCCAAGGGCTTGGCCTCTATCAGGTCACAGATGATCTTGTTGTTGAAATACTCCACTGGCTCCCACTGGAATGGTAAAATCATCATCATCATCACTGTTAGCACTGTAATAATAATAATAATCATCATCATCATCGTCATCATAATCATCATCATCACTATTATTACTGTACTCATCATCATCGTGGACATCTTTATGATGATCATCTTTAACTAGCAGTCATCATCATCATAACCAGCACTATCATTTAAATCATCACCGTTTGCCAGAATAGTAGACATCTTTGTATAACCTTTTTCCATCTTCAATACAATATGGCTAAACAAGAGGGCCACGATGGTCCTAGGTCGCTCACCTGATATCTATTTATGAAGTTTCATGAAAATATGTCAAGAGGTTTTAAAGTAATTGAGCGAAAACTGTTTTTCTATTTTTAGTAACAGTGACCTTGACCCCACCCACCACATACGTAAAGCAAGGTCTCAATATAAGGTAACTACGTATGAAGTTTCGTTAAAATATCTCAATGCGTTCTTAAGTTATTGAGCGTTAACTGTTTTTCTACTTTTAATAACAGTGACCTTAACCCCACCCACCCCATAAGCAAACCCAAGTGAGGTCTCAATATAAGATGTGTATTAAGTTTCATTAAAATATCGCAATGCTTTCTCAAGTTACTGAGCGCAAACCGTTTTTCTATTTTCAGTAACGGTGTCCTTGACCCCACCCACCCCATATACAATCTCAAGCAATGTCTCGATATTAGGTACTTATGTATAAAGTTTCATTAAAATAGCTCAATGCGTTCTCAAAATATTTAGTGGAAACCATTTTTCTATATTTAATAATGGTGACCTTGACCTTGACCCCACCCACCCTTCTGCAATCCCAATCAAGGTCTCAGTAGAATGTATTTATGTATGAAGTTTCATTTAAATATCTCAATGCGTTCTCAAGATATTGAGCAGAAACCATTTACTATTTTTTGTGACAGTGACCTTGACCCCTCCCACCCCATATACAATCCCAAGCAATGTCTCAATATAAGGTACTTATGAATAAAGTTTCATTAAAATAGCTCAATGCGTTCTCAAGATATTTAGTGGAAACCATTTTCTATATTTAATAACGGTGACCTTGACCTTGACCCCACCCACCCCATATGCAATCCCAATCGAGGTCTCAATATAATGTATTTTATGTATTATGTTTCATTAAAATATCTCAATGCATTCTCAAGATATTGAGCAGAAACCGTTTTTCTATTTTTAGTAACAGTGACCTTGACCTTGACCCTCCCGCACCATATGCAATCCCAACCAATGTCCTGATATAAGGTACTTATGTATATAATGTATTTATGTATTAAGTTTCATTAAAATATCTGAATGCTTTCTCAAGATATTGAGCGGAAACCGTTTTTCTATTTTTAGCAACAGTGACCTTGACCTTGACCCCTCCCACCCCATATGCAATCCCAAGAAATATCTCTATATAAGGTACTTATGTATAAAGTTTCATTAAAATAGCTCAATGCGTTCCCAAGATATTGAGCAGAAACCGTTTTTTTATTTTTAGTAACAGTGACCTTGACCCCTCCCATACCATATGCAATCCCAACCAATGTCCCGATATAACTTACTTATGTATAAAGTTTCATTAAAATAGCTCAATGCGTTCTCAAAATATTTAGCGGAAACCATTTTTCTATATTTAATAACGGTGACCTTGACCTTGACCCTACACACCCCATATGCAATCTTAATCGAGGTCTCAATATAATGTATTTATGTATTAAGTTTCATTAAAATATCTCAATGCGTTCTCAAGATATTGAGCGGAAACCATGTTAATATTTTTAGTAACAGTGACCTTGACCTTGACCCCTCCCACCCCATATGCAATCCCAAGAAATATCTCTATATAAGGTACTTATGTATAAAGTTTCATTAAAAATAGCTCAATGTGTTCTCAAGATATTTAGCAGAAACCATTTTTCTACATTTAATAACGGTGACCTTGACCTCTAACCCCCATATGCAATCCCAATCGAGGTTTCAATATAATGTATTTATGTATTAAGTTTCATTAAAATATCCCATCCCAAGAATTTTTTAATCAATTTTCGAATTACATCTATATAAACCATGTGAACCCAGGGGTGTGCCCAGCTTTGACCCAAGGTGCATCATTTGAACAATCTTTATTGAGGACCACTACACAATGTTACGTTCCAAATATAAAACCTCTAGGCCTTGAACTTTTAGAGGAGAAATTTTTTAAAGTCATTTTGCTATTTAAGTCTATATAAAATATGTGACCCCCGGTGTGTGGCCAGTTTTGACCTCAGGGACATCACTTGAACAATCTTTGTAGAGGACCACTATACAATGTTACATACCAAATATGAAACCTCTGGGCCTTGCGGTTTAAGGGGAGAAGATTTTTAAAGTCATTTTGCTATTTAAGTCTATATAAACCATGTGACCCACGGGGTGTGGCCAGTTTTGACCCCAGGGGCATCATTTGAACAATCATTGTAGAGGACCACGATACAATGTTACATACCAAATATGATACCTCTAAGCCTTGCGGTTTCAAGGAAGAAGATTTTTAAAGTCATTTTGCTATTTAAGTCCATATAAACCATGTGAGCCATGGGGTGTGGCTAGTTTTGACCCCAGGGGCATCATTTGAACAATCTTTGTAGAGGGCCACATACAATGTTATATCCCAAATATGATACCTCTAAGTCTTGTGGTTTCTGAGGAGATTTTTAAAGTCATTTTGCTATTTAAGTCTATATAAACCATGTGACCCCCAGGGTGTGGCCAGTTTTGACCCCAGGCGCATCATTTGAATAATCTTTGTAGAGGACCACTATTCAATGTTACATACCAAATATGAAACCTCTAGGCCTTGCAGTTTCAGAGAAGAAGATTTTTAAAGTCATTTTGCTATTTAAGTCTATATAAACCATGTGACCCCCGGGGTGTGGCCAGTTTTAAACCCAGGGGCATCATTTGAACAATCTTTGTAGAGGACCACTACACAATGTTACATACAAAATATGAAACCTCTAGGCCGTGCGGTTTCAGAGATTTTTAAAGTCATGTTGCTATACAAGTCTATATAAACCATGTGACCCCCGGGGTGTGGCCAGTTTTGACCCCAGGGGCATAGTTTGAACAATCTTTGTAGAGGACCACTAGAGGTTGTCACTTATCAAATATGAAAGCTCCAAGCCTTGTGGTTTCAGAGAAGAAGATTTTTAAAGTTTTCAGTTTTTAAATCTATTTTTAGCTCTTGTAACCTACATATGCAGCGGACCAGAACGAATTCAACAATTCTGAAAGAGGGTCTCCCAAGGATCATTTGGTGAAAATCTGCCTAGCGGTTTAGGAGATGTTCTGGCTAGCGGTTTAGGCGGAGATGTTCTTTGAATGAAATGTTGACACATGTCCCACGACACATGACGCACAAAAGGCAATCCTAAAAGCTCACAATGAGCATGTTGTGCTCAGGTGAGCTAAAAAATGATTATTGCTGTTAGTTAAGATTTGCTACCTGAATTCCCTCTTTCTGGTACTCCTCTTGTTCAGATTTCAAGGTCAGTTCTATAAATAGCTGCTGCAATTTCTCATTGCAATAGTTGATGCAGAATTGCTCAAAGCTGGAAACAATCAACCAATATGGGTTTGTTTACGGCATTACATTTTATATTATTTACGTACACAAAACGCATTAAATGCTTTTCGACCAAAGGAACTATGTGCACAGAACAGATAACAAAATATTAATATCAGTTGCCAAATATCCATTATAGACTTTAGTATATTTGAATGTGAGATACAAATCAGTGAACATACTGCAATACAATGATTTGAAATCTTGGTTACGGTTCTGCATGTGAAAATTTGAACTGCTTTTCTAAACTATGTGAACATTCTTTCCAGTATATTGTGTTGTTCACAAAATCTTCAATAACTGATCGGTAAATATTAACCCAGGAAGTTCAAATCACATTTTTAGGATAAGAACATTTCATGTTCTGAAAAAACATTTCTCTATTACTAAAATGTCTAGGCATAAATATATATGATCATTCATACACTGGTTTAAGTTTAATAACAAATATCCACTTCTGCAGTGTACATCGTGATTTTGCAGCTATGAATTTCCATGGCTTAACTCCCCTTTTCTTGACCAATTGAACCAATGGCATAGCACTTACGATGTATATGATATTTACCAGTTTACTTGGAATTATTTCCCTTTTTCTGAACAAATTGAACTTATGGCATAGCACTAACAATGTATATGATATTTACCAGTTTACTTGGAGTATTTCCCCTTAGTTCACGAACTGAACTGTTAGCATAGCACTAACTATGTATATGATATTTACCAGTTTACTTGGAGTATTTCCCCTTAGTTCACGAACTGAACTGTTAGCATAGCACTATGTATATGATATGTACCAGTTTACTTGGAGTATTTCCCCTCAGTTCACGAACTGAACTGTTAGCATAGCACTAACTATGTATATGATATTTACCAGTTTACTTGGAGTATTTCCCCTTAGTTCACGAACTGAACTGTTAGCATAGCACTATGTATATGATATTTACCAGTTTACTTGTAGAGTATTTCCCCTTAGTTCACGAACTGAACTGTTAGCATAGCACTAACTATGTATATGATATTTACCAGTTTACTTGGAGTATTTCCCCTTAGTTCACGAACTGAACTGTTAGCATAGCACTAACTATGTATATGATATTTACCAGTTTACTTGGAGTATTTCCCCTTAGTTCACGAACTGAACTGTTAGCATAGCACTAACTATGTATATGATATTTACCAGTTTACTTGGAGTATTTCCCCTTAGTTCACGAACTGAACTGTTAGCATAGCACTAACTATGTATATGATATTTACCAGTTTACTTGGAGTATTTCCCCTTAGTTCACGAACTGAACTGTTAGCATAGCACTAACTATGTATATGATATTTACCAGTTTACTTGTAGAGTATTTCCCCTTAGTTCACTAATTGAACTGTTAGCATAGCACTAACTATGTATATGATATTTACCAGTTTACTTGGAGTATTTCCCCTTAGTTCACGAACTGAACTGTTAGCATAGCACTATGTATATGATATTTACCAGTTTACTTGGAGTATTTCCCCTTAGTTCACGAACTGAACTGTTAGCATAGCACTAACTATGTATATGATATTTACCAGTTTACTTGTAGAGTATTTCCCCTTAGTTCACGAACTGAACTGTTAGCATAGCACTAACTATGTATATGATATTTACCAGTTTACTTGGAGTATTTCCCCTTAGTTCACGAACTGAACTGTTAGCATAGCACTATGTATATGATATTTACCAGTTTACTTGGAGTATTTCCCCTCAGTTCACGAACTGAACTGTTAGCATAGCACTAACTATGTATATGATATTTACCAGTTTACTTGGAGTATTTCCCCTCAGTTCACGAACTGAACTGTTAGCATAGCACTATGTATATGATATTTACCAGTTTACTTGGAGTATTTCCCCTTAGTTCACGAACTGAACTGTTAGCATAGCACTATGTATATGATATTTACCAGTTTACTTGGAGTATTTCCCCTTAGTTCACGAACTGAACTGTTAGCATAGCACTATGTATATGATATTTACCAGTTTACTTGTAGAGTATTTCCCCTTAGTTCACGAACTGAACTGTTAGCATAGCACTAACTATGTATATGATATTTACCAGTTTACTTGGAGTATTTCCCCTTAGTTCACGAACTGAACTGTTAGCATAGCACTATGTATATGATATTTACCAGTTTACTTGGAGTATTTCCCCTTAGTTCACTAACTGAACTGTTAGCATAGCACTAACTATGTATATGATATTTACCAGTTTACTTGTAGAGTATTTCCCCTTAATTCACGAACTGAACTGTTAGCATAGCACTAACTATGTATATGATATTTACCAGTTTACTTGTAGAGTATTTCCCCTTAGTTCACGAACTGAACTGTTAGCATAGCACTAACTATGTATATGATATTTACCAGTTTACTTGTAGAGTATTTCCCCTTAGTTCACGAACTGAACTGTTAGCATAGCACTAACTATGTATATGATATTTACCAGTTTACTTGGAGTATTTCCCCTTAGTTCACGAACTGAACTGTTAGCATAGCACTAACTATGTATATGATATTTACCAGTTTACTTGGAGTATTTCCCCTTAGTTCACGAACTGAACTGTTAGCATAGCACTAACTATGTATATGATATTTACCAGTTTACTTGGAGTATTTCCCCTTAGTTCACGAACTGAACTGTTAGCATAGCACTATGTATATGATATTTACCAGTTTACTTGTAGAGTATTTCCCCTTAATTCACGAACTGAACTGTTAGCATAGCACTAACTATGTATATGATATTTACCAGTTTACTTGTAGAGTATTTCCCCTTAGTTCACGAACTGAACTGTTAGCATAGCACTAACTATGTATATGATATTTACCAGTTTACTTGGAGTATTTCCCCTTAGTTCACGAACTGAACTGTTAGCATAGCACTAACTATGTATATGATATTTACCAGTTTACTTGTAGAGTATTTCCCCTTAGTTCACGAACTGAACTGTTAGCATAGCACTATGTATATGATATTTACCAGTTTACTTGGAGTATTTCCCCTTAGTTCACTAACTGAACTGTTAGCATAGCACTATGTATATGATATTTACCAGTTTACTTGGAGTATTTCCCCTCAGTTCACTAACTGAACTGTTAGCATAGCACTAACTATGTATATGATATTTACCAGTTTACTTGGAGTATTTCCCCTTAGTTCACGAACTGAACTGTTAGCATAGCACTATGTATATGATATTTACCAGTTTACTTGGAGTATTTCCCCTTAGTTCACTAACTGAACTGTTAGCATAGCACTAACTATGTATATGATATTTACCAGTTTACTTGGAGTATTTCCCCTTAGTTCACGAACTGAACTGTTAGCATAGCACTATGTATATGATATTTACCAGTTTACTTGGAGTATTTCCCCTTAGTTCACTAACTGAACTGTTAGCATAGCACTAACTATGCAAATGAGTCATGTGTTGTGGGAAAACCGGGCTTAATGCATGTGCGTTAAGTGTCGTCCAGGATTAGCCTGTGCAGTCTGCTCGAGCTTATCTGGGATGACACTTTCAACTTTTATGGTATTTTCTGTTTCGATGTAGTCTCTTCTAAACATAAATCCCCTGTAGGCGGAATGTGTCGTCCCCGATTAGCCTGTGCAGACTGCACAGGCTAATCCGGGACGACATTTAATGCACATGCAGTAAGCCCGGTTTTCCCATGACACGCCCCATATGATATTTACCAGTTTACTTGGAATATTTCAAACCCATAGATGTCCAGCAGGCCCATTAGAGTACATCTGTGTTTGCACTGCAATGAAAGGACAGGGTCATACTAAGGATGAATAAAATAAGAGATCAAAGACTAAGAAAACTTAAGTAAATACACAGATTAAAGTAGTGTCATTCAGCGGTTATAAAACTTTACATTGCTGGAAAAAATCAAGGTATACATTGTAATGCAGTCAAGTTATGGGTGACTAATCCGGCACAAGCCTCATTTCTTCACCAGTGTACATGATCAGTATTTTTTATATCTTGGAAATGGACTTAACACTCAGTTTGGCTAATTCAAATAAAACTGAAGAAGCGCTGAAGAAGCACATAACCAAACCTAAAGGTCATTAATTTTTCACCATTGGGCATTACTGGTTAGTTTGTTTTTTTCAAAAACATTTATATCAGGTCTTGAAATCGTTAAGCATAACTTATTCTAACAATACTGAAGTAATATGTATAAGAATATCATACCCGATTGGAGAGGGAGGAGTTGACCTTGTGGACTATCCAGGTGAACAGACGGTCGTATATCCCCTTGGCCAGGGCATCCCTAGCGTACAGGGCCTGATCCACAGTAAGAGGCGACTTCATCTGGAAGTGAACACAGCAGAGAGGATACATACAGTAAGGTCACTGAATATAACCATGGACTTCAAACAGGGATGTCACTGGATACCAAATTGTTTATCAAGATAAGTTACAGCATGAACAAGTTACGTAGGAGGACCTAAGGTCGCCACTTTGTGACGATTGTGTGCGTATATTTAGAACCACGGTGCGCCAGTACACACAAGGACGGTTATTATTAGAACCACGGTGCGCCAGTACACACAAGGACAGTTATTATTAGAACCACGGTGCGCCAGTACACACAAGGTCAGTTATTATTAGAACCACGGTTCGCCAGTACACACAAGGACGGTTATTATTAGAACCACGGTGCGCCAGTACACACAAGGACGGTTATTATTAGAACCACGGTGCGCCAGTACACACAAGGACGGTTATTATTAGAACCACGGTGCGCCAGTACACACAAGGACAGTTATTATTAGAACCACGGTGCGCCAGTACACACAAGGACGGTTATTATTAGAACCACGGTGCGCCAGTACACACAAGGACGGTTATTATTAGAACCACGGTGCGCCAGTACACACAAGGACAGTTATTATTAGAACCACGGTGCGCCAGTACACACAAGGACAGTTATTATTAGAACCACGGTGCGCCAGTACACACAAGGACGGTTATTATTAGAACCACGGTGCGCCAGTACACACAAGGACGGTTATTATTAGAACCACGGTGCGCCAGTACACACAAGGACGGTTATTATTAGAACCATGGTGCGCCAGTACACATAAGGACGGTTATTATTAGAACCACGGTGCGCCAGTACACACAAGGACAGTTATTATTAGAACCACGGTGCGCCTGTACACACAAGAACGGTTATTATTAGAACCATGGTGCGCCTGTACACACAAGAACGGTTATTATTAGAACCACGGTGCGCCAGTACACACAAGGACGGTTATTATTAGAACCATGGTGCGCCTGTACACACAAGAACGGTTATTACGGGTTTTAGGATCATTGATAAACATGTTTACTATATGAGGCGCGTCGTGAGAAAACCGGTCTTAATGCATGTGCGTAAAGTGTCGTCCCGGATAAGCCTGTGCAGTCTGCACAGGCTACTGTGCAGTCTGCACAGGCTAATCCGGGACAGCACTTTCTGCTTTTGTGGTATTTTCTATTTCAAGGAAGTCTCTTCTAAACATAAATTCACTGTAGGCGGAAAGTGCCGTCCTGGATTAGCCTGTGCGGACTGCACAGGCTAATCCGGGATGACACTTTATGCACATGCATTAAGACCGGTTTTCTCACGATGCGCCACATACTTTTGTGACATCATTCAGTATTAGTTAACTGACAAAAGTGAGACAACTCTAGCCCTGACGATTTTTAGGTCCATGCGATTCTCACGTCATCAATAACATGGTTCTAAGCTCGTCAGTAATTACCAAAAGTCGTAAATTCTGATGAGGTCAATAGATTTATTACCAAGAAATTATATTTCAGGTACTGATGAAAAAGAAATAAAAGAATTGAATAATTTTGTACTAAAAAGCAGTCCGATTTCGTAGACCTCTGCTATGGCAGCTTACGCCGGCAAAAACCAACGCTAGCAAAACAGTGGGTTATGATTAACACACTTTTTAAATAGCCATTTGCCTGCAAATATGAAATACATTAGTAATAAATTTGTCACGAAACCTATATCTACGTATTTGCCATCACTATTGTCAATTGATGGGGCTTATCAACTAGACTCCAGATTGCTGACCTGTTATAATGAGAAATATAAGTGCGCTATATCGACATGACATATCGACATTTTGTTAAACGGACTTCAATTGCGTTTTCTTTGAAATGCAAGTATCGAAATCAGGTGTTAGTGCCCGAGCGCCACAAACCGGTACACTGTTCAAAACATACATGGTATCTTTTCTTGGATGGACAATATGCTGTACAGTCATTTTTTGCGTCGCCTTTAACTGTTCCATGTACACATTCGGTGAAAGTCGTACGGACAGAATGCATGAATACATACCAGTTAAGTATTAATGGATGTGTTGGGTTTCAAACAATGTGTTTCTGTTAATAAAGCTCAAGGGACATGCTTCAAAATGATAAAACTTGACAATGTTAACAAAATAGAGTTGCAGTTTTAAAATCAGTTTTTGTTTTACAAAATTATAAAAGACCAGTTTGTTTGATCGCTATATGTATTTTAAATGGAAATCTAACATCTGTAATGCCAATTTTTCCACTTTTAGTAATCATTGTAAAACTTCTGCAGCCAGTCAATTCTTCTAGAAAATCTATGGCTCGCTTTTTGTGCGAAACAGATCACCTCATCTATATCAGTAAAAAATGCATGTAGTACAATATGGCATTTGCATCTTTCCTCTGACTAAAGGTTTTATGCTCAAACAAACTACACACATATTGGAATGTTTCTGTGAGCATTGGGTCTGTCACATTATACATTGGTCTTTGGTCTGCAATAAAGACAGAAGACAGATAAAGGCAGGCTCAACGCTGACCTCATGCGTAGTAATGCATTTTAACAAAATGTAGCCGACAGATTATTACGTTCTTGTTTTTTTTGTTTGTTAATATGACAATTTTTGTTTCAAGTTGTCCCAATCAACGTAGTAATACTTAGACACAGTATTTATTAAACTCCGTATTTATCATCCGGCGGCACAAACTAACACAATCATGAGAAGCCACTTCAAAGAAACGCCGGTGTCACAGCGACACGTACTCCTAACAACATCTTAATTTATAATGTTCATAACATGCAAAATGTTATATTTCTACCTTTAAAATTACGTTATAGAAAAACTGTTTACATCCTGCCAAATCCAACATATCCAGTAAGAAGTTTGGATGTTGAAGCTTTTTTTTGGTATTTTTGAAAAGTGTTTACTTTGACCTAAAGTCGGCACTTGTGACCTAAAGCTGTCATCCAAATTTTCGGCCCTATTTAAAGATCAAATGGTAAAAGGAGTATATCTGCTAATAAAAGGGTCACTTAGGATGTTACCCAAGCGTACATTTGTTACAAAAATGTCTAAACAACAAGTTGTCTCTTCGCCTACACCCGTCATTTTTTGGTAAAGTCCATCGCCCAATCTGCAACATTCACTAATTTATGGTCATCGTATACAAAAGCAATTAAAAAATGCGAGTGTAACAAAAAAGAAGTAACATCGTCATAATAACAAAGAAGAAACAAATATGCTTTTTGTTTTGCTAACGATGAACACTTATTAAGAAGAAAAAATAAGAAATATGTCCCGGATTAAAACTGACGACTTTTGGTCCGTGACGACCTTAGGTCTTCGTATGTTTCTCCTTTTTTGTAGGGGGGTGGAAATAACTAAATAAATTGCTAAATTTTCTGGATAATGAAGAAAGTGAGAGGCTAAATAATAAACAAATCTTATAGAAATCTCTAATCATGTTAAACGACTTCACACAACCAATTCTTGCAATATCATTCAAGCTTTATATTATGTATTTTTAATTTCATCAACAAGTAACAGATACTGATAAGCAACAGACTGGGTTAAGGTGCTTCAATGGCCCAGGGCTCTCACTTCACAACAGGGGAATAGGGTCAGGGGTCTTGGTGAGGAGAATTTTCTCATTGTTTTAGCATTTTAGGGGATTTTTTTTTTATTTGAACATTTGCAATAAAAACACTTGAATTGTTTTCTATTTCTTTAAAGATAATCTAACAAGGACCAGGGCCCATATTCACAAAGCTCCTTAGGGAAAACTTAAGTAAATTTCTTCAATTCATAAAATTCCTTAAGTCTCTGGCTGTTTCATATATACCTCTTTTTATATATTAATGGTTTTAACTAGTGAATATTGCTAAGATGTTTCATATTTTACCCTTTTATAAACAGAAATCAACAGATTGCACATAAAAGATTTGATCTAAAATTTTCACTTAAGTACAACTTAAGTTAAGATTTCCCTTAGGAGCTTCGTGAATAACCGCCCAGGGCCTGTATTCACCAACCAATAACCGCCCAGGGCCTGTATTCACCGACCAATAACCGCCTAGGGCCTGTATTCACCAACCAATAACCGCCCAGGGCCTGTATTCACCAACCAATAACCTCCCAGGGCCCGTATTCACCAACCAATAACCGCCCAGGGCCTGTATTCCCAACCAATAACCGCCCAGGGCCTGTATTCACTAACCAATAACCGCCCAGGGCCTGTATTCACCAACCAATAACCGCCCAGGGCCCGTATTCACCAACCATTAAACGCCCAGGGCCCGTATTCACCAACCAATAACCGCCCAGGGCCTGCATTCACCAACCAATAACCGCCCAGGGCCTGAATTCACCAACCAATAACCGTCCAGGGCCTGAATTCACCAACCAATAACCGCCCAGGGCCCGTAATCACTGACCAATAACCGCCCAGGGCCTGTAATTCACCAACCAATAACTGCCCAGGGCCTGTATTCATCAACCAATAACCTCCCAGGGCCTGTATTCACCAACCAATAACCTCCCAGGGCCCGTATTCACCAACCAATAACCGCCCAGGGCCTGTATTCACCAACCAATAACCTCCCAGGGCCTGTATTCACCAACCAATAACCTCCCAGGGCCTGTAATCACCAACCAATAACCTCCCAGGGCCTGTAATCACCAACCAATAACCTCCCAGGGCCGGTAATCACCAACCAATAACCTCCCAGGGCCTGTATTCATCAACCAATAACCTCCCAGGGCCTGTATTCACCAACCAATAACCTCCAAGGGCCCGTATTCACCAACCAATAACCTCCCAGGGCCCGTAATCACCAACCAATAACCGCCCAGGGCCCGTAATCACCATCCAATAACCGCACAGGGCCTGTATTCACCAACCAATTCTTAGACTTAAGACTTAAGAATAAAGAATATTCTTGACACGGTTCGGTACTGAAAATGTTGTTAATTTGAATTTTACTTGGTATTAACCATCACTAATTTTAGCATTCTTTATTTAGAATGATTTATTAATGACATAAGCAACCTCGGTACCCGGCATAATTGCAAACACACAGGCATTATTTCTTGAGTCGAAGTTTATTCTTTATTCTTAAGTCTAAGAATGGGTTGGTGAATACGGGCCCAGATAATTTTTAAAAGGCTTTAATCCTTGATGATCTATATATCATACAATTTTACTTACTATGTATTACTTTAGATATTTTATAGGGGAAATTTTATCTAACATAGGGGAAATAAAACAACTTCTAACCAAGGGAATTGGGGCCGAATTCTGGCCGCCCCAAATTCAGTTAAATGAGAGCCCTGTAGCTATAAATATAGTTAATAAAACTCACAAACACAAAACCCCTTTATGTAGGAATGACCGATATGTTTTCAATAATATATAAATATTGCATTCTATGAGGGCGATAGTGCATTTTGTCAATCCGAGGAAATACTGTTGCCCAAGGCGAAGCCGCAGGCAACAGTATTTTTTAGGGTTGACAAAATGCACTATCGCCCTCAAAGAATGCAATATTTATTTAAAAATACCGAAACAGGGCTTCTAAATAAATAATGCGCTTTTGTAACATGGAGTAAATGACTCACCATTTCATAAGCGCCTTTTCACTCCGATTAATTGAAAATGACATACCTTCTCATTATTAGCCTCGATAGTTCTATGTTGTAATGCTGATAAAAGCATTTTCTCACTGCAGCCTAGCAACTGAAAGAATTTCATTAGAATAGCTATTGATTATGACAGTAAATAGGGATACAAACAATTACATCAACTTCTATCACTATACATAACAGCAATATTTAGACAAACTTTCTTAAACGTTTTGTACTGGAAAACCATTTGATAAAACATGTGCAACCAAAATGTAGTGGTATGTTTCCCATCAATTTGTCAATTATTTTGCACGAAATTTATTGTTTTCGTCATTAATTACCAAAATGACCAGGCGCATACAAACTTTGATTCATTACACTCTATTATGTGAAGTTAGAATAAGACATCAAACATAGAATGTACCTGTTATATTTCTTGGCTCACATACAACTGGGCAATGTATGTTTGTTAGATTTGTTTGTTTGTTAATTTACTTTTGCATTAAAAGCATTTTTTTCTGTGATTGTTTTTCATTTTTTTGAAACAAGTGTGTTCATGCATGCATGGACAATGTCCAATTTTATTGTGGAAATTGTGTTGGTTAATGCCAGTAAATAGATTTGTGGTAAAATTAATTTGAGGCACGTTGTGGGAAAACCAGGCTTAATGCATGTACGTAAAGTGTCATCCCAGATTAGCCTTTGCAGTCTGCACAGGCTAATCCGGGACGACACTTTCCATTTTTATGGTATTTATGGTATTTTATGTTTCAAGGATGTCTCTTCTACACATTAATCCACTGTAGGCGGAAAGTGCCATTAAGCCCGGTTTTCCCACGACATGCCACATTTCAATGATGTAGTCAGTAGTCACAAAGCAGATGTCCGCTATACTAACTACTTTGCAAAGCCTGTTATTTTCTTACAGTTAAGGGCATATAAATCAATGGTGAAATAAATCACTTTCTATATTTGATGTTTCAGATTCTTCACATAAAATGATGTTTTATAAAGAATATTTCAACATGACATGCACAAATGTCCAGTTGTTACATTGCCAATAAACCACTCGAAAAAGTAGTTCCGAAACCGTAGAATATAGTTCGCATTGCAATTGCAGAATCTGTTGTCAGGTCAGGGTAATGCCCTCATATATTAATTCTTTCGCATCCGAATGAAAAATGGAAAAATCGTTGTTTATTTACAGATAAACAACGATAAAGTGAACATTATTTCGTAAGCAACCAAAATATTTGCAACTTAACACGCAATTATTCTGATAAAGGGCACCTCTGCAATGGTGGCCACGATTTCAGGGTTGGTAACCCTCGCCATGTCACTCTTCTCGTCGGAATCAAACTTCAGGTTTCCCAGATGCAGCACAGACGCTACGATTGAAAACAGGGCCTGGAGGGTTAGAAACCAACGATACAAGATTATACAAGGCGTGTCGTGGGAAAACCAGGCTTAATGCATGTGCGTAAAGTGTCGTCCCGGATTAGCCTGTGCAGTCCGCACAGGCTAATCCAGGACGGCACTTTCCGCCTAAAGTAGATTTATGTTCAAGGAAGAGACTTCCTTGAAACAAAAAATACCATAAAAGCGAAAAGTGCCGTCCTGGATTAGCCTATGCGGACTGCACAGGCTAATCCGGGATGACACTTTACGCACAATCATTAAGCCCGGTTTTCCCGCAACTTGGCTCATACCTTTATGTTAAGATTCAGACAATTAATAAAATCTGGGTCCGAAATAAGACCCCTGGGGCCATATTCCAAATGTTCTTGAAGCTAAAACTTCAGTGAATGTCTTTGAAAAATAAAATTCATTATGTCTATAGTTATTTTATGAATATGAAACTTTAACGCAAATTCTATTTTTAACTCTAGTGGCCATTTTGTGCAGTGAGGCGAAACCATTTGAATAAGTTTAGTAGTAAAACACTAAACGAACATTTGTGTAAAATTATTTGAAAATCTAGCCATAGGTTAAGAAGAAAATGGCATTAGATATAATTCTATTTTTTAGCTCTGGCGGCCATCTTGTGCACTGAAGCAAAACTATTTTCACAGCTTTGGTAGAGGACCATCCAAGGAACATTTCTGTAAAGTTTCATGAAGATTGACCAAGAACTTTTGAAAATAATACAGGAATATGAAACTTTAATGCAAATTGTTAACGACATCGCAACGCCCGCCCACCTGCCCAACCAACCGGTTTTCGCTAATCTATAAGCCAAGATTTTTCGTTGAAAAATCCGGCTCAAAATTAAACAGTGGACTGAAAAATATGACTTCTCTGCTTACGATAATTGCAAGGATGAAGCTGGGAAGTTCAGACATGTTTCAAGCTGGTGACGATTTATTTTTCAAAAGTTACTTGGATTTACTGTTCATGCCAGCTATGTTCATATTCACGGTTTTTTAATAAAGGCAATTACTTATTCCCATCAAGTATCATAATTACGGTTAAACACTATTGTATGACAGAAGTATTAGTTAAGTGGACAGAATTAAAATAAGGAAATTAACAAACTGAAAATCAATTGTTATTGATAATGATAACTTTCAATTGCAATTTCACAAAATGTGTTCACACCCAATAAAAAAAGAACTGATAATAAATATTCAAGAAACAAGAGCTGTCAAAGCAGAGCACACTCAACTTTTATTGTACTTGTCAGAGTTATTTGCATTTTGTGTTTTTGTATTTCAAGTACTGGTGACCTTGACCTTAACTCCACCCATCCAATATGCAAAATTTCATTTCAAAAAAGCTCAATTTGTTCTCAAGTTATCGAGTTGAAAATGTTTTTTCTAGTTTTGAAACAATGACCTTGACCTTTACCAAACCCACCTCATATGCAATCCCAGATTACGTTTTTTTACTTGAACTAAATTTGTTCTCAAATTATATAGCAGAAACCATTTTTTAAATTTTTAGTAATGGTCACCTTGACCCCACCCAACCATGAGGCAATCCCAAGGGGGGTACCGATATAAGGTATCCATATGTGAAGTTTCATTAAAATAGCTCAATTCATAGTTATTGAGCCGAAACTATATATATATTTTTAGTCATGGTGACCTTGACACTACCCACCAAATATGCAATCGGAAACGGGGTTTCAATATAAGGTATATATAAACCAAGTTTCATTACAACCTGGAAGGTAAAAAGTGTAAAAAGGCCCATAATTTTGACAAATTTCAAACTACGGTTACCAAACTTGAGTAATGGGTCCATTTTAATAAGGGGGAATATATGTCTTAAGTTTGAAAAGAAATCCCTCAACTCGTTTCTAAGAAACTAGCTTACCAAAAATTTCAACCTATTTTAAAAGCTTTGAATGTGATATTTCTTTGTATAAAAAGGCCCATGATATTGACAAATTTCAAACTCGAGTTACAAAACTTGGCCTATGGGTTTATTTTAATATGGGGAATAAATATTTCAAGCTTGAACCAAATCCCACAAGCTATTCCAGAGAAACTAGTTTACGAAAACATTTTAAAAGTAAAATTTCTAAGTTTAAAAAGGCCCATACTTGTAACAAATTTCAATCAAGCTTGGCCAATAGTTTCATTTTAATAAATGGAATAAATGTTTTTCGTTCGAATGAAATCCCTCAAGCCATTCTCGAGACACTAATTTACCGAAGAACTTTATCCTAGCCCGGAAGCTAAAACGACGGGCCGCATAGAATAGCTTGCCTTTTCTTAGAAAAGTCGAGCTAAAAATGATGCCTTCAGATCGGAGCAACGTTAGAATTTGATTTTAATGAGACTGTATTACAACCAACCTTCTGTTGTTGCTGCGAGAAGTCCAGCACATCGATACTGTGTTGCACAGCGCGCCAGTTGGCCTGGTCGTCCATGGTCTGCAACGAGTTGTCCTCACCCTAGACGATATAGGCACAGATAGTCAATCTTCTATGAAATATAGGAAGAGATAGTTAATCCTCTATGTAATATAGGCAGATATAGTAAATAGTCTATGCAATTACATGCAGAGATAGTAAATCCTCTAAGTAATATAGGCAGAATATAGCAAATCCTCTAAGTAATATAGGCATAATATAGTAAATCCTCTAAGTAATATAGGCAAATATAGTAAATCCTCTAAGTAATATAGGCAAAGATAGTAAATCCTCTAAGTAATATAGGCAGATATAGTAAATCCTCTAAGTAATATAGGCAAAGATAGTAAATCCTCTATGTAATATAGGCAGATATAGTAAATCCTCAATGAAGTATAGACAGAGACAGAGAATCCTCTATGTAATATAGGCAGAGATAGTAAACCCTCTATGTAGTATAGACAGTGACAGAGAATCATCTATGTAATATAGGCTGAGATAGTAAACCCTCTATGTAGTATAGACAAAGACAGAGAATCCTCAATGTAATGTAGGCAGAGACAGAGAATCCTCTATGTAGTATAGAGAGAGACACATAATCCTCTATGTAGTATAGGCAGAGACAGAAAATCCTCTATGTAATATAGGCTGAGACAGTAAATCCTCTATATAGTATAGAGAGAGACAGATAATCCTCTATGTAATATAGGCTGAGATTGTAAATCCTCTATATAGTATACAGAGAGAGACAGATAATCCTCTTGTAATCCTCTATATAGTATAGAGAGAGACAGATAATCCTCTATGTAATATAGGCTGAGATTGTAAATCCTCTATATAGTATATAGACAGATAATCCTCTATGTAATATAGGCTGATATAGTAAATCCTCTATATAGTATAGAGGGAGACAGATAATCCTCTATGTAATATAGGCTGAGATTGTAAATCCTCTATATAGTATAGAGAGAGACAGATAATCCTCTATGTAATATAGGCTGAGATAGTAAATCCTCTATATAGTATAGAGGGAGACAGATAATCCTCTATGTTATATAGGCTGAGATAGTAAATCCTCTATATAGTATTGAGAGAGACAGATAATCCTCTATGTAATATAGGCTGAGATTGTAAATCCTCTATATAGTATAGAGGGAGACAGATAATCCTCTATGTAATATAGGCTGAGATTGTAAACCTCTATGTAGTATAGACAGAGACAGATAATCCTCTATGAAATATAGGCTGAGACAGTAAATCCTCTATATAGTATAGAGAGAGACAGATAATCCTCTATGAAATATAGGCTGAGATAGTAGATCCTACAGAACGCACACTCATTGACAGACACAACATCATCCCTGTGTACCATAGCAGCTTGAAAGGAGTAACAAGAGATGTCAGTTTGAGACATGACACTACAGAATGGCGCTCTTTAACTTCCTCTCCATGCCATCTGTTATTATATGAAGTACTGTGCAGTCCGCACAGGTTAATCCAGGACGGCACTTTCTGCCAACAGTGGATTTATGTTTAGAAGAGACTTTCTTGAAACAGAAAATACCAGAAAAACGGAAAGTGCCATCCCGGATTAGCCTGCGCAGACTGCACAGGCTGATCCGGGATGACACTTGATGCACATGCATTAAGACCGGTTTTCCCACGACGCGCCTCAAATATATTTGAAATGTGAATTAAAGTAGTACTTCATGTATGTTTATGGATGAACACAAATTAAATACAAAGTTCGACCAATATAATACAAGTTTAAGTAAATAATTAATTATATTACTTTTGTAAATGTTTCCCAAGATTTCACAACACAAAATTTCCAATTTGAGGGGTTTCTGACCAGTTCCCAAAGCAGTGAAAAAATCGCTGGTATAGGCCAACATACCTGGTTCAGGTAGAAGTATTTCTCGGGTTCCGCAGTGAGGTGCAGCTGCTTCAGAGTTACGGGCGCAGCTCCCACTAGCATCTGGTAGAACACGTGGAAGTTCCTCTCGCCCGAAGCCTGGTGAACGACGCGAGACTTCTCCAGCAGGTAGTTCAGTATGTGACCTCCAACTGGGGCACCCTGCAGCCAATTGTATAAACGGTGGTTAGATTTAACTGCAGTAATTTACTTACCGCAGTAAATTTTGTGGGTAGGTTACCGCCGTGGTTTTTATTTGTATAAACCACGGTTACCGCGTGGTTACCTAACCACGCTAATTTGCAAATTAACCACAGTAATATTAACAACAAATCAACACGAAAATGACGTCATTTTCGCGGAGTTTGTCATAAACTTGTCAGACGATAAGCACTGTAAGTAGCAATCGCCATGACAGAAAAACAAGAAAAACTGGCCAAGTCTTTCTCAGATTGTGAGATCGATTGTATCACTGATTTTATTAAAGAAAACTTGCATCGGTTGCGGACTAGTCACAGCTCGGGAATGGTGACCAAGGTCCACACGATCTGGACGGACCTCACCTAGCAGGTGAATGCTTGTGGAAATGGGCCTCGCACCACCAAACAAATCAAAGAAAAGTGGCGAAATATGGTAATTGCAATGTATTTTTATCTGTTCCATCCGTGAAATATGTTTTAATAAATAAATTATTGTAAATGATTTAGCAAAACAGTTTTACATTTTTACCAATGCCAAAAAAATCAATGCCAGCCATGATATTTATTCAACATTTATGTAGATCTTGAAAACCTATTTTAAATTATAGATGAAAGGTGCCAAGGGGGACGTGTCCGTCCATAGACACCACGCTGCAGTGATGGGGGTGGTCCGCCACTTCCCGCGATGTCTCAAACTTCTCAGGCAGTGGCGAGCTTGTTCCAGAATTCCGCCTCCTTTCATAGAATTGTTGACGATGCGGACACATTAATTGGTACTTATCTATATATGACTACCCAAAACATTAGCAAATATTATTTATGTGAATTGCCATTAGCCATTACTGCATAACATATGCGATAACATTATAATAAAAGGTATGACAGGAATTCACATTTACGTCGATACACCCGATGACGGATGGAAATCCCCGAACCCGGAAGGAGTGGTTTGTCACTCGTTGTCGGTCTTCGTCGCTTGTCGGAAACTTAATAAATCGGTACTTCAGTCCGAAAATAGCGTCTACGACCGCGGTCACCACACAAGAAAAGGTGGCTATGTCGACACCGAAGGTGTCACCGATAACCTGCAGAAAATTTCCTGTAGCCAAGAATCTCAGAGTTATTAGTACCTGTTGTCTCGTCGACAGTGATCGGATTCGTTGTGTCTGGCGTCGTATAATGGGGTTTAAAAGGTCAACAAGTCTGTCTAAGTTCAGAGAAGAAAACCTGTACCTTCGGCAAAGTTCGT
Organism: Congeria kusceri; assembly: GCA_027627225.1. Taxonomy (NCBI): domain Eukaryota; kingdom Metazoa; phylum Mollusca; class Bivalvia; order Myida; family Dreissenidae; genus Congeria; species Congeria kusceri. The sequence continues at coordinate 4,625,435 of CM051027.1, read as the reverse complement.
CATCTGTAAGATCTGTAATTTGTAAGTCAAGTCGTCGAAATCGTCGCTGTTATCTGTGTATAACTAACGTCCGCCATGTTGGTCTGTCAGTCCATACGATAACCACCCCTTAACCAGCACTTGGAGGTGGGTTAAAACTGACCGCGGTAACGTCGTGGTTACTGTCAGCATCATTGTTTATACAACCCACCTCGGCACGGTTATCACAGCGGTAACCGCATTCGTATGGTTACTGCGTGGTTTAAACGTTTATACAATTGGCTGCTGCAGTGAAATAGATTAATGTAATCGATAATGACTTCTTTGGGAATAAGAACTGATCATAAGAAATATATTGTTTTAACAATGCCCTGTTTTCATATCTGGTGTCAATTAAGAAATAGGTTTTGATTTGGGGTTCTTTATCTCTTATCAAACAATGATTTGGAATGATCAAACGTTATTTGGATTCTAACATAATCTGACAAATAGTTCTTGGAAATTTCAATGAGAACTACATTTTACTTTGCACTGGATATACGATGTTCAAATGTGCAGCACCACTGCTACCAGTGACATCATTAATGAATACATTCATTGTTATGTCATTGTTATGTCAAAACAAATGATGTCAAAATCGGAACTTCTTTTTTGCATTGTTTTTGGAGGGTTAACTACTGTAATTTTGTTCCTTGTCTATAGAAAAATCTTTAAGTGTCATGTTAAATTTGTTATCATACAATCATGAATACCTTTTTATTCCAAGTTATCTGTAGCAAGATAAGCATGAACTTAAATGCAGGACTTGTACATATTAACTTAAATATTTGCAATTCATCTTAAATCAATTTAATATTGCCAAGAAACTTCAATGATATCATAGTTTAATCAAACATCCCCTACACAGCACTTAAATAACATCACCAGGATGTGGTAACACCCCTTTAAACAATACGTACAGAAACAAACACTTACTATTGTCTGCGCTATGAACAATGGACAATAGTACCAAACGCTTTCATGTCATCAAACAAATAAACTTTATACAAACATCATATAGATGTAGGAAGATTGCAGATCTTCAATACAATGCTTATCTGGAATATGATACTTGATGTGTTTTTTCTTTTTTACAACTCTCACAATATGGGATTCTTTGAAACAACCAATAACAGTGGTTTCTTGCATGAGTGACCCATTGTCTAGAAAGTGATACTACACAGAAAACACATACTAACAGAATTCATAAACAACACTAGCTGTTTGTAAAACAGGCATGCCCCCTCTAGGTTAAAAGCAATCTTTAAAATATCAAATTTGGTGAAAATAAGGATTAAATCTGTTGGACATGGAAAGCGGAAACTGCTTATAAGGCAATTTTAGATAAATCAAACGTTAGCGAGATATTATGCCCACAAAGATTTTCATCAAGTTTGGCGAAATTTGGATTTAAATGTTGGACTAAGAGCGCGGACGGCTAAAAAGACCAACTTTAGATATTTTAAGGGCCATAACTCCACAATTCCCAGGTTGAATTGGCTGATTATGGCCAAAATATTATGCCCACAAAGATTTTCATCAAGTTTGGTGATGATCGGATGAAAAACTGTTGGACTTAGAGAGCGGAAACAACAGTGGTTTACCGACTGACAAACATTACCAAATATATCACAAATATACCCCGCCATCTTCGATGCAGGACTAAATTATTAAAAATTGGGTTCACATTCCCACGATATAGCTGTCACATTATGTCATTACAGGAATTCCAGAAAAATCTTGTCCTTAACTTTCAAATCATACATTTTCTCATCCAGATATTCCAGGGATTTGCAAATTAATATTCAGTTTTAGAAATATTACACTGCAAAAATTATGACATTTAAGACCGATTTTCCCAAGACACACCTCATATAGGTTTTTTTACAAAGCAGCTACCCACCACACAATGCTCTAATTCTTGCTTATTGCAACAACCACAGTCAATACAAAACATGGCTAGAATCTAAGTCAAGTAATTGATCTGAAACGATCTTGTGAAAAACCGCAACAACATGTCCTGCAAAGAGAACAGGAACTGCATTGTTGCTTGCACTCAAACATTAAAATATTTCATACTAACAAGAGCCGTCTCAGGACAGTGCGCTTGACTATTCATAACTCTTTGTCAGTTATGGGCCTTGGTCAGTGACCTTATATAATGACTCGAAGAAGTGTAACGTTTTAATTGAATATTGAATTGAATATCTGTAGATATAGCGATATGAACTTGTTGCACGCAAACCTTAACCTGATTTTTCTAAGTACATAAAGGTTCATAAATCGGCTAAATTGCAGGTCAGAGTTATGGGCCTTGTTCAGTGACCTTACATAATGACCCCAAAGACATTCATGAAGTTTCAACTGAATATCTGTAGTAGTTACAGAAATATGTAATTGTTGCATGCAAACCTTAAGCAGAGCATTATGCCGCTGTTGAAGATGATCCAACAAATGTGTGAACAGAATAGCTTGGACTATTCGGTGAAGAATCGAGCTAAAAATTATCAGTCAGTGATACAGCAACTTCAACTGTGCATATGACTGTGTTTGTAAAATATGTCCATTTATACTATAAAATAAGATACAAACAACTTATCACCTATTCTCAATTACTGTGTGCAATCGTTGTCGACAAGAGATTACAAGTGACTAAAAACACTGAATGTCATTATCAAGAGTTTTGAATAATCGTTGAAGTGTGGTCTAAAAGATATTTACAATTAATAAGCACACATTGACTGGATGTTGATAAGTATTATGCACCGTAATGCAGTTATATCGACTGCGGAAATTGTCTCCAATCGTTTAGTTCTCCCAACACGTGTAAATAAATCATGAAAATGGTGTCGCCAATTTAGAAGACAGGCTTGATACACAACCTTCACTGTAGCCATAAAATAAGTACTGTTTCAAATCATAGCATACACTTACACTTTGCTACCATATAATGACCATTTAACAAATGATAGGAAACTTGCGCGAGACGTATGTTAGTTATTGAATGTCCAATATTGTGACCCTCAGAATTACATATCAATGTGACATGTCCGTTATATCGATATAAACAAAAAACGTTATGTTATATAACCTTTCTTTATTGTTTTCATTTATGTCACCAAACATGTCTTTCAAAGATTAATGCCTGAATGAAATAAAACTCGTGTGTTTAGTAGTTATAACTGTAAACAATGAAATGCCCGTGACTGAAATGTCCGATACCAATTAACCAATATGTATTTATAATGTGACGTATCTAGCTGATATACAGAATGAGAATTATATTTAATCTTGTGATGTATACTTATGACATCATTACTTCTTACCAACTCCTGAAATATTAATCAAAGTGGCATCCCGTATCGAAAAATACACATGCTAAGCACTCCCTCTATGTATTTACTTTGCACGTTCCAATCAAATATGACAGTATTGAACTTATAATGCTTTAATGGCAACTTCATGATTTTAAAACCTGAATTTCAACAACAATATTCTAATAAAGATGAGTTATCAAGGAATATGCTTGTAACAGTCATGCATTTATGTGACATGTTCGTTACATGAAGTTTCATGATCATATCTTATGCACTTTTCAAAATATTACAGTATTAAGATTATTTCTATTTTTAGTAACAGTCACGTGACCTTTAACCTCTGGTGAAAAATAAAAGGTCGTGCATAATACCCACATTGCCGTTTATATGTATACCAACTTTCATCAAAGTATCTTTTTGAGTTATCGCAGGAACAATATTTTGCGGACGGACGGACAGAGGGCAAACCTATAGTCCCCTCCGGTGAAACACCCGTAGGGGACTAACAACAAACACTATTTTTATCAATTCTCTTACTAAAATTTAATGCATAAATACACAAACAATTATGGTGGCAATACACTATGCTGACAAAACATGTTTACAAATTAGTTGTATAAAATATTGTGCTGTTTTTTATATTAGCAACGGATCTTTCATTTTCACCAATAGTGAAAGGTTTGGACTTCTGATATTATTGTTACATATATTGTCCACTTACCTAAAATGTATGTGTTAATTTATCATTTAAAACTGGTCCTTGACATGTTAATTTTGTTTAGATAATGAACTTTTAATACTGAAATGTTGCTAAGTTATATTATAGGACTAACAAGCCATTGTATTCTATTTTCTGTAAACATATGAAATGATAGTAGAGCGAATACACACTGCTTTTCAAAAAAGTGTTATATTCAAGTTCATTAGATAATTAGTTTGCAATTATTCACTGAACATTTTTGGGGTTTATGAAATGTGTAATATTTAAGACATGTCTGATACATTTTTATGCATTTTAAACAAAATTATTCTTCTTTGACAGAATATTCTTGAATGCATCAGAATTGTGTCGAAAGTTTTGAACAATAAGTGATTGGGACAACATGACACAATTACAACGGTTCTTGTGCACAGCACTTCTCCTCAATGAGATCTATCTTCCTCTGAAGTTTCAAGTTGATAGCTTTCATAGTCTTAAGAGTTTTGCTCCGGACAAAAATTAAGTATGAAAATAAACAAAGGGCAATAACTCCAAAAGTATGAGGTGCAGAGTAACGGTTCTTGTGCACTGCACTTTCCCTCAATGAGATATATCTACCTATGAAGTTTTAAGTTGATAGCTTTCATAGTCTTAGAGTTATGCTCCGGACAAAAATTAAGTATGAAAATAAACAAAGGTCCATAACTCCAAAAGTATATGATGCAGAGTAACGGTTCTTGTGCACTGCACTTCCCCTCAATGAGATCTATCTACCTATGGAGGTTCATGTTGATAGCTTTAATAGTCTAACAGTTATGCTCCGGACAAGCGAAAGGGGACGACGACGCCACCGCCAACGCCGACGCCGCTGACGCCGCCACCGCCTACAAAAGTAATGCGTATGTCGCTTTTTCAGGCGCCATAATAAGCCTTGCATATCAAACTCTATGTTTTAGTACTCTGCACATCAAAAGCAAATAAATTTGTTGGACAGTGACTTTAATGTATGAACAATATCAGACGATTTATTACAACTTCCTTATAAGTGCCATCTAATCATCTGAATTTTGTTCATTATGTCAGCATGCTAAGGCGTAAAAAAAATGTATGTTTGTTTCAGGTTACCTGACCTACACTAAAACAAAAGGGCCAAAAGGCCCTAGGTCACTCAACTGAGAGGCTAAGGAACTAAACTGTTCTGAGCAAGTTTTGTGATGATTGGCCTATAAATGTGACCTAGTTATTGACCCCACATGACCCAGTTTTGAACTCGGCCGAGATACCATTAAGACAAATGTTCTAACCAAATTTTCATGAGGATTGGGGAAAAATGTGACTAGAGCTTTTTCTTCAATTTGATCTAGTGACCTAGTTTTTGAGATATCATTGGGACAAATGTTTTGACCAAGTTTCATGAAGATTGGGCAAAAAATGTGACTTCTAGAGTGCTGAAAAGCTTTTTCTTCAATTTGACATAGTGACCTAGTTTTTGACCCCACATGACCCAGATTCAAACTCGGCCGAGATACCATTAGGACAAATGTTCTGACCAAGTTTCATGAAGATTGGGCAAAAAATGTGACTTCTAGAGTGTTAACAAGTTTTTTTTCAATCGGACCTAGTGACCTAGTTTTTGATCCCACATGACCCAGATTCAAACTCAGTCAAGATATCATTGGGACAAATGTTCAGACCAAGTTTTATGAAGATTGGGCAAAGAATGTGACTTCTAGAGTATAAACAAGCTTTTTTCTTCAATTTGACCTAGTGACCTAGTTTTTGGCCCCACATGACCCAGTTTTGAACTCAGCCGAAACATATTTAAGACAAATGTTCTAACTAAGTTTCATGAAGATTGGGCAAAAAAGTGACTTCTAGAGTGTTAATAAGCTTTTTCTTCAATTTGACCGAGCGACCTAGTTTTTGATCCCACATGACCCAGATTCAAACTCGGCTGATATATCATTGGGACAAATGTTCTGACCAAGTTTCATGAAGATTTGGCAAAACATGTGATTTCAAGAGTGTTAACAAGCTTTTTCTTCATTTGACCTTGTGACCAAGCTTTTGAACAAACATGACCCAGATTCGAACGCGGACGAGATATCATTGGGAAAAATGTTCTGACCAAGTTTCATGAAGATTGGGCAAAAAATGTGACTTCTAGAGTGTTAACAAGCTTTTTCTTCAATTTAACCTAGTAACCTAGTTTTTGACCCCACATGACCCAGATTCGAACTCGTCCGAGATATCATTAAGACAAATGTTCTCACCAAGTTTCATGAAGATTTGAAAAAATGTGACTTCTAAAGTGTTCACATGCTTTTTCTTCAATTTGACCTAGTGACCTAGTTTTTGACCCGCATGACCAAGATTCGAACTTGGCCGAGATATCATTAGGACAAATGTTCTGACCAAGTTTCATGAAGATTGGGCAAAACATGTGACTTCTAGAGTGTTCACAAGCTTTTGCTACAGCCATATAAGCAAAACTGCCCCTCCCCCCCGCCCTGGTGACGATATTTTTCAAGGGAGTAGAACCATTTCCTTACTCGACCGTGATATCATAACAACAAAGGTTCTGAGCAAGTCTCATGTGGATTGGGCAAAAAATGTGACTTCTAGGGTGTTCACTATTCTATAGCCATATAAGGAAAACGGCCCCCTCCCCCCCACCCAGGCGGCCATGTTTTTCAATGGACCGGAACCATTTACGAACTCTGCCGAGATATCATAAGAACAAATGTTCTGAGCAAGTTTCATGTTGATTGGGCCAAAAAAATGGTTCTTCTAGTCTTCACAAGCTTTTTCTTCAATTTGACCTAGTGACCTAGTTTTTGACCCCACATGACCCAGTTTCAAACTCATCCGAGATATCATTGGGACAAATGTTCTTACCAAGTTTCATGAAGATTGACCAATAAATGTGGCCTCTAGAGTGTTCACAAGGTAAACGCTGACGACGCACGACGCACAACGCACGACGGACAAAAGGCGATCACAACAGCTCACGTTGTGCTCAGGTGAGCTAAAAATGCACCAACCCTTGAACATTTTATAGGGTGTGTCCGATATTTTTAGTTTAATTAATTTTTTTATCAATAATTAAATGTTTTTTTGATTAAAAAACTGTTTTGTTTTGATAACACAATGTTTAATGATATTTCCGAAATGTTTTGAATATTCATTAGTTTTAGAATCTTCAAGCTGACCATTTACCAAATAAAAAATAATAACAAAAGCTGTTAGATGACAGCGCGCTCGACTTATCTTGTACTTGTCAGAGTTACTGGCATTTTTTTCTTTCTCAAGTTACTGAGTGGAAGCATTTAAAAAAAACAAAAAAACAGTGACCTTGACCTTGACCCAACTAACCCCATACGCAATCTCATGCAATGTCTCGTTATACAATATCTATAAATTGAATGTAATTAAAATATTCCAATTTGGTCTCGAGTTATAAAGCAGATTTTTTATATATTTTTAGCAACAGCGACCTTGACCTTGACCCCACCCAACCCACCACAAATGCAATCCTGAGTAAAGTGTTGCTTTAGGGTATTTATGTATGAAGATTGATTCTCAAGTTAGAGAGTGGAAATCAAAAGTTGATTTTGACAAATTTCAAACTAGAGTTATCAGAATTGGCCTATGAGTTCATTTTAATATAGGGAATAAGTGTTCCAAAGTTTGAATGAAATCCATCAAGCCATTCCTGTGAAAGCAGCTTCCCGAAAAACTTGAACCAGTTCACAGAGCTTATATGTAAAATTTATAAGGGTAAAAAGGCCCATAATTTCGACAAATTTCAAACTAGAGTTATCAAAATTGGCCTATGAGTTCATTTTAATATAGGGAATAAGTGTTCTAACGTTTGAATGAAATCCCTCAAGCCATTCCTGAGGAACCAGCTTACTGCACAGGCTGATCCGGGAGGACACTTTATGCACATGCATTAAGCCCCGTTTTCCCACGATACACCACAAATGATTTTATAGTACATGCACCTCTGTACATGACTTTGTGAAAAAATTTATGTTACTATCATGAACGATACCTATCTCGGTGGAGAAATTTGCAAGTCAAACACGTTACCACGCATTGCTCATCAAATGTTGTAGAATTATTTTTACCTTATAATCAAACTGGATGTCCATGTATTTCCCAAATCTGCTGGAATTGTCGTTTCTTGTGGTTTTAGCATTTCCAAATGCCTGCAAAACAGAGCTGTACACTGAATAAAAATGGAAATAATAAAGAACAGACTAAAATAATTGCTATGTAAATTGTTTACTTTTTTTTTTTTATTTGCATCTCTAACAACATCAAAATGAATTCAGATTGTGGTTCAGTTTTTGTTAAAACTTGCCAGACAAATGTTCCTGCATCCTCAATGTCATGTACAATCTACACATCTGCAATAGCTTGTTTTCTTAAAGAAGTGCATGTCTTCGGAGATCAACGGAATCCTGATTTTGCGATCATCTCTCATGCATATTGTGATGGGGAAGAATGCGACTGTACAACAAAGCAACATTTTAACTTTTGTTTTCTGCAGATCTCGCACTTTGGTAAAATGTGGAGACACGAAATTTGGGCAATAAAAGATAGAGATCTTTATGGGGCAACTTATGGCAATAGCAATGGGTCAGTCACCTCCAACAGTGGATTGGATTCGAGCAGTCTATCTTTCACCCTTTCCACATCCCGGGAATGGGTGCTGCTGGCCGCAATGTAGAGCAGGATCTTCTTTGAGGCTTCCGTCTTGCCCGAGCCGCTCTCGCCTGATATGAGGATACACTGGTCACTGCTCTCTCCCCGCATGTTACGGTACGCTGAATCAGCGATGGCAAATCTGTAATAGTAGAGACAAGCATTTTGATCAAACCTGAAACCACCGCTACTAAGAACACACTTTTATATGAAGTTAGAATTTGACACCAAATGCAGAATATACTGTTTTAACAAATAATTGAAGAAAATGTTAATTCCAAGTTTTATTTAAATTAACCTTTTGTAGTTCAGAAGTTACTGAGCTTTTGAGTCAAAATTTTAACTTAAAACTTTAAGTTGTAAAGGCGCATTAATCAGTCCAAACACAAAACTGAGTACCGGTAATGGTAATTATAGCATGTGATGCTGATATTTATGGCTATGTCATATTCCCAAGTTTAAAGTGAATAGATTTAGTTTTGAATGAAAACAGGGGGATAACTCTGTCAAAATACAAAAATGACTTATGGGATTGTTGCACCTGATGGTGGAGTTGATAATAACGGCATATTTCATGTTTCAATTGAATACCTTATGTAGGAATGAATTTAGGACTTTTCTTACACACACCTTTGGCCATGTAATTTCGTATTAATAACATCAAATAAACATGCAATTTCCATACTACTATTTAATATATTGATTACTAACTAGTTAGGTATGTAGACAGACAGTTATACAAATTGCCAGGGATGACACTTTAGACACAGCGGTATGTGATGTTAATGTATTTTGCCTTGTGACATTTAACCCACTAATGGCTAAAGTATGTCTGTATCACTTTCCTTCCTCAAATGTTGACGCATATCATTTATAAGAAGCCCATCCATTATTCATTTATCACTCTATATTGTTAGAGATACTATCATTTATAAGAAGCCCATCCATTACTCATTTATCACTCTATATTGTTAGAGATACTAACCTGGATCATGAAAGATTCAGTTTAAATAACAACACTAATGTTTATCTAGTTTAAAAGGGCATATCATATTAGTTTTCAGGAAAGGTGGTCTGTTACTTAATTACATTTCCAATGAAATAATATTATTTTCATATCCTGCCAAATTTACCTATCAAATAGCTATGGCTTCATATCCATTACGACACCAACATTGTCAGTCCAAAGTAAAGCATAAGAGAATATGTTTCTGTTTCTTTAAAAAATTAACTTTGTTCAAGCCAAACACATGCACAAATATTCTGAAAAACTAAAACTATTTCAAAATATTTTTGATATAACATTTCCTATCAGCCAAACTTAATGGAAGTTTCTTCTTTCATGTGCATCAAATCAATATCTATTTCTATGTCAATAATAAATAATCTGGCATTCAAAGAAAGAAGGAATGTTGCCCAGGCAAACGTCTTAAACAGACCTAGAAACAAGTGAGCTGAAATTGATATGAGAACATGTTTCCACAACATGTGCCGGAACCAGTTTGTTGTCACTGATTTAGCTACTATCATATACGCTGTAAAATCATGTGAAGCGTGTCGTGGGAAAACCGGGCTTAATGCATGTGCATAAAGTGTCATCCCGGAATTATAAGCCGGTGCAGTCCGCTAATCTGGGATGACAATATCTGCTTTTATGGTATTTTCTGTTTCAATGAAGTCTCTTATAAACATAAATCCACTGTAGGCAGAAAGTGCTGTCCCGGACTAGCCTGTGCAGACTGCACAGGCTAATCCGGAACTACACTTTACGCATATGTCTTTAGCCAGGTTTTCGCACGACACGGCTCATTTGATTTCAAGGTGTCTAAATTTCATGCATTCTTCACAAATGGCTAAATCACATTACCGTATATTCCCTAATTAATGCCACCCACTCCCACTTTTAATAACATCATAACCTCCATGCCCAATTAACGCTAATTTTGTTTTAAACACTCAATGAACATGCATGCAAGACAAATGTTTGAAAGAAATGTTTTCACTACGGTATGAGTGAACACCTACTTAAAATGAAATGAAAACTGCCCCAAAAAACCTCAAAAAAATTGCAGAAACCTGCGAAAAGCAACGTAAACCTACTTAAAATAACGAAAACCTATCAAACCCACAATTAGACACAGAAAACCCGAACAATTCCAAAGTTCCATTGGGTTTTGTATGTCTCCTCTTGTTTTCTTGGGTTTCTGTTAGTTTAAGTTGGTTTTCGCTGGTTTGAGTAAGTTTATGTAGGTTTTCGTATGTTTCCGTGGGTTTTCACTTTTGAGTTTTGTGTTTATTTGGGGTTTTGCAGGTTTCTGTTTTTTAAGTAGGTTTCCGTGTGTTTTGACGTTTAGTCATGCCCTTTTTCGAATTATGCAAAATTTAGATCTTCATGAAATAAAATGGTTTACAGTATAAGGAAACAGACAGACCAATGACTAATCTTCCAATTCCCTCCCTGTTAACAAGCCAATCCAATCCAGTGTGAATGATCCCCATGTTCTACTACATCTCCTATAGCCAGATGTTGCACTTTAAGCCCATCAAACACTGGAAATGTGGATTTATTCTTTCATCTTGCAATGTGGAAAAAGAAACCTTACACAACAAATTGGGAGTATTATTACAGTTGAGCAAATGCATGGAGACAGCACACATAGTGATATTGCTAAAGCATATTTGAACTATTTTCAGCAATTTAGCTCATACACCGTCATAATAGCTAGAAATCACAAATAAAATACACTAGAACTCTGTGAGTCAGATGTGTCGCCTGACAGAACATAACTGAGTAAGATACAATTATGCAGGAAACCTAACTTAACCTTCCTTTTATGCCTACTAATACTTCCCTAAAGTTTCAAAATGATTGCATAAAACTTCTCAGGTTATTGTCTGCACAAACTAAAGGGGACAGCGATGCTGCCAAAGTAATCCCTATATGTCGCCTTTTCAGGTGACACAAAAATGTTGTATAATATGTGACTATGCATACTATTTTACATAACTCCTATTTGATGACCTTGCAATATCTGTCCGAAAATTCAATTATAGCAAAAAACAGATCTTAGCAAAATTTCGGTTTTCATCATAAGTCTTATATTAATTGCCAACAAAAGAACAACAACTTAACAGTGAACTGATGATCAACAATGCAAAGAAGTATGACAGTTGATAAACAATGCCAAAAAAAAGAATAAAATGTAGCACATTTGTATGAGTAACAGTGCATGATTTCAGGATTTCAAACACATAACAGACAGCTGCTTAAGCTGAAGAACTAGCACTTGATGTAACATGATGCCAGTGTGAGTCACTGAAGCATTCTAACATCTTCACTCAAACAGAAACCTTTCTTCAACAATGAATAGTTAAGCACTTTTCAAATGGAATGCCCAACATGTGCTCCTCTTAAAACAGAAAAACATAGGCATTAACTTTTTATTTTGTTGGAAATGGTACAGATACCAGATTCATGGTGAAAATTAGTGTCATTGTGCACAGGCCATAGAATGGTGGTTGTCAATATACACACAATTTCCAATTTTGAAAGACACACAGTCTCAATGGAATCAGTGAAGTTCTGGACATGGACCTGGTTTGGATGAGGGGTGAGAGAGGCAGTGTACGTAAGGAAAAGCTGACACTTAACAACAGTTCCTATATCAAGTGATCATTCCTTAAATTCTTACCCTTGAGTGGTCAGGTAAAGTCAAGAATCCATTACTTGCCATTTCCCATATCAAGTGACCATTCTTACCCTAGGGTTGACAGGTATAGTCAAGAATCCATTACTTGCCATTTCCCATATCAAGTTATCATTTCTTACCCTAGAGTTGACAGGTATAGTCAAGGATCCATTACTTGCCATTTCCCATATCAAGTGACCATTTCTTACCCTAGAGTTGACAGGTATAGTCAAGGATCCATTACTTGCCATTTCCCATACCAAGTGACCATTCTTACCCTAGAGTTGACAGGTATAGTCAAGAATCCATTACTTGCCATTTCCCATATCAAGTGACCATTTCTTACCCTAGAGTTGACAGGTATAGTCAAGGATCCATTACTTGCCCTTTCCCATATCAAGTGACCATTTCTTACCCTAGAGTTGACAGGTATAGTCAAGGATCCATTACTTGCCATTTCCCATATCAAGTGACCATTTCTTACCCTAGGCTGGACAGGCATAGTCAAGGATTAATTACTTGCCATTTCCCATATCAAGTGACCATTTCTTACCCTAGAGTTGACAGGTATAGTCAAGGATGCATTACTTGCCATTTCTCATATCAAGTGACCATTTCTTACCCTAGGCTGGACAGGTATAGTCAAGAATCCATTACTTGCCATTTCCCATATCAAGTGACCATTTCTTACCCTAGGCTGGACAGGAATAGTCAAGGATCCATTACTTGCCATTTCCCATATCAAGTGACCATTCTTACCCTAGGTTGAACAGGTATAGTTAAGAATCCATTACAGTGGAATCACTAATTTTCGCAGTGGTCTAATTTTCGTGCTTTTCGCGCTCCCGCCATTGTGCGAATTTATAACCACCGTGAATATTTACCGATTTCGTAGTGTAGGAACACATTGGGAGCTTACACGTTCGTTCAAATGTACGTCGGTAATCGTTGGTAAATATACGCAGATACGCCAATATGTTAAGATGCGAATGCTTGTAATGAATGTTTTAAAATGTTTTCTTCATCGGCTTCATTCTGTCTATTCTAACAATAAACTGCATGTGTATTCCATGTTAATCCTTTGTTCTGCTAAAGAAGTGCGCGAAAATTATGCCGACATGTTAAACGTCACGTCATCCATATGGAAAGCGTGGGTACATTGATTGCCACAAAAACACTTTGTTGCTCAGAGTACATTGAGATCTTGTACTTTGTATAAAAATTTCGTAACTCATAACAGCAAAATTGTATTTCTATAACACAATTGCGCGAAGGCATGATTTCGAACACTCGTTATACAATGAGTAAAAGGAACATGAAGATTTTACTTTCGACAAGTTGATATGTTGAGTAAAGAATTAGCACCCGCGATGTGGAGCCGAAATGAGTACTTCAATCGGCACTTAATTAACAAAAAGGTGTCAGTTTGACATAACGCGATATATTGTACCTATTGTCTCGCCTAAATCTGCGACCACTGTTGTCAATTAAGAGCCTAAACCGGTAAAAACAAACAACAAACAAGCTGTCACAATAGGACACTTCATTTGCGTTCTGTATGGTTTTTAATTTGATTGCATAATTGACAAACATTTTGTGTAAAAACCAATACTCGTTTGTTTTTTTGTTGTTGTTTTTTTCAAAATCGTAGCTGCACGAATTTAAGACCGTGCGAATACGTCCGCGATCACAAGTGCGCGAAATTTGTACCCAGCGAATTCAAGTGATTCCACAGTACTTGCCATTTCCCATATCAAGTGACTATTCTTATCCTATGTTGGACAGGTATAGTCAAGGATCCATTACTTGCCATTTCCCATATCAAGTGGTCATTTCTCATCCTAGAGTGGACAGGCAAAGTCAAGATTCCATTACTTGCCATTTCTCATATCAAGTGGTAATTTCTCACCCTAGAGTAGACAGGTAAAGTCAAGGATCCATTACTTGTTATTTCCCATATCATGTGACCATATTCTGTCCTAATGTAGACCTGTACAGTCAAGAAACCATTATTTGTCATTTCCCATACCAAGTCACCATATTCTGTCCTAATGTAGACCAGTAAAGTAAAGAAACCCTTTTTTGTCATTTCCCATACCAAGTCACCATATTCTGTCCTAATGTAGACAAGTAAAGTAAAGAAACCATTTTTTGTCATTTCCCATACCAAGTCACCATATTATGTCCTAATGTAGACCAGTGAAGTCAAGAAACCATTATTTGTCATTTCCCATACCAAGTCACCATATTCTGTCCTAATGTAGACCAGTACAGTCAAGAAACCATTATTTGTCATTTCCCATACCAAGTCACCATATTCTGTCCTAATGTAGACCAGTGAAGTCAAGAAACCATTATTTGTCATTTCCCATACCAAGTGACCATAGTCTGTCCTAATGTAGACCAGTAAAGTCAAGAAACCATTACTTGCCATTTCCCATACCAAGTCACCATATTCTGTCCTAATGTAGACCAGTAAAGTCAAGAAACCATTACTTGCCATTTCCCATACCAAGTCACCATATTCTGTCCTAATGTAGACCAGTAAAGTCAAGAAACCATTAATTGCCATTTCCCACACCAAGTCACCATATTCTGACCTAATTTAGACCAGTAAAGTCAAGAAACCATTACTTGCCATTTCCCATACCAAGTCACCATATTCTGTCCTAATGTAGACCAGTACAGTCAAGAAACCATTACTTGCCATTTCCCATACCAAGTCACCATATTCTGTCCTAATGTAGACCAGTAAAGTAAAGAAACCATTACTTGCCATTTCCCATAACAAGTCACCATATTCTGTCCTAATGTAGACCAGTAAAGTCAAGAAACCATTACTTGCCATTTCCCATACCAAGTCACCATATTCTGTCCTAATGTAGACCAGTACAGTCAAGCAACCATTACTTGCCATTTCCCATACCAAGTCACCATATTCTGTCCTAATGTAGACCAGTAAAGTCAAGAAACCATTACTTGCCATTTCCCATACCAAGTCACCATATTCTGTCCTAATGTAGACCAGTAAAGTAAAGAAACCATTACTTGCCATTTCCCATACCAAGTCACCATATTCTGTCCTAATGTAGACCAGTAAAGTCAAGAAACCATTACTTGCCATCTCCTATATCAAGTGACTATATTCTACCCTAATGTTGTTCAGTAAAATCAAGAAACCATTACTTGCCATTTCCCTTATCAAGTGACCATATCTAAACTAGAGGAATTGTGTGGACATATAAAGTGATGGCTTTCATTAGTCATAAAGGTAAATCCAACTAGAATTGTCACATGAGTGACAGATATACCCCCACAATATGGCCTTGTCACAAAACTATGGCATCCATTTGAAAGAAATGGACAGAGAGAATGCTTTAACTTGTGAATGGTCAACAGTGTATTTGGAAAAATTTAATTTCAGTAGGAGCCATAACTCTGTCAACAGTTAGTGGTTAGCAACCAAAGTTGAACTTGATCTGTATTTTATGATGTTACACCTATGTACCAAAAATAAGTTAAATATGTGAAGCCTGTCATGAGTTATTGTTCATGTTTTTCGGGAATTGAAGTCAAAAAGTGGGGCCATAACTGTGTCAAAATTTAGTGGTTTGTAACCAAAGTCGAACTTGACCTGTATTTAATGATGCTACACATGTGTACCAATAATTATTAAAATATGTCAAGCCATTGTTGAGTTATCGTCAGGAAACAATGTTTTTAGGAAATTTAAGTCAAATTACAGGCCATAAATCTGTCAAAATTAGGCAAAGTCGAACTTGACTCGTATGTTATGATGCTACACATGTATACCAAGAATTATTAGAATATGTCAAACCATTCTTGAGTTATCGTCCGAAAATCATGTTTTTAGCGAAATTTAAGTCAAATTAAGGGCCATAACTCTGTCAAAATTTAGTGCTTTGTAACCAACATCGAACTTGACCTGTATTCAATGATGTTACACATGTGTACCAAAAATTATTTGAATATGTCAAGCTTTTCTCGAGTTATCATCCGGAAACCATGTTTTTAGGTAATTTTAAGTCGAAAAGGGTCCATAACTCTGCCAAAATTTAGTGGTTTGTAACCAACATCAAATTTAACCTGTATTCTATGATGTTACACATGTGTACCAAAAATTATTTAAATATGTCAAGCCTTTCTTGAGTTATCATTCGGAAGCCAAAAACCAACAGACCGACAAGCTCACTCCTATATACCCCCCCTAAACTTCGTTTGTGGGGGTATAATAATTTGGTACATGACCGAGTATGTAACATTTTTCTCAATCTAGTCGCTAGTGTTTATACCAGATATAAAACTACCGTATTTTCCGGATTACAAGTCGCATCGGAGAATAAGACGCACCCCCTAATTTTAATCATTTTCCTGATTTCATCCACGTATAAGACGCATCCAGAATATAAGACGCACATAAATACTACAAAACCTTGCCAAGTATCCAATCACACATTTTAATCCCATTGTCAAAACAAAGGCTGTCTACATATGCTGAGCATGTGTTTATAACACCTCCATTATGACGTGATTCCCAGGATGCATGCTCGTCTGCATAATAAATATTTTTTAACGAATAAAATGTCGTTATCTGCTTAATATTTTTACTGATGTCACGATGTCAGTCTATTAATATATTGTAGAATGCAAGTTAACAAAAATTATTCACAAGGCGGTTCGTAAAAGAAACTATAATTATTGGCGCTCACAGTTGTGTGTACTGTGTACTATGATAATTTAAACGTGTCAAAAAAAATAAATTTGTGTCGTGTTTTGTTGATTTTTGTTGTATATCTGATGTATATCTGACATATTCAAATGAAATGAAATAAAAATTATGATATTATTTATTTGTTTTGCTATACACGCATACCTATTCGCTTCGAACACACGCTACATAACTACTATTTGTATAGTAGGGTTTCATAAAAACAGCAAATCATAACAAAAACAAATATTGCTTTGCTCGTTTATTTCGGCAATTCTGCTTTTCAAAAATCTGATTTCGTACACGAATAAGACGCACCGGAATACAAGATGCAGGGCAATTACAACTGGAAAAAAGATGCGTCTTATATACTGGAAAATACGGTAAGCCAAGTACTGGTCACTTACACATGCGGAGGCAGTTCATAGAAGTTCACGTTCTTGTAGCTGTGTATGACATCATGGTTGTAGATGTCCAGTTCATGGTATGGATTGATGGACACCAGCACTGGCCCAATGTACGTCTGTAATGTCATAGTAACAATAACAGGTAACAAGAACTCAGACATTTAAATTAGCCGTTTGATCAAGCAGGCCCTAACACTTATATTATTATTTAACAGAAACAAAATTGTGTGTTTGATAAAGACACATGCCCCCGGTTGGTACTGGATAGCCCATTTCTTTGTCCAAATTAGGTCAAGGTAAAGATCAAAGTGAGGTTGGGTGATATGGGTGGATTGGGGAAGGTCATAAGCAACAACTGTGTAAGTATCGAAGTGTTGTAGCAAGTGGTGTTGGTGCTTGACGAAACAGTAAAATCTAGTTAACCAAGAAACAGCCCATTTGAATTATTGCAAATTAGGTCAAGGTCAAAGTGAGATTGGCTGATATGGGTGGATTGCGAACGATCATAAGGAACAGCTTGTAAATATCCAAGCGTTGTTGCAAGTGGTGTTGTCGCTAGACGAAACGGTAAAATCTAGTTAAGTGCAAATTAGGTCAAGGTCAAAGTGAGGTTGGGTGATATGGGTGAACAGGGAATGGTCAAAAGCAGCAGGACAGACAGGACAATCACTATATGCCTTCCGCATCAAGATGCCGGTGGCATCAAACAAGAGGGCCACGATAGCACTAGGACGCTCATCTGAGTTTAAGGCATCATAATCGCTTATAGCAAGAGGGCCAAATGGCACTAAACCACTTACCTGAGTATAAAGATCTGGGCCTTGCAGTTTCAGAAGAATAATTCTATAGTCTATATAAACCATGTGACACACAGGGCGTGGCCACTTTCTATCCCAGGGACATAATTTGAACAATATTTTGTAGTGAACAATGTTTCATGCCAAATATGAAACCTCTGGGCCTTGCGGTTTGAGAGGAGAAGATTTTTAAAGCCCACTTTCCATATCAGTCTATAGAAAACATGTGACCCCGGGGTGTGGCTTCTTTTTACGCCTGGAGGATAATTTAAATAGATTTTGTAGAGGAACACTATACAATGTTACATACAAAATATGAAACCTCTGGGCCTTGCGGTTTCAGAGGAGAATATTTTCAAAGTTCTCTTGTTGCATAAGTTTTAAGAAACCATGTGACCCCTAGGACGTGGCCAGGTTTGACCCCAGGGTCATAATTTGAACAATCTTTGTAGAGGATCACTTTACAATGTTACATACAAAATATTAATCATCTGGCCCTTGCGGTTTCCGAGGAGAAGATTTTTAAGTCATGTTGCTATTTAAGTCTATATAAACCATGTGACCACTGAGGCATGGCCTGTTTTGACAATCTTTGTAGAGGACCACTATACAATGTCACATATCAATCTCCTTGCAGTTTCAGAGGAATTTTTTTAAATCATTTTGCTATTTAAGTCTATATAAACCATGTGACCCCCTGGTGTGGCCACTTTTGACCCCAGAGGCATCATTTGAACAATCTTTGTAGAGGACCACTATACAATGTTACATACCAAATATGAAATCTCTAGGCCTTGCGGTTTCAGAGAAGAAGATTTTAAAAGTCATTTTGCTATTCAAGTCTATATAAACCATGTGACCCCCGGGGTGTAGCCAGTTTTGACCCCAGGGGCATCATTTGAACAATCTTTCTACAGGACCACTATACAATGTTACATACCAAATATGAAACCTCTGGGCCTTGTGGTTTCAGAGGAGATTTTTAAAGTCCTTTTGCTATTCAAGTCTATATATACCATGTGACCCCCGGGGTGTAGCCAGTTTTGACCCCATGGGCATCATTTGAACAATCTTTGTAGAGGACCACTATACAATGTTACATACCAATTATAAAACTTCTAGGCCTTGTGGTTTCAGAAAAGATTTTTAAAGTAATTTTGCTATACCAGTCTATATAAACCATGTGACCCCTGGGGCGTGGCCAGTTTTGACCCCAGGGGCATAATTTGAACAATCTTTGTAGAGGACCACTAGAGGATGTCACATATCAAATATGAAAGCTCCAAGCCTTGTGGTTTCAGAGATTTTTTAAGTTTACAGTTTTTAAATCTATTTTTAGCTCTTGTGACCTACATGAAGCGGACCGGAAATATTTGAACAATTTTGAAAGAGGGTCACACAAGGATCATTCCTGTTGAGTTTGGTGAAAATCTACCAAGCAGTTTAAGAGGAGATGTTCTTTGAATGAAAATGTTGACGCACAACGGACAAAAGGTGATCCTAAAAGCTTACCATGAGCACGTTGTGCTCAGGTCAACTAAAAATACCCATATGAGCTAAGTGGCAATGTGCAGATAACTGCTAAATAAAAATCAAAGCGCTGAAGTCACTGCAGTTGTTCGTTGTTGCGTAACATTGGGCACAACTCACTATATTCAAATGTTAATAGCAACACAAGTTTAAATTAAACAGAACAGATTTGAACGGTTGATTGAGATTGTGTCTAAACGAAAATTTGTCTACAGTTTTGAATATTAGAAATGAAGAATAAATTTCAGTCACTGTTATAACATTCCTTTGTACTAGCAGTTATTGAAAATGTTAGTGCACTGTTCAATATCATAGCACCCGATAGATCTTATCGACTTGCCCAAATAACGTACAATAGGCACTTTTGGTGTGTTTTGTAGAATGTTTTGCAAATATATTGAAAATACAATAATATTAAAATTGTATAGCAGAACCAGTAAATAAAACAACATTGTATGAAGTCACCTAAATGACCATATAATAACTTAAAATGAAAACCCAGAAGCGCGATCATGGACAATCTGGGCAATTAGAGAGGTATGCCATATCATATGTCACCTTAAAGCTGCAGTCCATAAATATGTAATAAAAATAAAACTTTGCAGTAATCGTTTCTAGAGGACATCTTACCGATTAAAATATATAAAAAAACGTATCGAAATCGGTAATATCATAACATTTCAGTAACTTATTATTTCTGTATGCGAAAGCTGGTCATGCCTCTGGAGTAAATCAGTGTGTACATTAGTGTATATTCTGTTCGTACCATGCGAACATAGACATTATAAAATGCTTTCGTAAATAAGAAACAGTTTTAAGTCGAATAAACGCCATTAACGTTCATTAGATCTAATGCCAATTTAAGATGTATTAAATTATATTTTCTGGACTGCGACTTTAAATACCATGATTATTAACTTATAAATGTTTTATTGGTAAAATATGATAGTTGCGCTAATAACTTGTTCAGTGTTCTTAGGCGAAGAAAATAACAATCACTGTATTTAAATTCTGGTTAAGAAGCCAGAACCAGCAAACACGACGGGTTATACATAATAATATGTTCTTTACAAAAAGTCAAACATTCAACAAAAATATTCGTACAACTTCATTTAGTTGAATCATACATTCCGTGTTTTACTATAATATTTGGGTCAACATTATAAATATAACTTGAATAGAGACATTGCTTGGCAACTTATAATCTTCAAAATGCGAAGTCATAAAATGCCACGTAATAAAATCAGATTTTAAAATATATTTCGCCACTGTGTAGTTATATTAGTTTTTGTCTTTCAATAATGCTGATTTGAATTGTATCTGCTGTCAAATGTGCAGCTTATAAAAATTGAGGTTTATTGTAATGCGTTCACCACTAATTAAAACGTTAACGTGTGTGAAAACTAAACAGCCGCATACAGCAGCTAATAATACTATGTACGAATTATATATATGTAAGGCCTGTCAAAACAACTTTGAATTAAAAATTAAAAATATTGTCGGGCAAGAAACCTGATGAGCCAACTTCTTTGTCCCGTGTACAATATACTGGTCTTTCTTTGGGCTACACACATAATTATATTACTTTTAATGGCATTCCGACATTCTGTCATTTAATTTTCATAACCAACACATTCTCTGAATGTACCTACCGGCTATATAGTAAAAAATGATGGTTATCAGTTTTATTACCGGGCAATCTCCGTAGAAGACAGTAGATTAATTTTTCAAAGAGAAATAACGATGGCGTTAAGAAAAACTCAATTTAAACCTAAAAAACAAACACTAGGCTAAATATTAAAAATATTCAACATTATTATGAATGCAATGACAGTGTTACAAGCTTTTCAACCATATTAGCAAAGGTGTTGTGCGATAAGTTTGAAAATGTTTTTAAATACTGAAAATTACTCACAGAATATTAAATTTTAGAAAGGTCTTCTTTTTCTTTTTCAATTGAAAGCATCTGGAGTAGCAAATGCCTATATTATGTGAAACAAAAATAAAATAAATAAAAATGAGAAAAAAAATCCTGCCTCTCATCGGGATCGAACCTGGACCGCACGCATGAGAGTCTAACGCGTTAACCACTCGGCCACAGCCCCTGTTCCCAAATCCACTGTAATTTTCTGATAGGCTCAATGGAGTGTAACCTACCGCTATTGCTAGTACCTGTACTGCGTATTTACCGATAAAATGTGAACCCCCCTATTACATGTATTAATACGGCAAAGTGAATAATACAATAAGTAATAAAATAATTCAGGGTAAAATGAAAAGTTATACATTTTTAAACACCACATATAAACACCTAAACTTGCATCGACAATAAGCGAGGTGAATGTGTCCATGATTCTACTTGGCTAGTGACCCAATTAAACGATTTATCAATGAATTCGAACGCTGCATAGTGGACTACTTTCTTCCTCTATTTTTAGTCTCAGAATTTGATCCTAAACAGAACGCTGTGAATTACCCGACATTTTTTAGTTTGTTTTAAACATATTATGTTCTAATCCCATTCTCCATCAAAACGATTGATGCATTTGGGAAACGTTAATGATATTCAAGCAGCACTTCTTACTGTCGCGTAATAATAACGGAGTTAAAATCATAGTGAATTTCACCTTCGGATTTTAGAAGCGGTACATATAGTTGTTCTGTGAACAACTAAAAATAATCTGAATGCCTCACATATATAAGATCTTCATGGAAGCGTTTCCTCAAGTTGTCGACAAACACGTCAGGATTTCTGTAGTCCTCGAGCAACACAAAGTCCTGCACCCCTGTATGGTCCCGTTTGTGTAGATGGTCCTCCATTGTGGGTCCAACCCCTTTCTGAGTCCGTTTTTTCAGATCTTGGGTGTCGTCAGCCCCTTTTTTCTGATATTGGTGGCTTGCTAGGTTTATCAGGTAACGGTCAGCACTCAACTAACTGGAATGATGCACTGCAATTAAATAAGGAAATAAATATTATTTGTAACAATGAACTAAATTTTATTTAATTTTGTCCTTTTTAAAAATGTTCATTTGTCTCTATATAAGGCACAAAACTGTTTATTAACAATCTATACATAAATAACTTTTTGGAAATGATAAATGTTTGTTAACATGAGATTGCCATGTGCAAACAATATAACTGGCATATCAGTTTGCTTTCAGATTTGTTTGATTTTGGCCACATTTATATGATACTTTAAGATCGTACAACATTAGAAATAACGACTGCTTTTTTGTGTATCTAAATCATGGGAAAAAAACTCAGTATATGTAGACAGTTTCATCATCATTTTAATCCATTGAACCATACATCAAACACAAATCATTATATACAGGCAACAAATAACTTCAGCCAAGAGCATTGCCAGTGCATGTTTGCCTTTCTTAATGGAGTCAAATGTGTGTGAAACACATCAATACTTGCACATAAAAGAAACTGTCAGTCATTTTAATAGTTACAGAATAATGAAAACTACTGAACCCTTTGAAAATGTACTACATAACACTCTTGACAAAATAATGTTTTGTAGCTATATACTATAGAGTTACAGCTGAAAATAGTTGCAATTTTACAATGCTGGCTTTTCCTGCTTAGTTGTATGATTCAACCCATCTTTGTATTATTAAAAGTATACATTACCAATATACAAAACCACAAGACCATTAAATGAAAATCTGAGCTATAAGATACAACACAACAAGGTACAATAAGCTTTAAATGCAACAAAATATACAATGTCTGCAACTTTATAATATACCTATTAAATGTATCAACAAAACTGCAAGACGATCTGAATGTACAGATATAAGGTTACAATTTTCATTTTTTGTTACTGTTTTGTTGTCATTTTATAAATATTTCACATTCTTTTCCTTCAATATAGTTTCTATTGGGCCGAAAATAAAATATTGTTTGTTTCCCCCCCACCCCCACGACCCATGCTTATGAAACGTGGGTCGGTAGGTCGGAAAAATATTTTATTTGTATACACAGTAAGTCATTTCATTCATGTTTTCCTTATGTTCGAAATGTTACGTTATAGTATTATTTCTTAATATTTTCGCTGTAGTAGATTCATAACCTTCTGCTTTTTTACGTAATACTATGTTTTAATTACGTTACAATAATTTATCAAAATTAAACAAACAATAACATACGTTAAAAACAAGAGCGTTAGCATTAAAAACCTGTTAAAACTAAGGATTAATAGCGTGACGTTGCAATTTGCCGGGCATCCAAAACAGAACACTGTTAGCAACAGCCATAGCAACGGTGACTGTCAAACTGCAGCTAGCAGTTTGTAGCTGAAAAGCGTGTTACACGCTTAGCACGTGGATAGTGTTTAAAAGCATCAATCTGTAATACTGTATCTGACCAACGCAAATAGTAGAGCATAAATGAATTATCATTCTGTGGAAATAAAAACAAATAGGACTTTGTTCATTAATAAAAAGAAAGTAACACAACATTTTTGATAAATTAAAATAAAAAGAAAAGGCGCTGAAGTTTATTTACTTTCATTTTTGACAAGGAGTTTAGTTCCGCTAACTTTCAGTCAAATGTTGCCTCAGCCAAAGTTTTTGCATAATCCTAATCCGTGTGCAGTGATGAGTTTGAATAACACTTTCGTTAATTATTACTAGATCTAGTAATTTTATTTTTTTAAACAAAATAAGACGTTTGACCAAATCAGTTTGTTGAGTTTAATGACATCGAAATTCATATTCTTAGTAAATGGTTCCTTTCACCAAAATTATGATATTTATTTATAATTATTTATTTATTTACCATTTTAATTTGTAGTAATTTATTACAAACTTGGCTGTTAAAAACACGCATATCTATAACCAAACACATACATAACGCAAATGTGTTACAAATGACTTGCACCTTTACCAATTAAAATTCGAATGAGTATGATAAACGTTCTAACGACTACGCTCATTTGCATATTGGAAATTTTATGCATTCTCATTGGCTGACTGATTGGCTCTTGTTAAGCTGACTCCTCCTGCGTCAAGATTTTATCAATAATGGACACTTGGTGCATAAAGGCGAGTTTGTTCATTGCCCGTGGGCGTTCTTTGTCTTCAAAAAAACATGCATATGCGAGCGGAAATGGTTGCACTCTTGAATCGGATACGGAATGTTATGGCGTCCTTTTCGTAAAAGCATGCGTCAAAATACGCCGAAATACGCGTTACAGAGAACTGTCCGTTTAAAGTCATTTTATAAGCGTCTTTTGAAAGTAATATTTGTACATGCTATTGGATTCTTTTTAAGGATTCGAACCCCGCATTTTCACACACAAATAAAATAAAATATTGTTTTCCTTGGTCAATACATTTTTTTGGGTCACGGCAATTTTTCTGGGTCAGTCGCGGGAGGGGAAACAAACAATATTTTATTTGAAGCCTTGCTCCACATACCACTGATATAACTAGAATTGTCACATTAGTGACGGATAAACGCCCACAATATGGCCTTGTCATAAAACTATGGCATCCATTTGAAAGAAATGGACACAATGAGAATGCTTTAATTTGTGAATGGTCAACAGTGTAGTTGGAAAAATTTAATTTCAATAGGAGCCATAACCCTGTCAACATTTAGTGGTTTGTAACCAAAGTTGAACTTGATCTGTATTTTGTGATGTACCAAACATAATTCAAATATGTGAAGCCTTTCATGAGTTATTGTCCATGTTTTTTGGGAATTTAAGTCAAAAAGAGGCTATAACTGTGACAAAATTTAGTGGTTTGTAACCAAAGTCGAACTTGACCTGTATTTTATGATGCTACACATGTGTACCAATAATTATATAAATATGTCAAGCCATTGTTGAATTATCGTCAGGAACCCATGTTTTTAGGGAATTTAAGTCAAATAAAGGGCCATAACTCTGTAAAAATTTAGTGGTTTGTAACCAAAGTCGAACTTGACCCGTATTTTATGATGCTACCCATGTACACCAAGAATTATTTGAATATGTCAAGCCATTCTTGAGTTATATTCCGGAAATCATGCTTTTAGAGAATTTTAAGTCGAAAAGGAGCCATAACTCTGTCAAAATTTAGTGGTTTGTAACCAACATCAAACTGGACCTGTATTGTATGATGTTACACATGTGTACCAAAACTTATTTAGATATGTCAAGCCTTTCTGGAGTTATCATCCGGAACCATGTTTTTAGGGAATTTTAAGTCGAAAAGGGGCCATAACTCTTTCAAAATTTAGTGATTTGTAACCAACATTGAACTTGACCTGTATTCTATGATGTTACACATGTGTCCTATAAATTATTTGAATATGTCAAGCCTTTCTTGAGTTATCATCTGGAAACCATAAACCAACACAGACCGACAGACCAACAAGCTCACTCCTATATACCTCCCCTAAACCTTGTTTGTGGGGGGTATAATTATAGTATGCTATTGGTTTTATAACAACGCCTTCTCCGGTTGTTACCAGTTATGCACCTATCAATATTTTCCCTATCAATATGGGGGGAGTGGCAGGCTGATTCAGGGGAATTTGACACATTTTATTTTTAGGGGTTCTAATTCCCCCCCCCCCCCAAGAGTCAAGCATGTTTGTCTAAATCCCCACACTAGGCGATGCTTGGTGTATCACAAGGCCTGGGCAGGCACCAATATTACCGGGATCTAAAATCCGACCAAAGTCTATTTCCCGTGACCCGGAATCAAATTCCCGCCTGTCGGGAATCGCTTTCAGTCTAAAGTCCCATATATGCCCGCCGCTCTCCACCCCTGGGGGAAAATATTGATATGGGCACCGAGCACCATTTACAGAATAAGTTTGTTTTCACAAGATATCCCTGACAAACAAGGTAAGTCCTGACTTTCTGATGGCTCAATCAAATCTCATCAATCAGTAAATTAAACTTAACAGTAACCAAAAATGTCATTGTATCAAAAGGAACGATCTGTGGTCTGGTGTAACACACTGGCAACATAACCCAGGGTTCACAGGTTTGATTGCCTGTATACCAACAAAAACATGAAACATATAAATCCAGTAAGTGAACCTCACAGGGTCATAACATTTCACTTCTCTAAAATTGATGACCTTTAAATTGTCCTCATAAATCTGGGTGTTGTAATAAATGTATGGGATCAAATGGGCTCTTGAACCTAAACCCAGGGCTATTCAATTAAGGTCAGTGCTGAATCCCAGCCCAGTACTTTGATAAGATGTTTGCAATTCATGGAGGCTTCCTATCAGTTCACTTGAAGATAGTGGACAGCATAAACACAACTATTAAACTGGTTACCACAAAGTCATAAATGCTGGTCAAATAATTCAAAATACATAAAACATACATCACAGGTATATATTCAGTGTTTTTTAGGGCCAATTTGGAGCCGAAATTAGGCCCTATTCCCCTTCTGAAAAAGTGTATATTTTTCCACTACATTTACCTTAAAATTTTCCTGTTAAGACAAGTTTTATTTTGAAAAATAAACTGACCAAAATTGGACAAAAATTGGCTGAGATAGAGGAGTTTTCATAAACAATACCAGCAATGTTTGATCAAACCAAGTTAACTCAAGTTATCATTTGTAGCAAAACAATACATAAATGTTTTATATCAAAGTAGAATATAAACACATGATAATGCTTTTCTAAAGAAAAATCCTGTTTTGCAGTGAAATTCCTTATCTGAAGGGTCCCCCAACCCAAACGTGGAAACAACACTGATATTTGTTAACATTTTAAACATTTTTGTTACTAACCCATAATTTATTTGCATCTTCAACCCCATATTTGCAAAGACAGTCTTATTTTTTTGTTCTAGATTATCAAAGGAATGTACATTACAGATTACTTTTGTAGTTGTTTTCAACCCTTTCTAAACTTTGGTGTTCACTCAATGTGTTAAAGGGGTATATCGAAGGTAGATCGACAATAACATTCGCACAAATAAAAGTTCATTTACAGAGGATAAATATTGAAGCATTGTAAAATACAAAGGTCTTGTCTGTATAAACACAGATCTAAATTATTTTATCATATAACCATTGGCCATCTATGACACTTTTGCGGGCGTGGGAAAATTTCAATTAGGTGTAAATAAAAATTATGTTTGTTTCAGGTTACCCAACCTACCCTAAAAAAAGCCCCGACCCTAGAACATTTTATTGAGCGGGTCACATATTTTTTTGTTTATTGTACTCTTTCCCAATACTTGAAGGTTTTTTGGATAAATAAGTGTTTTGTTTTGATAGCATCCACTTCAAAACAATGTTTTATGAAATTAGAGACATGTTTTGAATATTCTTTCAGTTTCAGAATCTTCAAGTTGACCATTTACCAAATAAAAAAAATAATTAAAAAAATAATTCCCTACCTACCTACCCTAATTTTTTGGGGCATGTAACCTGAAACAAATATTTATTTTTTGTACGCCTTAGTAGTAGTAGTAAAATCCGTATGATTGAAATGTACATGAGGTACTGTTACACGCATGTGCAAAATTTATAATTGTTGTGTAGAGTAGAAAAATCTTCATTAAAATGCGTGATTTTGTAGACGTGAGGCAGAATCCTGTTGGAGCAGTGAATCCAAACAAAGTTTTGGCATGCTATACTTTTTTTTTCTTAACAAATTCATCTATATATATAACGTTCATTAGAAAAATATATTAGAGAACAATGGCAATATTTTGTTTTAATATGTTACTATATTTATAGGAAATACTGTCGATATGCCACTTTAAAAGTGTTCTGTTAATAATGATGTTTTAAAAACACATTCATATGCTTCTTAATTATTGATGTCAAAAATATTTTTATTACATAACAATAATTTTGCACAACTTATTACAAATGAGGCATGTCGTGGGAGAACCAGGCTTAATGCATGTGCGTAATCGTCGTCCCGGATTATCCTGTGCAGTCTGCACAGGCTCATCCGGGATGGCACTTTCCCCCTATAGTGGATTTATGTTCAGAAGAGACTTCTTTGAAACAGAAAATACCATAAAAGCGGAAAGTGGCGTCCCGGATTAGCCCTACAAACGCTTTACAATTTTATCAATTTCAACTGATGATTACTCATAAACGAAACAGTAGTTACAGTATATTTCTATGTCCTTTGTGTTATTTCGCTCCCTTGTATTCACTGTTCTTTTATTTTGGGAATCTGCGACAAAAAGTTGAAAAAATGTCAATTCGTCAATCTGTGAACAGGTTTCTTTAATATCTTTAAAATTATTTTGACAACTATATATAACTTGTGACTTATTACAGGACAAGTACACTTTACAAATTATTTCAACCACAATGAACCTCATACGTTTTTTTTACACATGAAAATTCATGTGTTAACGTGCAAAAGCTTAAATGTATGAACATCAAAATATTATAGAATAAGGAAAACTAGCATTCCGACTTCCTTCAGTGAGAAAATTAATAAACAAATAACAAGTTACCTGTGACAGTATTATATCCTGCTGCATGGGAAATTAATAATGTTAACACACTGCCCAATTGTTGTGTTACAGGTCTACTGTAACATATTGCAATCTACCCTTAACTTGCATTAATCCATGTCATTTAAACTTAAACCATTTATCAGACGGCAGGCTATGCTAGCACAAGTAGCTGATTAACTCTCCAGCTGTTAAGAAAATGTAAGTATTTATATATAACAAATATAATCAGATATGGTGCTGATCCTTCACAAGGCCTCTGTTACGCGCACTTCAAAACGTTTCAGCAAATACATACATTTTGCAAAATGTTTCCGCAAATATATATTGGGTTTTCAATTATTAACATTTTGGAGGAAATGAAATGTATGACTAATATAGCTAACTTGATAATTACGGCTATTAATTAAGTAGTAAAAAAATACCAGATAAATTGACGGTGTAATATAAGATGTTCCTCATGAAATTTGTATGTATGACTTTCTTACATTTTATTTTCTACTTAAAATTAATTAAGGTCTGAAATGGATACGTATCTAAACAATTAAGCCAAGAAATATACAGTGCTCAACATTTTCACTGTAAAAATACAGCTTGTGGGTGATACATCCAATATTTGAGTATGTTATGAACATACCTATGCAACTATCAATGTTTTCCCCCGGGGGTGGGGGGAGCGGCGGGCATATAAGGGACTTTAGACTGCAAGCGATTCCCGACTGGCATGAATTTGACAAGCCGAATGATTCTGGGTCCCGGGGAAAATAGACTTTGGTCGGAAAATAGATCTCTGTAATATACGCTTAGGGCCATTTGATAGATATATAGCATCTCCCACTAAGGGGATTTAGACAAATATGCTTGGCTCTAGGGTGAGGAATTAGACCCCCCAAAAATAGCATTTGTCAAATTACCTTAGGTCTGCCCGATGCTACCCCCCTGGGGGAAAATATTGATAGGTGCACCATGGAAGGGCCCTAGAGCGGCAGTCTATATTATTTTGTATCGCATCATCTCATAACTAGGGGATACTAAGTCCTAATTACGGGACAGTTTCACACAAACATATTCTACATAAGAACAAATCATTTGACATAAACTGTATCGCACTGAGAGTTTCAATATTACTTCACAGTGTATAACTCTTCCGTCCCGACAAACACCAGATAAAACTTAAAAGTCACGTCAAAATATAATCACACACGCACAGAACATGTACCTTCTGTGATAAGACTAACACACCTTACTATCACCACAAATGCTTTAAAGGCACACTTTACATCCATTTTGGTAGGCAGATCGTTGTGTTACCAAGATCTCGGCTTTATCAGCTTCTTCAAAACACCGGCAGCAACTTAGACACGAAGGCTCCTCGCTCAAGGATGAAAAGGAAATTGAAAGACAAAACACTTCAAATCGTTTAGAACACTATCACTTCACCCTGTCAACGCCTCGTGAAATTATTTGCTTATAATTCTTCTTCAATCACTTAAACAGAAAAGCCATCCATACAAATAAATGTTAAATTAATGTTGTTATATCATTTTCTAAGATGAAAATCTTCAATTTCATGTGCAGAAAATAAATTTAAAAAATCCAATAAACATATCAGCTACTGACTTTAATTAAATCATATTCATTGAACAACATTGCACATACACATTGATCAAGATGTAATGGAAATCCAGTTAATGACATTCTGTGTCTGAGCCTAAGATTTAATGGAAATCTAAGTAATGAAGTTATCTGTCTGACCCTAAGATGTAATGAAAATCTAATAAATGAAGTTCTATGTCTGATACTAACATGCAATGGACATCTAATTAATGAAGTTCTCTGTCTGTTCTTAAAATGTAATGGAAATCTAATTAATGAAGTACTCTGTTTCTTCTTAAAATGTAATGGAAATCTAATTAATGAAGTTCCCTGATCCTAAGATATAATGGAAATCTAATTAATAAAGTTCTCTGTCTGATCTTAAGATGTAATGTAAAATCCAGTGAATGAAGTTCTCTGTCTGATCTAAGATGTAATGTAAACCCAGTGAATGAAGTTCTCTGTCTGATCTAAGAGGTAATGGAAACCCAGTGAATGAAGTTCTCTGTCTGATCTTAAGATGTAATGTAAATCCAGTGAATGAAGTTCTCTGTCTGATCTTAAGATGTAATGTAAATCCAGTGAATGAAGTTCTCTGTCTGATCTTAAGATGTAATGTAAATCCAGTGAATGAAGTTCTCTGTCTGATCTTGAGATGTAATGTAAATCCAGTGAATGAAGTTCTCTGTCTGATCTTAAGATGTAATGTAAATCCAGTGAATGAAGTTCTCTGTCTGATCTTAAGATGTAATGTAAATCCAGTGAATGAAGTTCTCTGTCTGATCTAAGAGGTAATGGAAACCCAGTGAATGAAGTTCTCTGTCTGATCTTAAGATGTAATGTAAATCCAGTGAATGAAGTTCTCTGTCTGATCTTAAGATGTAATGTAAATCCAGTGAATGAAGTTCTCTGTCTGATCTTAAGATGTAATGTAAATCCAGTGAATAAAGTTCTCTGTCTGATCTAAGAGGTAATGGAAACCCAGTGAATGAAGTTCTCTGTCTGATCTTAAGATGTAATGTAAATCCAGTGAATGAAGTTCTCTGTCTGATCTTAAGATGTAATGTAAATCCAGTGAATGAAGTTCTCTGTCTGATCTTAAGATGTAATGTAAATCCAGTGAATGAAGTTCTCTGTCTGATCTTAAGATGTAATGTAAATCCAGTGAATGAAGTTCTTTGTCTGATCTAAGAGGTAATGGAAACCCAATAAATGATCCACTTTGCACTTTTCTAAAGATGTAATGGAAATCCTATAAATGAACTTCTCTGTACATTATCATACATGAGCATGTATTGGATCTTCCAACTTTAAAGCTGATTTGTCACTTACATTTTCCTGAGGTTTGATGGTATTTGTATAACCCAAGTTTTATCTAAGAAGTATTGCATCATCAACAAAATGTCGTCAAGTACTCCAATGGTTAAAAGAAAATAAATTTGACATACGTTTTTTACAAGAATTACATTGTTGCGAAAAAATAGACAAGAACATTTGGGGAGATGAATGGGGTGGAGTTTTGTTTTTAAGTGGAAATAGTTCAAATTCTCTTGGAGTAGGTATTTTCATTAATCCAAATACAACTCTTGATTATACAATTAAAGAATACATAGATATTGTTGAAGGCAGATTGCAACTTTTACAAATTGAAACTCATGGAAGACAAATAATTTTGATGAATGTTTATGGTACAAATACTGACACTGTTGAATTTTTTAATGTTTTGGAAAACTATGTACAAACATACTTCGACCATTCAATAATAATTGGAGGCGATTTTATTACAGTGATTGATCATAAAGCAGACAAACTAAATGGAAGGCTAGATACAAATAAAAAATGTAGCAAGAAAATAAATGAGCTCATTGAAAGTTACGATTTATGTGACATTTGGCGACTTCACAATCCTGACAAAAATGTTTATACTTGGCACTCAAACAGTAACCCTCCAATATTTTGCAGACTTGATTATTTTTTAGTTACGTGCAATATAATAAATTTCATTACATATTGTAACATAGCACCAGGCTTCAAATCTGATCACTCACTAGTATGCATACAACTTGAAATAGAAACAACGAAAAATGGCCAGGGCTACTTCAAAATAAATAATTCATACTTACTCGAACAAGAATACGAAACACAAATTAAGTCATCAATAACAGAAATAGCTCAAATAAATATTGAGGCAAATCCAAATACGCTCTGGGAAATTATAAAAGGAACCATTAGGGACGTAACAATTAAATACTCAAGTGTAAAATCAAAAAATAAACAAAAACAAGAAACGATACTACAAACCAAAATATCACAACTAGAGCAAGACCTTATTAGTGAACCTGGTAATATATCTAAACAAAACGATTTAAAGTTGGCGCAAGAGAATTTAAACGAGTTGATGGAACAAAATATAAAAGGTATACTACTTAGAACAAAAGCCCAATGGGTCGAAGGCTCAGAAAAAAATTCAAAATATTTTTCAAATCTTGAAAAGAAACGATCAGAAACGAAAACTGTACATCAACTTAAAACGAATAAAAATGAAATTTTAAAAGACCAAGCTTCAATATTAACAAATGTTAGATCATTCTATGAAAAATTATATAAGAAAAACAAAAATATAATTAATGATGAGAAAAACCATTTTTTCAATAACATACATAATAAAATAAATTTGGACCAAATTGAAAATGAAAATAGGTACTTATCAGAATACGAATGTGCTAACGCCTTAAAGGCAATGAGGAACAATAAAAGTCCTGGTTCAGATGGTATATCTGCAGAATTTTATAAAATATTCTGGAATGACATAAAACAATATGTAGTGTCGTCGCTCAACTACTCGCTTGACAACAATAACTTAACAGAACTGCAAAAGCAAAGCATTATTACTTTATTACCGAAATCTGGAAAAGATACTTTGTTGATTGATAACTGGAGACCTATTTCACTTTTAAATGTTGATTATAAAATTGCGTCTAAAGCAATAGCTAATCGGATTAAACCACTTTTAGACACTATTATTAGTACAAACCAGACTGGATTTATAAAAGGGAGATAATATCGGAGAAAACGTTAGAATTTTACAAGAAATAATTGAGAAGGCAAATGATACCAATGAACCTGGTCTTATATTCTTTTCTGACTTTAATAAGGCTTTCGACAGCATTGATCATGGTTTTATGTTTAAATGCCTCGACACCTTTCAGTTTAGTCAACACACAATAAATTGGGTAAAGCTTTTTTATCTTAATGCAATGTCATGTGTAACAAATAATGGCCAGTTTTCAGAATTTTTCAACATACAAAAAGGTGTCAAACAAGGCTGTCCACTATCTCCTCACCTATTCATTATATGCATAGAACTTTTGTCTGCAGAAATAGATTTAAATCAAAATATTACAGGAATAAATATACATAATGTTCACGTTAAACAATCAATGATCGCTGACGATGCATCCTTTATGTTAGATGGCACACAAAAATCATTTGAAACTTTAATAAATGTATTCGAAAACTTTGCATCAATATCGGGTTTAACACTCAACAAAAGCAAATGTAAAATTTTAAAATTGGGTTCATTAAAATCAAGTCAAATTCAATACTGTAAACATAAGAAGTTCATTTGGAACTCCCAACACGCCACAGCTCTGGGAATCAACTTCAGTAATAAATCAGAGGAAATAATCGAACTTAACATACCAACTAAAATAAACGAATTTGAAAGTTCTTTAAATAAATGGAAACGATGGAAATTATCAGCGATGGGGAAAATTACAGTTTTAAAGTGTTTTGCATTTCCAAAACTAATTTACCCTCTCACTGTTCTCCCAAATCCACCCCAGAACATCATTAAACAAATTAAATCCATAAGTTTTAAATTTCTCTGGGATGAAAAACCCAACAAGGTTGCAAGAAAATGAATTATTCAAGATTACTCAGAGGGTGGTCTCAAAATGCTTGATATTGACCTTTTCATTGAATCACTCAAAGCAAGTTGGGTTAAACACTTTATTTTCCAAACAGAATCTAAATTGATACAAATCTATACCAACATGCTAGATAAATTCGGTGGTTCATTAATATTTAAATCAAATTAAAAACCCACTGACTTTAAAACCACAAATATAACATCTGAGTTTCTGAAAAATGTGATTCACGGATGGCTTTGCGCGTCCTGTAACGATGACCACATGCCAATCCAAAAACAACTTATTTGGAATAATACATTTATAAAGCATAATAACAAAATGCTATTTTTTAAAACATGGTTTGAAAACGGAGTACAAATGTTAGAACATATATTCAATTTCAGAACCAAACAATTTTACACTTTTCCAGAAATCGTTTACCTTTATAATTTAAACAAAGATGATTTTTTGAAATATAACGCTTTGATAAACAGCATTCCTATTGAATGGAAACAATTATTACGGCAAAGTCACATCGAGTATTCCGCTCCAGAATACATGTTCACCAACATCACAGAATCAACCAAATTCTGTAAAGTAGTATATGGAAAACTAGTATTAAAAGAAAAACCAAAAGATTTTAAACAAATAAATAAATGGAAATTATTACTAAATTAAGAAATTAAATCAAAATTAATTTTCACTCAACCTTTAAAATTATCTATTGATACTAAATTGAGAAGCTTTCAATATAAATATTTAATGCAAATTATTCCGAACAACACCTTGTTGCATAAATGCAAAATAAAGTCTTCAAGTTTGTGCGATTTTTGTTCAATGTATCCTGAATCAAATATCCACGTTTTGGGAATGTCAATACGTACAAATATTTTGGACATGCCTTCAAAAATGTATACAGGACGTGTTGGGCATGGGAGATACGCTAGATTTGAATTATGCTAACATATCATTTTGTAATATTCAAACTGTTACTAAAATGATTTCATACTGCATTAACTTTATAATTTTGTTTGCAAAATTTTATATATTTAAATGTAAAAATGAAAACAGTGTGCCAGAAATAAATATGTTTAAAAATGTCCTCAGAAAACGAATTAAATTAGAAGAAATAATTTTACACGTACAGAATAAGTATGAACATTTCCTGTCACGCTGGACTCATCTTATTTCATTCTAATCTTTTTTACGAACCCATCCATGTTAAACTTAGCAAAAACTTTTCTTCTCTTCATTATACATTTTCTATTTCTTTTTTTTTATATTGAATAGATAAAAATTTCTTTGTAAAACACACTTTGTACTGTAAACTGATTTGATGTAATATGTATATTGGGGTTTGAAAAGAAATAAAATTGGAATGACAAAAAAAAAAAGAAGTTTTATCTAAGAACATGCACACTCAAAACTGGTATATGGAAACAACACAATTCTAAATAATAGGTTTATTAATGTACACTTAATTTTAAGAGTGTTTAATACAATAAAAAGTCATTCATTAGACACATGAATAAGCTACTTTAAAATGTAGAAATTTATCAAAATCAATAATAACTATAAAAATTATCCGAGATTTAGAATATTCAACTGCAATGTTTATGACTAAATATTCAAATTTCTTTTTTGGCAAAATATATTTTTCATCAACATCCTACCTGAATTACCTAAGTACCAGACATACACCTCATAATAGCAAAATGAAACAAGGACGTTTAAATGTGTTAAGAAGATTTATGCTCTAGAAATCTATCACCTATAAAGAAATAATAAAACTTGCAATAGTTTACCTCAACAGAAATTACTACTCCTTCAATTGAATTCAACAGCACAGATGAAGAAAACAGCTGTTCAGTAGAGACTTTATGATACAACACACACACATTAAATGAAACATCCCATGAAAACTGCATTTCACATTTAATGATTAAATGATTCATGAGCTAAATAACTGAATACTGTAAGTATATTGGAAGTACAGGCAATGAGTCGGAAGTTGAAAAATGTGATCAGTGCACAATAAACAATGAAGGGATTGTATTTAGTATGGAGTCAACATACATAATGCGTGCGTAGGTAACGTGCTTGATTTAAACCTGCAAAATGTACAGCCCTAAAAATGGCCATTTAGCAGAAGTGATTCTTAACTAATAGAATTCATAAATCTATACAGAAGTGTTTAATTTGTTTATATTTAAATCAGTTTTAACTGAAATGCAAAAAAACACTAGTCAATGATGCACTTTACATAAATTATGTATGATGATCTTATTTTGCCTTCATTTTGTTTTCTCGTACATACATTTGTGTGTAACAATTTGTTAGTTTGTGCGATATAACTTGTTGTTAGAAATAATATTGTTTAAACAAACATTTCAAAGTAAAGAATGCAAGTATCTGAAGTTTATAAAATTTACTTGGTCAACATTGTATACTCACTAAAAGTACAAAGTTAACGTAAATGTATTGACTTTCACAGATAAAATAATAATTGTTTGATAGGCAGCAGATCCAATACAACATTTTGAAAATATATTTCAGCACAGTCACATACAAGTTTGAAGACATTTCGCCATTTATCAGCATAGGATGGGTTAACATGTACCAAAAAACATTAGGTCGTAAGAAAAACTTGTTTGTTTCCGACGACCCGACCCCCCCCCCCCCCGCCAATCTAGCATTAAGTTTTTCTGTCAAAAGGGCAGTTTTCGCTTAGGCGTAAAAAATATGTTTGTTTCAGGTTTGCGGACATATCCTAAAATAATGCCCTGACCCTACAACATTTTATTGAGTGGGTCAGATATTGTTTTGTTTATTTTACTTCTTTCCAATAATTAAATGTTTCTTGGACAAAATAAATGTTTTGTTTTGATAGCATCCACTTCAAAACAATGTTTTATGATATTAGAGACATGTTTTGAATATTCATTCAGTTTTAGAAACTTCAAGTTGACCATTTAGCAAATACAAAAAACTAGAATTGTCACATGAGTGATGGATATACCCCCTCAATATGGCCTTGTCACAAAACTATGGCATCCATTTGAAAGAAATAGACACAGAGAGAATGCTTTAATTTGTGAATGTTTAACAGTGTATTTTGAAAAATTGAATTTCAATAGGAGCCATAACTCTGTCAACATTAAGTAGTTGTAACCAAAGTTGAACTTGATCTGTATTTTATGATGTTACACCTGTGTACCAAACATAATTTAACAAGAAAAGTGGAAATTCCATGAAAACCAACTTTTCTAACGAAATGCATATGTCAGCAAATAATGAAAGAAAGTTCTGGGTGCAAGGCAAAGGTCATGGCTAGGAAATGATGACCTTGACCTTGCATTCCAAAGCGAGGTCTCAATATAAGGTATCTATATCCGAAGTTTCATTAAAATATCTAAACAAGTTCTTAAGTTACTGAATGCAAACCGTTTTTTTATTTTTAGTAGAGGTGACCTTGACCCCACCCACTCCATATACAATCCCAAAGCAAGGTCTCAATATAAGGTATCCACATATGAAGTTTCTTTAAAATATCTAAAAAAGTTCTTAAGTAATTGAGTGCAAACCATTTTTTTATTTTTAGTAAAGGTGACCTTGACCCCATCCACTCCATATGCAATCACAAGAGATATAAGGTATCTACACATGAAGTTTCATTAAAATATCTCAATTCGTTCTCTAGGTTTTGAGTGGAAACTTATTGTCCATTTTTAGTAATGGTGACCTTGAACCCATCCACCCGATATGCAATCCCAAGCAAGGTCTCAATATGAGGTATCTACATATGAAGTTTCATTAAATTATCTCAATGCGTTCTCAATTTATTGAGCGGAACCTGTTTTTGTATTTTTAGTAATGGTGATCTTGAACTTGACACCACCCACCCCATATGCAATCCCAAGCAAGGTCTCAATATAATGTATCAATGTATGAAGTTTCATTAAAATATCTCAATGCATTCTCAAGTTATTGAGTGGAAACTGTTTTTCTATTTTTAGTAATGGTGACCTTGACCCCATCCACCCCATATGCAATCCCAAGCGAGGTTTCGATATAAGGTATCTATGTATGAAGTTTCATTAAAATATCTCAATGCATTCTCAAGTTATTGAGCAGAAACCATTTTTTTATTTTTAGTAACAGTGCCCTTGACCTTGACCCCATATGTAATCCCAAGCGAGGTCTCCATATAACATATCTATGTAACTATGAAGTTTCATAACAATAGCTCCATTCGTTCTCGAGTTAGAGAGCGTAAAAAACAAGTGGACGCCGCCACGCCTCTGTCAAAATTTAGAGGTTTGTAACCAAAGTCGAACTTGACCCGTATTTTATGATGCTACACATGTACACCAATAATTATTTGAATATGTCAAGCCATTTTTGAGTTATCGTCTGGAAACCATAATTTTAGGGAATTTAAGTCAAAAAGGGGCCATAACTCTGTCAAAATTTAGTGGATTATAAGCAAAGTCGAACTAGACCTGTATTTTATGTTATTATACCTTATTATACAATGTTAAATTTCCATATACCTATCATGAAACAATTCGTAATGACACATGCGACAGTAAACGGTCACCCTCTCGTGGAGCTAAAAATAGAACAACCGTTTCTCAAACAAAACAACGTTTACCTTAAGTAATGCTTACATCAATCCACTGCTTTTACAATTAATATCCAGCAACACGCGTTTGTAAATCATTTTCGAGTATCCACAAAGTTGTCCATATTTTATTTCATGCGAACCGTGCTAACCAGAAACGCGATTTGTTTTTGAAATCGCCATGGCTGGTCAGAACGTATATTTTAAATCATATTTTGTCTCCAAACCTGTATCCGATTATCCGTATTGCTGTCCAAAATAAGTTAAGATATCGCCGATGCATGGTTTCTTTAATCATGTGTTACGCGAGTGCTTAGACATGTTAATAACAAACTTAAACGACACAGCACAATCCTATGTCAGCTGTGGGAAAACTGGTTTGTGTCATTTCTGCACTACTCTACTGTACATATTAATCGCGTTCAAGTGTTCTGAATATCCATAAAATACTTCCCATCAACTATAATATTTCGTTTTGTATCCAACAATAATTTTCGCCCGTATTTCGCCATGTATATTACTGATTTAAACTAACGCGATTTAGAAACTTCCTATCGATCACGCCATCTTTTAAGCATGACACATCTAAATATAACTGCACTGTACACACTCACTGTCAAGCATGACACATCTAAATATAACTGCACTGTACACACTCACCGGTCATGCCGACACTACACTTTGCAAACTGTTTGAAAGTACGGAAGGCTGTTTCTGCAGTATAATTTAACTATTGTATGGTGAAGGAACCATATATGTTTCATATAGATAAACATCATAAATAATGAAAATAATCCGTGGTAAATTAGCTTTATTACTTTTAGGTTATTAGTTGATTTTAAAGGGCAATTAAAAAAAAGTAGATCTATAAATAAAGTAATCAGACCGAAGTTTCCTTCTTTTATTGTTCGGTATAATAAAATAAATATCACACCTCATAGAGGGTGATACAACGTATTGTCAACCCTTGAAACGGTAATGTCAACCTCGGCTTACGCCTCGGTTGACATAACCATTCTCGGGTTGACAATACGTTGTATCACCCTCGATGGGGTGTGATATTTATATAATGTTACACATGTGTACCAAAAATTATTTGAATATGTCAAGCCCTTCTTGAGTTATTATCCGGAAACCAAAAAACCAACAGACCGACAAGCTCACTCCTATATACTCCCCCTAAACTTTGTTTGTGGGGGTATAAAAATAATAATAATTCTGTACCTACCTACCCTATTTTTGGGGGGCATGTAACCTGAAACAAGCATAATTTTTTTTTACACCTTGTAGGCAGCTTTTGGGTAATTCATATTTAGAATAATTTAATTTCAAACTCGTGTTTTGAAATGTCCTTTTCTATGACCTTATTTATAGCTAAGGTATCGTTTCCTTGATGGGAGGCGTTTAAACATTTTCATTTTACATGCAGTCCAAGATACCTAAACTGTGTGGTGAATATGCCGCCTAAGAAAAAAGAGTTACAGAGAAAAAACAGTGATTTTTACCCCCCCCATGCCACCCCCCCCTCGCTAGAATTTTTTGGAGATGTACTGGTTAACGAAAACCAACTTTTTTTTTTTGCCTTACCATTACCACAAGCCACAACAAACTTCCGCAAACTTATTAATACTGGAGTAGTGGTATATAGAAATAGCAGTTATAACGAAAACTTCATCATGTACAATTTAATCTAAATTTTGAAGAAAAGATATGACATGTCCATAGCTTTGATTACTCCATAGATCCACCAATATAAATGCATAATTATTATTATATACGAGGGGCGTCATGGAAAAACCGGTCTTAATGCATGTGCGTAAAGTGTCGTCCCGGATTAGCCTGTGCAGTCTGCACAGGCTAATCCGGGACGGCACTTTCCGCCTACAGTGGATTTATGTATAGAAGAGACTATCTTTGAAACAGAAAATACCATAAAAGCGGAAAGTGTCGTCCTGGATTAGCCTGTGCGGACCAGTTTTCTCACGACGCGCCACATACTATTCTTGCTGACCTTTATCAAATGTTTCAGATCTCAAGCTGCCTGTACACAAATGTTTCAGATCTCAAGCTGCCTGTACACAAATGTTTCAGATCTCAAGCTGCCTGTACACAAATGTTTCAGATCTCAAGCTGCCTGTACACAAATGTTTCAGATCTCAAGCTGCCTGTACACAAATGTTTCAGATCTCAAGCTGCCTGTACACAAATTCTAACTTAGCCAGCATTTCTGTTGTATACTGTATACTTAAACAAACAAACACATAGGTAAGAAAATGTATGTAGACATTGAAACTAAAGTTCATAAATATAGGTTATTATCATACGCAACATGCATTCCTACATATCATTATACTCAGGCAGATGCCTAAAGTGACACTCCTAAACAGTAGGCAATTAGCCAACAGTTCAAGTCTTAACTGTTTTAAAGTGACATAACCAAGAATTTTGGAAGCATGGAAAGGGAAGTAACATTCAAGATGTTTCTAAGTGATTTTACCTCATGCAAGTTAAAGTTAATACAGAGTATGGCATCGAGGGCTTCTGTCTAAATTATCTTCTATTGGCATAAGTGGTTCTCTTTTGAACTGGTTCTCCTACTTGTCGAACAGAAAATAGCGTGTTGTCTTTGCGAACACATCTTCCTCCTGGTCTTCTATTAACGCCGGCGTTCCTCAAGGATCCATCCTAGGCCCACTACTCTTTTTAATTTACATCAACGATATCGTCAATGACATTGGGGCCAGCATACATCTATTTGAAAATCCGGCTTTGTCTGCTCAAGTGTTAAACAGTGATTTATCTCGAATTATTGAATGGTCAAATACATGGCTGGTTTCGTTCAATCCAGCAAAAACAAAGTCTGTCACTTTCTCATGTAAACTAAATAAACCCAATCATCCGGATGTCCCAGTATCTCAAGTCAGTTTACATACACATCTTAGATTAACTCGATCAGAGGATGCAAAATGGGCATCTCATATCTCAGTCATGGTTAACAAGGCCTGGCAGAGAATCGGAATCCTCCATTCTTTAAAGTATGTACTATCCTGCGCAAGTCTAGAACGTATGTACATAGCCTTTATTCGACCCCTCTTAGAGTACGCCTATGTCGTATGGGACAATTGTTCTAACAAACTCATTAACAAAATCGAAGCAGTCCAAAACGAAGCTGCAAGGATCGTAACTGGAGCCACCAAGTATTGTAACCTGAATCGTCTCCTGTCAGATCTAAACTGGGAATCTCTAGCTGAAAGACAATAAAACCATAAACTTCTACTTATTTTCAAGAAGAAAAATAATCTTACCCCAACATACCTGTCTAACCTGATTCCTGTGCATTCTGACTGGACCTATTCACTTCGTAGCAATAACGACATACATATTATCTACACAAAAGGTCAGTTGTATGGGTCTTCATTTCTACCCTCGACTATCCGTGCATGGAATGCTCTCCCGTTGCCCACAGACTTTAAGCGAAAACTTATGAAAAAGCAAAGCAAAAGATCACCTACACTCTATAACATTGGTAATAGAACATTACAGATTCATCACTGTCACCTTCACCTGGGATTTAGCACACTGAACTACGAGCTATATTGTAGAAACATCATAGACACTCCGTTCTGGTCCTGCGGTGAAGAAGAAACACCAACCCACTACCTTCTCCGTTGCTCTAGATTCAATAGTGCTCGCAATTCCTTTTTCTCAAATCTGCCATGTCCAATGACTCTAAACAATCTTCTTTTTGGAGATGACCGGTTATCATTTGAAGACAATAAATACGTATTCCAGTGTGTCAATGGTTTCATTGCAGCAACTAAACGCTTCGACACGTACTTAGAACTTAACTACCATATCCAACCAAGCGACAAAATGTTCGTTTGCAACTACACTCATAACCAACTGATTAAATGTGCAGATTATCTTTGTGAACTCCAGCATGGAAAAGAACTCGTGTGAGAATCTTTGATACTTGTTTTCTAATCCATAAAATACCATATCATTGTTGTGTATGCACATGTTAATTATGTTGAATATTCATGAACAAATAAATTTGTTTAAACTAAGTTAAATTAGAGAGAGAGGATGGGGGGGGGAGGGGGCTATTTGTTTAAGAAAATCTACGATGATTTAAAGTAACAATACCAGGGACATAGCTTACATTCAAAGAAGGTCCCACTGGGGTTCGAAACCGGGACCTCTGGATTAAAAGGCTATCACTGTAACCACTCGGCCATTCTAACTTCTGTACTTCATCCTGCATTATTTACTTTATGTACCGGAGCGTTCCACGTGTTGTCAACAATTTCAACGAAAACAACAGAAACACACCAAATTATTTAATCGTTTAGTGTTACAAACGCTTTATAATTTTATCAATTTCAACTGTTGATTACTCGTAAAAGAAATGGTTTTTACAGTATATTTCTAGGTCCATAGTGTCATTTTGCTCCCTTGTATACAGTGTTATTTTATTTTTGGAATCGCTGACAAAAAGTTGAAACATTGGCAATTTGTCAATCTGTGAACAGGTACCTTTAATTCTATAACAAGAGGGCCCTAAGGGCCCTAGGACGCTCACCTGAGACCTTGTAACCCAATTGGAATTTGCATCCCGAGGCGTGGCTTCTTTTTATCCCAGGGGCGTAAGTTGAACAACCTCGAACAAACCTCTGGGCCTTACGGTTTCAGGTAAAGATTTTTTAGGTCATTTTGCTACTTAAGTCTATATAAACCATGTGACCCCTTGGGGGTGGCCAGATTTGACCCCAGGGGCATAATTTGAACAATCTTTGGAGAG
This sequence comes from Congeria kusceri, assembly GCA_027627225.1. Classification (NCBI taxonomy): domain Eukaryota; kingdom Metazoa; phylum Mollusca; class Bivalvia; order Myida; family Dreissenidae; genus Congeria; species Congeria kusceri. The sequence goes on along the minus strand of CM051027.1, from coordinate 4,581,148 downwards.
GACCAAAATGCAATGTTACGTACCAAATATAGGAAAGCTGTGGGCCTCGCGGTTTCAGGTAAAGAATTTTTTTAAGTCATTTTGCGATTTAAGTCTATATAAACCATGTGACCCCTCGGGGGGGTGGCCAGATTTGACCCCAGGGGCATAATTTGAACAATCTTTGTAGAGTACCACTACAGGATGTTAAATACCAAATACAAAACCTCTGGGCCTTGCGGTTTCCGAGAAGATTTTAAAACATTTTGCTATATAAGTTTATATAAACCATGTGAACCCTGGGCGTGGCCAGTCTTGACCCCAGGGGCATAATTTGAACAATCTTTGTAGAGGACCACTATAGGATGTTGCATATCAAATACGAAACCTCTGGGCCTTGTGGTTTCAGAGGAGATTTTAAAAGTCATTTTGCTATATATTCTAAATAAACCATGTGACCCCGGGGGTATGGCCAGTTTTGACCCCAGGGGCATAATTTGAACAAACTTTGTCAAGGACCACTAAAGGATGTTACATACCAAATATGAAACCTCTGGGCCTTGCAATTTCAGAGGAGAAGATTTTAAAAGTCATTTAGCTATATATTCTATATAAACCACGAGACCTCCGGGGCGTGGCCAGTTTTGACCCCAGGGGCATAATTTGAAAAATCTTTGTAGAGGACCACTAAAGGATGTTACATACCAAATATGAAACCTCTGGGCCTTGTGGTTTCAGAGGAGAAGAGTTTTAAAGTCATTTTGCTATATATTCTATATAAAATCATTTCGCAATTTAGGTCTATATAAATCATGAGACCCCCGGGGCATGGCCAGTTTTGACCCCAGGGTCATCATTCGAAAAACATTTGTAGAGGACCACTATAGGATGTAACATACCAAATATGAAACCTCTGGGCCTTGCCGTTTCAGAGAAGATTTTTAAAGACATTTTGCTTTTTAAGTTTATATAAACCATGTGACTCCCAGGGGGTGGCCAGTTTTGACCCTAGGGGCATTATTTGACAACAATCTTTGTAGAGGACCACTATAGGATGTTACATACCAAATATGAAACCTCTTGGCCTTGTGGTTTCAGAGGAGAAGATTTTTAAAATCATTTTGCTATATATTCTATATAAACCATGTGACCCCCGGGACGTAGCCCGTTTTGACCCCAGGGGAATAATTAGAACAAAATTTGTAAAGGACCACTAAACAATGTTACATACCAAATATGAAACCTCTGGGCCTTGCAGTTTCAGAGGAGATTTTTAAAGTCATTTTGCTATATATTCTATATAAATCTTGTGACCCCCGGGGCATGGCCAGTTTTGACCCCATGAGCATAATTGGAACAATCTTTGTAGAGGACCACTATAGGATGTTACATCACAAATACGAAAAACCTTTGGGCCTTGTGGTTTCAGGAGGAGATTTTTAAAGTCATTTTGCTGTATATTCTACATAAACCATGTGACCCCTGGGCCGTGGCCCGTTTTGACCCCAGGGGCATAATTTGAACAATCTTGGTAAAGGTCCACTAAAGGATGTTACATACCAGATATGAAACCTCTGGGCCTTGCAGTTTCAGATGAGATTTTTAAAAGTCATTTCGCTATATATTGTATATAAATCACACGACCCCCGGGGTGTGGCCAGTTTTTTTTAAGTCATTTTGCTATTTAAGTCTATATAAACCATGTGATCCCCGGGGCGTGACCAGATTTGACCCCAGGGGCATAATTTGAACAATCTTTGTAGAGGACCACTATAGGATGTCACATACCTAATATGAAACCTCTGGGCCTTGTGGTTTCAGAGGAGAAGATTTTTAAAGTCATTTTGCTATATATTTTATATAAACCATGTGACCCCTGGGGTGTGGTCCGTTTCGATCCCAGGGGCATAATTTGAACAATCTTTGTAGAGGACCACTACAGGATGTTACATACCAAATATGAAACCTCTGGGCCCTGCGATTTCAGAGAAGATTTTTAAAGTTTACAATTTTTAAATCTATTTTTAGCTCTGGTGACCTTCATAGGCAGCAGACCTTAACGATTTGAACAACTTTGAAAGAGGGTCACCTAATGATCATTCCTGTGAAGTTTCGTGGAGATGTTGTTTGAATGAAAAATTGACGACACACGCACACACTCACGACGGGCGATCACAAAAGCTCACCATGAGCACTTTGTGCTCAGGTGAGCTAAAAATACAGAAAGACGTTATCATTGTGTAAGGTCTTTCATCTGAAAAGAAGTCATGGATTTTTAGAAAATAATTATCAAATAAAGATGTGCAGAACTTTATTTTTATTAAAATCCAATCGTAGTGTCTTGTAATAAACACGAGGAATCACATTCTGAACAACGCCAGCCATGTCAACGTATTGAACCAAAACATACTATTATGTGAAGTTAGATTAAGACATCAAACAGAACGGAAATGATTTTTTCTTAGTTTCACATAAAACTGCGCATTTCATGGTGTATAATTGTTTGTTATATAATTCTGTGGATACCTTTTGTAAAATTTGCATATTTTCATAACTATTGTTAAAACTGATTGTGTCTTTGATCGTTTTTCCTGTATACAAAAACTGTGTTCATGCACGCATGGACACAGTTTTATTTTTTTGTGAAAATTTTGTAAATCCATAGAAGTATACAATTTTGTGGTAAAATCAGTTTAACTGATGCAGGTGTCTATTGCACTAATTACTCTGCAACAATTTTAAATTACAAATGGTTAACTGTAAATAAAACCAATGTTTTATTAAACAGTTTATTCTATGTTTGATGTCTTATTCTAACTTTACATTATAATAGTGTGTTCCAAGTTGATTGCAATGAACGTTGTTCTGGCTCATCTTTTCGTCTTATCTAATGTATGCTTAGGAAAAGAGAACAAATCGTGGTTGAGTAGGAATACTCATTGTTAACATTAAGAAATATACCTCTATCAACAAGTCAGATCAAATAATATATGACTATAAAATTAATATGTCTTTATTATTTATCACACCATTTGAGTCAATCATATTTTTTAATTGAGTCCTTACCACTGTATTAAGGCAAACAATTAGGATTAAACGAATCATAAATGCTCTCAAAACACCGACAGAGCAATCCCAACACAGGACCTTAAAAGAATTAGGCAATTTTTTTTTATTTCTTGGTTCTCAGATCCGCCAACCCAATTTTTTCCAAAAAGCACAATTTTTTTTTATAGAATATACCCAATATCATACAAATTACCTTGTGAAAGGGTTTCAACCTGTTACACGGAATGCAAAAAACGCTGAAGAAATTACTAAAGTTCATGTAACATGCATTGTGTCTGTATATCGCTGTATGATTCATATGATCTGCTCTCTGTTATTTTATAAATCATGCAACACTTCAAGTCAAAAGAAAATACCCAGTAAAAACAAATTAATTAAGATCTTAGAATTGTTGTATTAAATACACATTTATAATTTTATATCAATATTACAATTAACACATTTCATTGGTGACTATTGATTTACTAATAAGATATATTTAGTTAGTTTTCACTTTATTTAACATGCTGTTATACATATAACGATGTCCAGCGATATCTGACATACTGTGTTTAAGTGTTAGCATATTTGAACAGTAGTTTAAATTGTAAACACTGCCTTTTACTGTTACTGTTATTGGTATTAATTTCATGTTTATCATGCAGTGATTAAGTTAATGTTGTGTAATATGATTTGTGTAAGTAATTATGCATACAGATTTTAATATCGCTGCCCATTTCCATTTGTGAAATACTAGTCATTAATTTACTCAATTCTGTATTATTTTCATTTTTTCCCTCCTCCAACCTCCTCTCCTCTCAAAGAACCAAGAAAAAAAAAACTCGAGCCTTAGCAGGGTGTAAGCTAAGCAATTAAGGGGTGTGGTGTCGCAAATGTTGAAAGTACAATTTTCAACCAAGACTAAAGATCTACAGTAACATATGTTGCAGACATTATAAGGTATTCAACCCATCATACTCAATGTTTAGAACACCACAAATCATATTATTTTCTTGGAGGGCATCCATATCTTGACTCTTTTGCAAAATTTTAGAAGATTTTACTGTTTGGTTTGTCAGGTATAGTTAGTTAATTACCATACCCCCTCTTTTGCTCAACACATAAAAAACTGAAAAGCTATAAGCATCTTTACAAGTGAAATACTTTATTAATATTTCATAAACTCCATACAAATATACATTTATGAATGGTATATTGAACACATATTATGAAAATAATCAACAAATAGTCTTAAATGAATTTAAATGAGTAATTTGTACTCGTATTGCTAATTATATGTGTCATCAATGAGAATTTTCCTCTTCTATTTTTTGAAAGCCATAAACAAAATGTGATAAACTTGCTTATTTTATGCATGTTCTGAAGCTAAACCATACCATATTTTTTATTCTTGGCCTATAAGCCACACAATAAAGGCAAAATAAATAAACTTTACCATGCAAATTTGACAAATTAAGACAGTTTTTAACACTATCCCCATAACAAATTATTCCGGATTTTTAAAAAAGAAATACCTTTTTTCAATCTGTTTAAATAATTATTGAGAACCTAAGAAAGATACTCCCATAAAACTTTCAAAAATTCTTAGATACAAAATATAAGCAATAAAAAAAAAAATTTGTTCCATAACTTTTGAACATAAAACATTCAATTTAAACTTTGTTTCATCATTGTATATTCTATTATAAACAATATTTATATAAAAAGTCTAAAACACATAATCTAGAAGTGTGAACAAAAGAGTTGTATTAACTAAATTAACAATTACTACATTTTATAAATGAAATAAATATATACATGATAGACAGAACCAACATGTGCTGCAGTAATACATTTTCATCTAAAAATTTAAAACATTCCAGGCCATGTCCATCATGAACTGGGTTTAATAAATGGCTGTTTTTCAAAAAACAAGAGGGCCACGATGGCCCTAGGTCGCTCATCTGATATCTATGCATGAAGTTTCATTAAAATATCTCAATAGGTTTTCAAGTTATTGAGCGAAAACTGTTTTTCTATTTTTAGTAACAGTAACCTTGATCTTGACCCCACCCACCACATACGTAACGCAAGGTCTTGATGTAAGGTATCTACGTATGAAGTTTCATTAAAATATCTCAATGGGTTCTTAAGTTATTGAGCGGAAACCGTTTTTCTACTTTTAATAACAGTGATCTTGACCCCACCCACCCCATAAGCAAACCCAAGTGAGGTCTCGATATAAGAGATGTGTATTAAGTTTCATTAAAATATCGCAATGCTTTCTCAAGTTATTGAGCGGACACCGTTTTTCTATATTTAATAACAGCGACCTTGACCTTGATCCCACCCACCCCAAATGCAATCCCAATCGAGGTCTCAAAATAATGTACATACATTATGTATTAAGTTTCATTAAAATATCTGAATGCATTCTCAAGATACTGAGCGGAAACCATTTTTCTATTTTTAGTAACAGTGACCTTGACCCCTCCCACCCTTATGCAATCCCATGCGAGGTGTCAATATAAGGTATCTATGTATTAAATTTCATTAAAATATCTCAATTCGTTCTAAAGTTATTGAGCGGAAACCATTTTTCTATTTTTAGTAACAGTGACCTTGACCCCACCCATCCCATATACAATCCCAATCGAGGTCTTGATATAATGTTTTAACCAAAAACTTCTGGGACTTGTGGTTTCAGATAATAATTTTTAAATCATTTTGCCATTACGTCTATATAAACCATGTGAGCCCCCGGTGTGGCCAGTTTTGACCCCATGGGCATCATTTGAACAATCTTTGTAGAGGACCACTATACAACATTACTTACCAAATATGAAACCTCCGGGCCTTGCGGTTTCAGGAAAGATGATTTTTAAAGTCATTTTCCTATTTAAGTCTAAATAAACATTGTGAGCCATGAGGTGTGGCCAGTTCTGACCCCAGGGGCATCATTCGAACAACCTTTGTAGAGGACCACTACACAATGTTACATACCAAATATAAAACCTCTAGGCCTTGCGGTTTCAGAGAAGATTTTTAAAGTCATTTTGCTATTCAAGTCTATATAAACCATGTGAACCCCAGGGTGGGGCCAGTTTTGACCCCAGTGGCATCATTTGAACAATCTTTCTAGAGGACCACTATACAATGTTACATACCAAATATGAAACCTCTAGGAATTGCGGTTTCAGAGGAGATTTTTAAAGTCATTTTGCTATTCAAATCTATATAAACCATGTGACCCCCGGGGTGTGGCCAGTTTTGACCCCAGGGGCATCACTTGAACAATCTTTGTAGAGGACCACTATACAATGTTAAATACCAAATATGAAACCTCTAGGCCATGCGGTTTCAGAGAAGAAGATTTTTAAAGTCATTTTGCTATTTAAGTCTATATAAACCATGTGAGCCCCAGGGTGTGGCCAGTTTTGACCCCAGGGGCATCATTTGAACAATCTTTGTAGAGGACCACTAGAGGATGTCACATATCAAATATGAAAGCTCCAAGCCTTGTGGTTTCAGAGAAGAAGATTTTTAAAGATTTTAGTTTTTATATCTATTTTTAGCTCTGGTGACCTACATATGCATGTTCTTTGAATGAAAATGTTTACACACTACGCACGACGGACAAAAGGCGATCTTAAAAGCTCACCATGAGCACGTTGTGCTCAGGTGAGCTAAAAAAAAACACGCTAATTTGTGTCATAAAAGTTTCCTTTTTGCAACTGCAATATACGGCTTCCCACCCATTATATATACATCTTAAATACTAAATAAACTGTCCGCGCCTTCACAGTTGAATGTTTTGTCTGTACATAAATCGGAGCCAGTGATGTCCTCTGCTGTAGTATTTTTATCATGTCAGTAAGGGCAAGAAGACCCAGAGAATCAATGTTTCCGGCCTTCTCATTTTTGAACATCAGGTGGTTGTGCCCAGCTGTTGAAGAATATGGGAATGCGACTGCTACTAGTGACTGCTACTGGTTGAACACTAACAGCCTGGTCACCATCCAACATCATACTGGACGTGTGTTTGCTTTTCTGAACAGCAGCATCACTGAAAATAGTTTTCAGTACACAGTTTAACAGTAGATTCTACTTACAGACTGATATCAATTTACACAACAATCATTGCTTTAATAATTGTTTGATATGGCACCGATGTCAGTTGTGCAAATACCAAATGTTGAATTTTTAGACATGTTTTAGTTACAGACTTATAGAATGACAAAGCAAAATTGATGGCACTGGCAATATGGAAATTGGAACATAATTCATTCATTATGTCAAAACATAGAACTTTGTTAAATAAGCTTGGAAACTAATACTTCACTGTATTGTATTTCCAGACCTTATGTTTCGTGTATTGATAAAAGTCAAACATTTTTGTTTAGTTTATTTACAATACCATTCACGAGTTGTCAATATCTTAGTAACTATTATCATATAAATAAATGGCTTTATAATTAGAAAATGAACTGATACTAACCGGTACATAGCTTGGTATTTACCACAGCATTAGGCTTGCCGTTTGACTTGGTTTCTTCGTCAGTTTTCCAATAGAGAACATTATTGACATCACATTAGTCAAATGTTACAATATTTCACGTAGACATAAACAGTTAAACTAATACACTTCTCAGTAATTTTCCAACCACACTGTCACAGGTCATTGCAGCCGACAAAATTTACATTGTTACTGTGTCTTTTTCTCTTCAAAATGTACCTCTTTTATTACGTTTTGGTCAAAGTCAGAATAATTTAAATCAAGGTAAATAAACGCTGTCATATGCACATAAAATTGAATAAGCGTTCAAATGATCATGACTTCCAAAGGGAACAAACTCCTATTCTACTTTCGTTTTAATTATACTCGTTACATTTTAATAGTTATTTTATATCTAATTTGCTTCTAAAAGCGATGATATTAAAATCTGAAACAAATACTAGTAGCTAAAGAAATATATAATGTTTACAGATGTTTTATATGTATTCCAAGCGCGAACGGTAATGTACGGACGGCTACGGCTTTCATCGAAATTACACGGAAATTTACGAGCTAATGATGGGTCGAATACCTTAAGTGACACTACCACCAAAATGGGGATGGAAATTTAGTTGGAAGCAACATTACCACATAGGACACATGAGTTGCGGGGATGTATGTCTTAGATTTTTAAAACTGAAACAAAAACAAAACAAATCCCCCAAATATAACAGCACATTAATTACCTTATGAAGTAAATCACATAGTGCTTCAACACGTTTCAAACTGGAGTTTATCAGTAACTTCGCTGTTTTCAACAAATTAACATAAGTTACGAGGCGAGTTGTGGGAAAATAGCCTGTGCATTCTGCAAGGCTAATCCATGGCGACGCTTTCCGCTTTTATGGTATTTTCTGTTTGATGTAAATCCAATGTAGGCGGAAAGCGTCGTCCTGGATTAGCCTGTGCTGACTGCACAGGCTAACGCGGGACGACACTTTACGCACATGCAGTAAGCCAGGGTTTCCCATGACATGCCTCTTATTTAGAAAAGCTTGGTTTGCTCATATATATATATAAACAGTTTATTATTTCATGAAACTACTGGCAGTTCAGTGATGTCTCAAACCTCATCAGGCCAGAGTTCGTTGTTTTTTAGTTTCTCGGATCTGCCAAAACTTTTTTTTTTTTTAATACAAAAATATATATACAAACAGAAACACAACTAATAATGTAAAAATAATAAACACGAAATTGATAGAAAATAATTTATATCCACCAAAGCCATATTCCTTATAACGTAAAAACGCATATATTAATTCAACATAATTTAATTGTGAAAAAAATGGTGCTTGTAATACAGTTGTATTTTTATTTTATTTCAGCCTCCAACCGGACATTTCCAAAAATGTCCAAGAAACTAATAGTACAAAATCTCTGGCCTAAGGGGCACCAATCTTAGACAATTCCAATTATCCAGAATTAAACTGACACTGGGTGCAGACATAAACATAATTTGCCATGAACTCATGAAATGTGCCAGGTGTAGCAGCTCCAATGAATACTGAAATGTTCAACCCAAATATAAAACTCTTGTTTAAGAGAGCACTGAGTGGATAATTATTGATGATGTTTTTATTTTAGACTGTAGGGGGAAGCCAACAGGCTTTTGGGAGGATGCTATTTAAGAACATGTATAAAGGGAACTACTTTTTCACTATGCAGAATTGGAGTTAGTAACTTAACTGCGACACTTATTTTCGGTTTGCTATCTACTGATACTAGCTTTCCCATGTGCTCTTTTGTTTAAAGTAGGTTAACATTTTAACATCTGAAATGTATATAATAGGCGTGTCATTGGAAAACCAGGCTTAATGCACATGCGTAAAGTGTCATCCTGCATCAGCATGTGCAGTGCTGAGCGCGAAACTATTGTATTTGTTTAACATTTCTATATCAGATACAACAGTTTCACGCTCAACCCTCGATTGTGCAGTCCACAAAGGCTAATCTGGGACGAGACTTTCCGTCTACAGTGTATTTATGTTTAGAAGAGACTTCCTTGAAACATAAAATACCATAAAAGCAGAAAGTGTCATTAGCCTGTTAGGGCTGCACAAGCTGATCCGGGATGAAACTTTATGGATGTGCATTAAGCAAAGTTTTTCCACGACGGGTCTCATATTGTATGTTCATAAATGCTGCAGGGCGACACACAAACAATGAGACTTAATACTTATATTATTAATATCAAGGTCATTAAAATCCTATTTTATTTCTTCATGGTTATAGAAAATTAGTCTTTTCACGTATCACTGTGCCACACTGAAAATCTTCTATATTATTGCAATTGTATTCTATTATACGTACATATTTTCATTTATTTCATTCCAGTACTAGGGTATATACAACATACTTCACTTTATTTCAATCCAGTACCGGGGTACATAAATGTTATGTAGACATAACAAATGGTCCACTATGGCTGTTGTTCATCATTTATCATTTACAACCCAACATTGCATTCTGCTGAAGCAGACACTTGTTAATAGCCAACCCCAGTCAACTATTATATCAATAATCATTTAAAACTCTTGAAGCATGGAAAACCAGCACACAATGCAGGCAAGATCCTGTAAATCACCACTGAAAGAATCCCGGATATCCTGGGTTTTTCCTGCTACATTCACACACAATCCAATCTGCTGTCTTCACTTTTCAGTGAGAAAGTGAACCAATAAAATAATGCAAAATAAAAACAAAAGAAATTAACAATTAAATGGCAATAGTTAACCATAAAATTAAATTACCACATTTAAGGGTTAGATAACTCTGACAAAACCATTGTGTCTGACTGAAAATTTTGATTACAATATGGTAGGACTAGGCCAAATATACATAATTGTTGAATTCCAATTATGTCTCCAAAAACAATCGAGAGGAGGAGGTAAAAACAACTTATTTTTTCTTTAACTTTTTTTGTCTTGGCGGCATTTTCAAAACACAGTTTGATATATATGAAATGCATGTAAAATGTTTAAATGCCTGCAATCAAAGAAACTATTCCATTACCAACAGCGCCCGTCTCACTGCCCGACTAATTTGAAATGTTTGCTTATATTAGCACAAACTGCTGTTTTTAGCAAAAATTTAATGATCGGTAGGCAAAAAAACTTTTAGGGTCACCGAAAAAACCATTGGGGGGGTGGGGGGGTTACTGTTAGCGCAAACCAACATCCTTTTTGGCCTAATAAATCAATGATATCGTAATTTCTTTGCAAAAATGTTGTCTACCAGTAATAAAATCAGAAAGAAGAGTTAACTAGATAATGAAAATACTATTTGGAGTGTTTTGACAAGAAAATGCATCTGGACTATAAACAAGAGCTGTTGGAGGACAGCGCGCTCCACTTTTCTTGTGCTTGTCAGAGTTACTGGCATTTTTTTTATAAAACAAGAAATAAGGAAATTCCACGGAAACCAAATTTTTCGAACGAAATATACTGAAGTCAGCACATCAATAAAAGTTTTAGTAATAGTGACCTTGACCTTGACTCTACCAACCCCATATGCAATCCCAAGCGAGGTCTCGATATAAGGTATCTATTTATTAAGTTTCATTAAAAATCTCAATGTCTTCTCAAGCTATTGAGAGTAAACTGTGTATGTTTTTAGTTTCAGTGACCTTGACCCCACCCACCCCATATGCAATCCCAAGCGAGGTCAAGATATAAGATATTAATGAATGAAGTTTCATTAAAATATCTCAATGTGTTCTCAAGCTATTGAGCGGAAACCATTTTTCTATTTTAAGTAACAGAGACCTCAACCTTGACCCCACCCGCCCTATATATAATCACAAGGGAGATCTCAATATCAGTTATCTATTAAGTTTATTATAATATCTCAATGCATAATCAAGTTATTGAGCGGAAACCGTTTTTCTATTTTTAGTAAAAGTGACCTTGACCCCACCCACCCCATATGCAATCCCAATCGAGGTCTCGATATAAGGTAACAATGTATTTAGTTTCATTAAAATATTTCAATGCATTCTCAAGTTATTGGGCGGAAACCTTTTTTCTATTTTCAGTAACAGTGACCTTGACCTTGACCCCACCTAACCCATATGCAATCCCAAGCAAGGTCTTGATATAAGGTATATATGTATAAAGTGTCATTAAAATATCTCTATGCTTTCTGAAGTTATTGAGCGGAAACCGTTTTTCTATTTTAGTAACAGTGACCTTGACCTTGACCTATAAGCAATTCTGAGAGAGGTCTCGATATAAAATATGTATGTATTAAGTTTCATTAAAATATCTCAATGCGTTCTCAAGTTATTGAGCGGAAACCGTTTTTTTATTTTTAGTAACAGTGACCTTGACCCCACCCACCCTATATGCAATCCCAAGCAAGGTCTCTATATAAGGTATGTATGTATAAAGTTACATTAAAATATCTCAATGCATTCTTAAGTTATTGAGCGGAAACTTTTTTCTGTTTATAGTAACAGTGACCTTGACCCCACCCACCACATATGCAATTTCAAGCAAGGTCTCGATATAAGGCATCTGTGTATTAAGTTTCATTAAACTATCTCAATGTGTTCTTAAGTTATTGAGCGGAAACCGTTTTTCTATTTTACTAACAGTGACCTTGACCTTGACCTTGACCCCACCCACCCCACATGCAATCGCAAGTGAGGTCTTGATATAAGGTATCTATGTATTAAGTTTTATTAAAATATCTCAATACATTCTCAAGTTAATGAACGGAAGCCGTTTTTCTATTTTTAGTAACAGTGACCTTGACTCCACCCACTCCATATACAATCCAAAGCGAGGTCTTGCTATAAGGTATCTATGTTTGAAGTTTCATTACAATTGCTTAATTTGTTCTAGAGTTAGCGAGCGGAAACAAAAAGTTGAGAAACTAGCTTACTGAAAAACTTTAACCTGTCCATAAATTGGCCTATAAGTTCATTTTAATATAGGGAATAAGTGTTCTAAGTTTAAATGAAATCCCTCAAGCAATTCCTGAGAAACCAGCTTACCGAAAAACTTTAACCTGTCCATATGCTTAGATGTTAAAGTTCTAAGTGTAAAAAGGCCCATAATTTTGACAAATTTCAAACACGAGTTACCAAACTTGGCCTATAGATTCATTTTAATGTGGGGAATAAATGTTTTAAGGTAGAAAGGTCCTAATGACTTCGGAAATACTCGCGAAATATCGGTTAACTTCGGCCGATTTGCCACTAACCATAAATCTAATCGATCTGATCCGAAACAGAAATTATTTTCGCGAAATAAACATTACTTTTCGAATGTTGGGTTATTTTCAATTAAATGCGTGAAATAAATGCTTATCTGTGTTTAAAGATGAAAGTAAAAATGTAGTTTGAACAAAAACAAGGTACTCTGGCATGGGGAATACCTTCAAATGACGTCATTGTTGGGAATTTCTATTTACACTTAATCATGACATTTTCGCGATATGTCTGGTGTATTTCAATGCACTAAAGTTAAAATAGTTATAAATAAACGTCCAAGGATTATTAGTATTATTGAACATAATTATTCGTTATGTAAAAACATATCTGCGTGAAGGAGATACGTGCTCCTTGTTGTGAAATAACATTCATTCACACCAAAAACTTGGAAAAATAGTCAGTCGAGCAGGGTGGAGAGCGGGACGTCGGGTGATCGAGTTTGGTGTTCTGTTGGATAATTTAAAATTCTGTTCATTGTGTAAACTTAGACCTGTTCCACTGAGGAATTTTGACGAGATCTACCGCTGTAAAAAACATCTGAAAATTATGTATCGGCCAAATGATGAGAATGGTCTAAGAGACACCTTTTTATCCAAAAACAGTGACATTTTACCAATTGTCACAAGCTCCAAGAAGAGTCTTGATGAAGTTATCACAAAGATTTGCCAGTTTTTTGAAACTCTTGTTAACCCAATGTAATGAAAATGTCAATTGAATTTTTTGAAACACACACTTATAAAAAATACTTATTTTTCTGAATTTGGTAACTAAGGATATGTGAACCTCAGCTAGTTACATTTGTTTTTAAAATGTTTACACAAAACCCTATTTCTTTAACATTAATGCAAAAATAAATCATTTAATATCGATACTGCTATTATATTATAATTAGAAGAGAAAAAAAAAAAATTAACTTAGAAGGAAAATACCTGCTTTTTTTCTTCTCTTATTTTTCATAATTTTCTTTTTTTTTATAACATTGGGTTGCTTCACTCCAAATGTTATACCTTGAGATTTTTTTTTGGTGTACCTATGTCAATTTATACATTTTTCCTCTCAGGTAAGGTTATATAATATTTTGGTATTACTGATCTTGACATACTATGAAATAAAAGTTAAAAAAATACAAACATTGGTGTTTGGCATTTTTTACTGTAATTAAATCTGTTGTTTTTTACCATATGCTTAGCCAAATTTAATGTCATAAGTATTGTTGGTCAACTTTAGTACATATGTTTGTTATACTTTTTCATAAGATACATCGTAAATGAATAAATTAAAGCTATTCAGAAATAAATAAAATACATTTTGACAATATCTCAGTCGTTTTTGTAAGTGTACCCCATCAAAATTTTAGGTTGAAGTAGAAAAATGAGGGGTTATAACAAATTTTTTGTCAAAACGTGTTGATAGGTTTTGTTTATATTTCGCAGTTAAGTCTCATAGTAGATTTAATGATCAAAGATAATAAGAAAGTCAAGGTCTGAAAAAAGTCACATTAGGGGCTTTCTACCTTATGTTTGAATGAAATCCCTCAAGCCATTCCTGAGAAACTAGCTTACCGAAAAACTTTAACCTTGGTCGGACGCTGATGCCAGGGCGAGTACAATAGCTTGCCTTTTCTTCGAAAAGTCGAGCTAAAAATGATCTAGGCCATATTAAAGTACATACATAAGAATTCCACTTACATGAACAGCAAACAACATTTCAATCTAACCAAAAAATAAATTCACAAATATATTCACCATAACATTTTTTAATGAACTTAAAATTCATAATAAATATATACAGTATTATAATTTGTATGTTCTTCAATTATTAGATCTGCAAAGGGAAATTCAATGTTTATTCATACACAAACATTCTTACCATACACATATTTCTTCACTCGTTCACAAAACAACACAAGTAGGTATCTTTCAAATGTCATGACATGCTCAAGTACACTCTCTCAAGGAGCACTTGGCCCGTATACTCTGGTATTTCAAACAACTTCACACAGGCATCTATCAAGGAGCACTTGGCCCCTATACTCTGGTATTTCAAACAATTCACTAGCAACCTCACACAGGCATCTATCAAAGTTTGCCTCTATCATAATGTTTTTGACAACACCTATAATGGTAATGATAAAAATACAAGAACAACAACAACTCAGGAAACGAGATGTGTACCATGCAAACAGACATCACACAACATTCTTAAAATTCCATTTCATCAACATTTCCCCTAAGCAGACCACAGTCAACTGATAAGAGAAAAAAAAACAGACCTATTTAAATAATAAGGTGCCAGTGGCCCATGCAACATATGAGGCGCGACGTGGGAAAACCAGTCTTAATGCATGTGCGTAGTGTTGTCCCGGATTAGCCTGTGCAGTCCGCACAGGCTAATCTGGGACGGCACTTTCCGCCTACAGTGGATTTATGTTTAGAAGAGACCTCCTTGAAACAGAAAATACCATAAAAGCGGAAAGTGCCGTCCCGGATTAGCCTGTGCAGACTGCACAGGCTAATCCGGGACGACACTTTACGAACATGCATTATGACCGGTTTTCTCATGACGCGCCACATATTGTATTATCATAACACTTGCACAAACATATAAATAATTGTTATGTGCAATAACCAGACAACACAAACATTTTACATACAATTTCTTCAAAAAGATGTATTATTCATACCTGCAGAATCAACATTTTCCTGTACAGTAGTAACATACAGATACGACATTTCCATATAATTGTTATGGTCAACAACCAGACAACACAAACATTTTACATTCAATTTCTTCAAAAAGATGTATGATTCATGCCTGCAGAATCAACATTTTCCTGTACAGTAGTAACATAAAGATACAACATTTCCATACAATTACAAACAAATATTGTCTATTTTCCCCCAGCGCTTCCATCACACCCAATAACAGGTTCTGTGAAATATTTGAAATAGATAATGAGAGAAACATTACCTGCTACATCAAAACAGCTTTCTGTATATACAATGAGACACCACAGCCACAGGAGACTTACTGGGAATCAATCTCCTTTTCCCACTGATAACACACTAGTGTTTGATTTCTGCTTTCACAACGTTATGCCAGCTCTGGGAATATGTCAAATAGAAGTCGCAAGGGAAGGGATTTTTTGTGTGTGTGTGTGTGTGTGTGTGTGTGTCTGTTTGCTGTTCGTTTGGTTGTGGTTTTTTTTTTTTTTTTTTTGGGGGGGGAGGGGGGGGGTGTTGTAGTTTTGTTGTTGTTTTTTTATATTATTTTTTATTTTGTTGTTGGAGGGTGTTGGGAGATGGAGACTCTAGATTAATCCTGTAATTGAAGAGCCAATACTGTATAAGTCTGACGAAAACTATTTTACAGAACAATTGGTCAAGAGAGATTAATTACCAATACATAAATCTGATATGTACAAAATATTAAACGAATGGTCAATGGGCCAACACTCTATAAGTCTAACGAAAACTGTTTTACAGAGAGATTAATTACAAATACATAAATCTGATATTTACAAAATATTAAATGATGTTCATGCACATTGACATACAGTGCAATATACAGAAGTGGTGCAAAAACCTAAAGCATCAGCACTAACCAATCACAATATTCTTTCATTTCACGAAAAAGCAAGAACATTTTTCACAAATTTCACAGCTGCGAAAATTCACAATGAGGTGTAAAAAAAGAAATTGTTTGTTTGGGCTTAATCGAACCCCCAAATTATTTTCCGCCTACCCTACAAGTTTTTTTGCCTACTGATTTTTAACTTTTTCTGACTTTCCGTCAAAAGAGCAATTTCCGCTTATATGAGGCTTTTCGGTAATTCATATTTTGAAAAGGTATACATGTATTTCCAACTCATATTGTGAACTGTCTGTCTACTCATATTGTAAAATGTCTGTCTACTCATATTGTGAAATGTCTGCCAACTCATATTGTGAAATGTCTGTCTACTCATATTGTGAAATGTCTGCCAACTCATATTGTGAAATGTCTGTCTACTCATATTGTGAAATGTCTGCCAACTCATATTGTGAAATGTCTGTCTACTCATATTGTGAAATGTCTGTCTACTCATATTGTGAAATGTCTGCCAACTCATATTGTGAAATGTCTGCCAACTCATATTGTGAAATGTATGTCTACTCATATTGTGAAATGTCTGTCTACTCATATTGTGAAATGTCTGTCTACTCATATTGTGAAATGTGTGCCAACTCATATTGTGAAATGTCTGTCTACTCATATTGTGAAATGTCTGCCAACTCATATTGTGAAATGTCTGCCAACTCATATTGTGAAATGTCTGTCTACTCATATTGTGAAATGTCTGCCAACTCATATTGTGAAATGTCTGTCTACTCATATTGTGAAATGTCTGCCAACTCATATTGTGAAATGTATGTCTACTCATATTGTGAAATGTCTGTCTACTCATATTGTGAAATGTCTGCCAACTCATATTGTGAAATGTCTGCCAACTCATATTGTGAAATGTCTGTCTACTCATATTGTGAAATGTGTGCCAACTCATATTGTGAAATGTCTGTCTACTCATATTGTGAAATGTCTGCCAACTCATATTGTGAAATGACTGCCAACTCATATTGTGAAATGTCTGTCTACTCATATTGTGAAATGTCTGCCAACTCATATTGTGAAATGTCTGTCTACTCATATTGTGAAATGTCTGTCTACTCATATTGTGAAATGTCTGTCTACTCATATTGTGAAATGTCTGCCAACTCATATTGTGAAATGTCTGCCAACTCATATTGTGAAATGTCTGTCTACTCATATTGTGAAATGTCTGTCTACTCATATTGTGAAATGTCTGTCTACTCATATTGTGAAATGTCTGCCAACTCATATTGTGAAATGTATGTCTACTCATATTGTGAAATGTCTGTCTACTCATATTGTGAAATGTCTGTCTACTCATATTGTGAAATGTCTGTCTACTCATATTGTGAAATGTCTGTCTACTCATATTGTGAAATGTCTTGCCAACTCATATTGTGAAATGTCTGCCAACTCATATTGTGAAATGTCTGTCTACTCATATTGTGAAATGTCTGTCAACTCATATTGTGAAATGTCTGTCTACTCATATTGTGAAATGTCTGCCAACTCATATTGTGAAATGTCTGTCTACTCATATTGTGAAATGTCTGTCTACTCATATTGTGAAATGTCTGTCTACTCATATTGTGAAATGTCTGTCTATTGCCTAGTTTATAGATAAGGAACAGTTTAGTTGATGGGAGGCATTTATAAACATTTTACATGCAGTCCAATATACCTTTACTGTGTGGTGAATATGGCGCGAAGAAAAAATGCTAAAGAAAAGAAAGTTACCTCCTATCCTAGATTTTTTGGAGATGGAAGAAGAAACCAACCTTTTTTTGGCCCGATTGCTTTGAAACTTCACATATTTGCTGGACCTTATATGACTATACAGCCCATTTTCTATCAAATATGCAATAAAAATATACAATTTAGGCTGCAGACTGAAGACTCTAACAGAAGTAGAGAGTCAAACGTCATGTAGTGTGTTGTAACATAGAGTATGTCATATTTATATATAATAAGTTTCTATATTAACTGGCATATTAATTTACTTTTTTTCTGTTGTTGTTGTTGATGTTGTTGTTGTAGTTTTCTTTAAATACAAAATTCACAATTAAACAAATACTTCACTTTAACTTAAGGTAGCAATGCAAAATCATGTAAGAGTAATCTCCCTTGGCAAATTTGCACGCGACCCGAAATGACCCATGGACATATTTTTACAGAAATTTTAACGAGATTAACGATTGAATTTTGATCTAGCCTGTATCAGTTCGGATAAATATATGTTGACATTGCCCGGATATTGCCCAGACTATGCGGTCATCGGCTATTTTGACTGTTAATGGTAAGTTTGAAATATTCAAATAAGTAATTTTTATTAAAATAGAACTTTTACGCTTGAAATTATGGCATGATAATTTAATTTGAAGTATTTTCTTTATGATTGTTAGGTTTTTGCAAATAAATGCCAGAGAGATTAACAATCTGACCTCATTCTCGTTTGGTGGAATTGTTGCAAAATTCAAGATGGCAGCCAAAACAAGATAGCTGTGAACATGATTAAACACAATATTTTTGAAAATTAGGCAAACATGTTGTAGGTAAATGGTATTATGTGGCAAACATGTTGTAGTAAATGGTATTATGTGGCAAACATGTTGTAGTAAATGGTATTATGTGGCAAACATGGTGTAGTAAATGGTTATTATTTGGCAAACATGTTGTAGTTAATGGTATTATGTGGCAAACATGGTGTAGTTAATGGTATTATGTGGCAAGCATGTTGTAGTAAATGGTATTATGTGGCAAACATGTTGTAGTAAATGGTATTATGTGGCAAACATGTTGTAGTAAATGGTATCATGTGGCAAACATGTTGTAGTTAATGGTATTATGTGGCAAACATGGTGTAGTTAATGGTATTATGTGGCAAGCATGTTGTAGTAAATGGTATTATGTGGCAAACATGTTGTAGTAAATGGTATTATGTGGCAAACATGTTGTAGTAAATGGTATCATGTGGCAAACATGTTGTAGTTAATGGTATTATGTGGCAAACATGTTGTAGTAAATGGTATTATGTGGCAAACATGTTGTAGTAAATGGTATCATGTGGCAAACATGTTGTAGTAAATGGTATTATGTGGCAAACATGTTGTAGTAAATGGTATTATGTGGCAAACATGTTGTAGTAAATGGTATTATGTGGCAAACATGTTGTAGTTAATGGTATTATGTGGCAAACATGTTGTAGTAAATGGTATTATGTGACAAACATGTGGTAGAAAATGGTATTATGTGGCAAACATGTTGTAGAAAATGGTATTATTTGGCAAACATGTTGTAGTTAATGGTATTATGTGGCAAACATGTTGTAGTAAATGGTATTATGTGGCAAACATGTTGTAGTTAATGGTATTATGTGGGCAAACATGTTTGTAGTAAATGGTATTATGTGGCAAACATGTTGTAGAAAATGGTATTATGTGGCAAACATGTTGTAGTAAATGGTATTATGTGACAAACATGTGGTAGTAAATGGTATTATGTGGCAAACATGTGGTAGTAAATGGTATTATGTGGCAAACATGTTGTAGTAAATGGTATTATGTGGCAAACATGTTGTAGTAAATGGTATTATATGGCAAACATGTTGTAGTAAATGGTATTATGTGGCAAACATGTTGTAGTAAATGGTATTATGTGGCAAACATGTTGTAGTAAATGGTATTATGTGGCAAACATGTTGTAGTAAATGGTATTATGTGGCAAACATGGTGTAGTTAATGGTATTATGTGGCAAACATGGTGTAGTTAATGGTATTATGTGGCAAATATGTTGTAATTAATGGTATTATGTGGCAAACATGGTGAAGTTAATGGTATTATGTGGCAAACATGTTGTTGTAATGGTATTATGTGGCAAACATGGTGAAGTTAATGGTATTATGTGGCAAACATGTTGTTGTAAATGGTATTATGTGGCAAACATGTTGTAGTAAATGGTATTATGTGGCAAACATGTTGTAGTAAATGGTATTATGTGGCAAACATGGTGTAGTAAATGGTATTATGTGGCAAACATGTTGTAGTTAATGGTATTATGTGGCAAACATGTTGTAGTAAATG